>VYXF01011518.1:613771-628656 GCA_013397295.1 Polioptila caerulea
GGTATTTGACTGCTGAGCTCCAGCTTTGAGAGGCAGGACTTCTCATCCTGCTATTTAATCATGAGGAAGTAGACAAGATTTAACAGTTCAGATCCAGAGTACTATAGAGGTCCTGGGAGATACCTGAAAATCTATACCCAGAAAGCATCTGAAGAAAATGTCTCTGCTTATCTACGGTTGCATGTATATGTGGGGTTTTGTTTTATTTTATAAGAAGATATATTGGCTAACTGGGAGCATTTTATTAAAGAGAAAAGTCTGGGTAAAGCGAGCAAACTCTTCACTGCCAAAATTTACCCAGAAGTACCTGTGTAATTGAATTTGGCCAGCTCTAGCAAGATATTTGATTTTCTATAATTGGATTGGCTAATGGGGGGAAGAGGGTGGGGAGAGGGAGGAACTGGAAAGTTATCTATCTCCCTTGACAAAATGATCCAGTGAGTTGGGAAATTTCTCTGCCCTCAGGGAAAGAAGGGCCAGATAAAAACAAGAAAACAAAGCAAGTGATAGACTGAAGCAAGAGGCAGAGCTGGAATACAGGGGTTAGTCCATGGCTCTGCTACAGACTCCTGAGATGCTTGTGGGCAAGTCATTTAATCTTCCTGTGCTTAAATTCTCCACTCTGTGCCTGTCTTATTTCATATTTTGAGTTCTTTGGGTTACAAGTGCCATGCATGCTGCATCACATAGCAAAAACTCTCACTGAATAACCAAAAGCCAGCAAGTGAATGAGGATGTAGAAAAGAGATTTTGAAGGACTATCATGTCTCCAGCATACATCTGTTTCTACCACATCATTGCAGACACATTGGATTAGAGGACTTGGGTGATTTATTCTGGGCATTCTGCAATCCTGGACATACCTGGAGAGTGCAGCTTTGCTCTGTGGGTATTTATCTGGCATGAAGTGTCCTGAGTTTTCCTTTCAGCTCATTTCCTATGGTGATGGATGCCATATTCCCATCACAGGACAGTCACGATAGTAAATATTTTTGAGGAATAAGACCAGTTCTACTGGATCATACAATAAGTCCATCCAACTAAAGTTCCTCCCATCAGAGATGGAGCATAGGGCAAAAGTAGGTAAGAAAGATTATATTTATCCTAAATAATCTCCTAAACTCCAATAATTCTCAGCTCAGAGGTTTCTTGAGATGCAGCCTTTGTATAGTCAGCAGCCTTCACTGCATTTCTACCTTCATCCTGCATTCTGGACCCAAGGAAAGCAAGGCAACCTCACCTTATCACACAGACATGTGACCCCAAAAATGAGACTTTTAATAATGCAGAGCCCAAACTTGTCATCACAGCATGATCAGATGGGATGGGAGCAAAATTTAGTCAAGAGGATAGAGATAGAGGCACACATCTTACCTTAACCCTCCCCACCTGTGTATACAGATAATACTTTTATGCTGGTATTATGAATATATTAAGTTTGGCCGTTTTGTGACACTTTTGGATAACAATATCTAGAAATACTCTATTGCCATCCTTATTCTTCATTAAAAATGCAGCATTTTCATTTTAAGGGATTTTAAAATGTCTAATCAATCTTCTTTACAACATGAGATAGATTTAAAGCCAAGACAGAATCAAATCTTTGGTTCTTGGGCACAACTGTAGATTGAAACGATTGCTAGAGTCCTTTTCAGTAAGTAGATCTAGGTTTTCTAAAAAAATTAACTTAATATGATCAAGTTGTGTGTGTGTTAGCCTATGACTCTTTCCTGATTACATTATTGCATGATTCAGCTGAACAGAATAAATTCTATTTATTTTGCAGATAGATGAGCTATTACGCTGAGGATTGTAAAACTTTTTGAAATTAAAATAGATGGCAGAGGAAGAAAGAAGAAGAACACATACCTAAATCTTTCTTTAAGATTTAATGACAGTCTTCTTCAAAGAACAACCTGTTGAGAGGGCTGGTTTTATAGCCTTACAAAACTGCATCCTGGGTTAACCTCCATACTCCAAGCCTTGCCTGCCTGCACTTTGTAGCAAATTGTACCCTCCAGTATCAATATACATGAAATCAACTTCCTTAATCACTTTAAAAGCCTTTTGAAAATGTATTTTGTGGGTGTCTCGCTGGCTGAATCTTTTATTTATGGCCTTGTACTGGGATGGTCATTTGAATTTTTGTTGTGAGTCCGTATTTTATTATGGATTTTATTTGTTTTTTATTGAAAGCTTTCTGAAGCACTAAGAAAGATGCTGGGCAAATGACTGAGTAAAAGCAAACTCATTTCAAAACCCCTCCTTGATTTTTCATCCTCTTCCCACTGCAGATATGTGCACACCTAGATTTCTGTCCTCTATTTCATAGCACACACTACTACTTTATTTTCATCTTCTATGAAAATCTAGCAATTTCTGTTATTTATAAGAACAACCATCTATCACAATGTTAATAGATGATAGGAACTGCAAATTTACTTATTTTTTATTGAACCTTAAGAAACATAGGAACAGCCTTATTTTCCTGAAAGTTTAGGATTGCTTTCCCATCAGGTTCCTCTCTGTGAAAGAAATTTAATAAAAATAAAGTAAATATAACTTAAAGAATTTTTAGAAACTTTCCAGTTACAGAGAAGATTATGCTTTCTCCCTTTCTTGAAAAGGAATCTTTAATAAAATTACTGAAATTTTGTGGGGGGTAAAAATACATTTTTTGTGAAAAGAGAGTGGAGGAGCAGTATGTTCTGTTTTCTGATTTGCTTTGTATTTTCTTCTGCTGTTCCCCATATACTGGCAATTCTTCAAAATGGGCTATTTCACAGACAGATGAAGTTACAGTGTCCAAGTCCATAAAGATACTTCCCACTCAGACTTCTGGCCTACTCTCACTTTCCGTTGGAAACTGATGAAAAGTAAAATCTTAAAGGAAGCCAATGATATGTTCCAGAGCTTTTTACTACTGGCTGACCAAGCTACAGGAGTAAAATGCTGTCTTGGGTTCCAAAATGCCATCAGTTTTGAACAGATCATCTGCTGATAGAGTTACACACAAATATGGGAAGAAAAATGAAAGACATAGATGCCAAAGAGAATTTTCGTAAATGAAAAGTATATTAGGTTGTAACCACCCTGGGAAATAAAGAAAGCCCTTTTATTTAGGATCTTGAATACTCACTCAGACAGATGTAGAGGAAATACATAACATAAAACAATTGGAAAAATTGCATCCTATATCACCTGATCCATCCTCCCAGCTCTTATTTTACAGGAGTGTTGAGATTGTAGGTATCTTCTGAATATGGCTGTCCACAGCCATGTTGTTGGATATTTACTCACAATGAGCTTCACCACAGTATTCCCCCTTTATTCTAAATAATCCCACTTGGAGAACCCTTTATTTTTATATTTTACTTAAAAGACTACATCAACATCCTTTACCATAATAGTCTATATTGTGTATATCCAGCTTATGAAAAGTTAACTTTATAGGAACACCTTTTGCAGGTTCTGTTACCCACATTTTGTGGGTCTGTAGCACCAATGGTATGGCATACATGTTTTCAGTGGTTTCACAGCAGTGATCCTATAAATTACACAACCTCATGATGAAGAGCAGAACAGATGATTAACTGCATTACCCAAACACCTTTGACCAGGTCATCTGCACTCTGTGCACTGATTTATCACCCCTGTGTCAGACAAACATGCCTAAGATTTCAAGAAAATGGTAGAAATGCTGACAGATCTATCCTCAAAATGCTGTTCAAATACCAGCATTTTCTTCAGCACTTGCAACTAAGAGTAATTCATATACTGAAAACAGGCAGATGAACTCTTAGGTACTTTAACATCACGTGCTCCAGCTGGACACAGATCGATAAATAGTTCATGTTTTCTTTTTTTATTGCTATTTTTTTAACATGAGGGAAAAAAAATCTAAGGTTTAAAGACTGAACACCTGTAAAGTTGTGATGCACTCTCTTTACAAAAATAAAATGTTTCAATCTGACCGAGCTAAAAGTCTTGTAAAAACATGTTTCTCCTAAGCCTTTTGCATAACACTTAGGTCAGGAGGAGCTTTTCACCACACTACTACTTAAAGCCATGAATAAGATAGCTGCAGATTAAATATTCTTAAGAGAAAGCATCCTTGAACTGGCAGGGGGTGGGGACTTGAACGCTAAAATGATGATCATGCTGTCACCACACAATCTGATTGATATCTTTACAAGATGAGGGCAAGCTCAAACAAAACATCTCCATCCCATTCTGGTAAAGCAGAAGCCAGGGTGGTATCTAGGAAATGTCTGCATGTCTGGGTTTTTTTTTCACATATGGATGTAACTGCACCTTCACTTATTTCCAGGCATGTGGAAATCTTTGACATCACAGATAACACAGCTCTGTAATGAATACTGCTCAGGAGTGGTAGGTAATATTTTGGGTTTAGTACCTCAAGAACGTTTCTCCTCCATGAGGATAGAGTGAGTTCAACTTTATCCAGCCAGATGTGGTCATTGAACACAGATTACTTCATCTGAGTGAGTCACATTTGATATTCTCTATAATCAACAAACAGAAATGTGTACTTTTGGGACATAATTAATTTGACTGATTTTAGATTTCAACATTAGGATGAGAAAAATCACATCATAAAGGAGTGTATTTCTCTCTACCGACCACAACAGAAGACCATGCTGATTAGCTCAAGCATAGGTTAAAAAAAAAATAAATCTCTGTAGCTAGAGATGATGCGTAGCATGTGTGTATAGACAGATTGTAATGGGAGTTCTAGTAAGAAAAGGTGGGACAAGAGAGTAATTAAATAAAATCTCATCTTTTCTTATTCAAAATTTAAATATAGAGTATGGCAAAGTGGCTGAACAAGAATTAACTGACAGAGTTAATGAGATGGGGGGAAAAACACTCGGAACAGAATGAGCGCTAGGCTTGGTGTATCAGGATTCCTGTGTGTACCTTGCAAATTTACAATGTCAAATTGACATAATTTGAAGGAGATGGCGGGCATTATCCAAGGGGAAAAAAAGAAAAAGCAGCCCATTTCTAATTTGCATATGCATATTTATTTATCTGATATAGCAGCAAATTCTGCTGTTCTCTGAGAGGCACCTTTGCATCTTACGCATTTTTCCCCATTTGCACAATTAGTGCTGGCAGATAAATGTGCTGGCTGGTGAAGCATTCCCTTCTATACTTTCCCCTGCCAACAGCACAGGCCTCAGGTATTTTGTTGAAATGCAAAACAGGAACACATCACTGATAGGTTAGCCTGCAAATTTGTTGTGAAACTTATCTGTGGGTGACGGAGGATGGAAGCTCTAATGTGTACTCATCAACTTATTATTGGAAAATTTGGAATATTGGAATAGGTGCACCAGGAAAGTGATAAAGTGACCATCCCTAGAAGTGTTCAAAAGATGAGCAGACATGGCACTTCATAATACGGTTTAGTGGGAATAGTGGTACTTGGTCAAAGGTTGGATTTTATTGTCTTTGGGGGTGTTTTCAAACCTTAATAGTTCTGTGATTCTATTTAGAACCTAACCTGTACTGGCTAGAAGAGATGTGTGAGATCCAACAAACACAGATGAGATGAGCACATGGCATTGACTGTGGTTAAGGCTGCAAAGTGTTTATGTCCTAAAACATCAACACTTAACTACTCAATAGTCCAAAAACCAGAATTTCTGAGTTTGACTTCCAGCTTTCATGTTTTTTTGTTAATTTGTTTAAAAATCTTGCGTTTCTCAATAGCTTTCTTTACTCACTGGTACAGCAGTTGGGTGCTGTACTACAGGTTGCAAAGCTTAATTGTCATAAGTCCCTTATTGTTCATTCCCAGAAGACTCAAACACAAAATATGCACTTCCTCATACAAGAAAGGTTTTCTCCTGTATTCCTCTTTGTCCCACTGCAGAGCACGTCCACAAGAAGTAAAGGAAGAACAAGCTAATGGAGATATCACCTGTAGAGGCCAAATGTACCCCATGTCTTTTTCTCCTAGCCGCATAGATCTCTCTAGAACAAGGAAGGGATTTTCAATTAGACAACAAATTAATAAAAGACACTTCTGATGCTCCTTTCCTGCAGGAAGACATTAGTAATTTGTTTGTTCCAAAGGCGCTACTCATATTCACACAAAATGGCATTTAAATGTTAATCGAGTCAGGGGATGGGGAGTGCTTGCCAATCACTACGCAACTTAAGGTCAAGGTTTTTGTCTTAAAGGAGGACTCAATGTTAATTTTAAATTTAAAATTCTTGACAGATAGCAGGTTTTCAAATGCCTGCTACAATCTGGCTTGTTTGATTCATTTTAATGAGTAAGTAACTCCTGGCAAAATGAAGGTTTTCCCATGTCTTCAAGGAAATGGAAGGGCAAAGAGGCACAGTGGACTAATCCTGCAACCACTACAGGGAACAGGAAGCAAAACCAATTTAGACTCCCATTCATCTCCTTGCTTCCCACATAGAGACCAAAAAGAGTAATTTACATTCCTAGGAACACTAGGCAATTATTGGAGGTTTCAGTTTAAAAGGAAGGAAAAAAGTTCTCAGTATTAAATTCAGCTTTGACTCTGTGCTGGAGAAGCATTTTATGCGCATGTCTCTGAACATGTTTGGCTTTGTTGTTTCCGTGCTTTATTTTCTTTGATAACCTTGGATTTTTTTGGTTGTGCTTTGTTTTTTTTAACTTTCAGAATGTAATGGTCAAGTAGCATAAGGAACCTGTGATGTCGTCCTTCCTTTTTTCCGCAATGTGCCAGTCCCAGAAAAGAGCCAGGGAGCTTGGCCATATTTACCCCTGGTTGTTGCAAGCTGGATTTAGGACTGACATCTCTCTCAGGCAGTTCTCACCACCGCTGCATAGGTGTATAACAGACTGACAAACCTCCCAGGCAGCCTTGCAGGAGGTGGTGGATTCAGATCGCCATGAGCTCAAGCTTGTGACCCCAGTCATGTCGGAATGTATAAGGACTTCTTCTGATTAGAGATTGAAATAGAATGGGAAGGGCTGTCAGTGCAATCACTGAGTTAACAAAAGTTGAGAAGTTGAGCAATCTGGTGCAGTAGTAGTAACATCCCTGCCTGTGGAACGAGAAGAAATTTAAGGTCCTTTCTAACCCAAATTATCCTATGATTGTGTGCTTATAGAAAGGGTGTGAAATTAAACTTTATATTTAGGAGAAAAACAGTCTTTCTAGAGTACAATGCCTGCAGTGGTAGGTGAAGGAAGTAATGGGAATCTCATGAGTGAAAGAGGTTGTATGAAAGTCACACAACCATTTCTCTCAGTTGATGACTTCTTCCATACACCTAACCCACAGACTGTCAAGTTAGCTGAAATAAACTTCATCTCAACTGTTGATAGTAATATCAACAGAATCAATAATACAAGAATTTATTTTGATGTCTTCCTGTGTTCTGTCCTTTCCTGTGGTTAAACTGGAGGCCCATGTCTGCTCCATTTGTGTATGTGTTGCTGGTGTGCAGATATAGATGGACAAAACTCATGGTACTGGATGCTTGGCACTGTCTGAACATTTCTGGACCAGTCTCTCATTATTTTATTGCCCCTACCCTACCCACCCCCAATCCTCCTATAAATTAGAGGGATAGCATTTCCATAGCTAACCAGAAAACTTAATGGTGTGGCTCTGCTCAGATACCCCACAAAGACGCCATTGTTTTAGGCAGAGGATATTTGCAGAATTAAGAGGTTGGACTGTTTTTCCACCATTTGACTTCATCAAAAATGGAGATAGATGGTGAGATTTAAGCCTCTCCATGGAGCTATTTAGTCCAGGATCTGAAGGAAACTCCAAGAATATCAGACTCCTCTGTAAAATGGAATGAATCTAGACTTTAAAATTGTACAGTGATGGAGCTGTCAACTATATAAACAAACAATCCTTGATAAAGAGGCCTTTGAACTCTTGTCTGGACCTCTGCTTGTTCAGATAATATTTCATAGCCCCATAACTCATACCTGTGTTGTTCATACGCCAGCACCATAGGCTTTCTGTGGTTACATGAGAAAACATGCATTCTCTAACAGAGCTGGTATGCAGCTCTATTGAATTGAGGCACTGAAAATTTCAAAGCAATGAAAATTCTTGAAGTTCCAGCTTTGGCAGGCCCTGATCTGTGTGATGGTGCTTAGCAAGAACTTTCTATGGATATATAGCCCCCATCTATTGGCTTTTATCTATTTATTTATTTATTGCTGTTTATTTTCCCTTACTGTGCAATACACTCTAACTCTGTGCAATATCACCTTCTCATACTAGTACTTCTCTTTATGGAGTTACATAAGTTCTTAACATTTGTTCATAGAATGTGTAACTTCAAAAACACAGAAATAAATTCCTGGTCTTGAATACTTTCACTTATATATGACAGGTCACTTCTTCTGCTGAGTAAATACAAGTAAGATAGTAGTATAGAGAAATATGGCACTAGTAAGTGTCACCATTGCTATCTGTTCTTCATTTCTCATTTAAGGAAACTAAAGGAGTATCCCAGGAGGCCAAACTGACAAATAATGATATAAAACTCATTGTTTAAGGCAGTAGTAGAACAACTGCTTTGAATAAAATGAGATCAGTCTATGATTTTTCATTCCAAGGAAAAGGAAATCTATAGGCTCCATCAGATTTGGTTAGTTGCAGAAGCAGTTAAATCATGTCAAGCTCTTAATGTAATTTGAAACCTAACCACTGTGAGATACCTACAAGAATTTCTAATCGGCACCTTCCCCAGATAAGTGTTCACATCATATTCATGTCTTTGAATAAGCCTATGTTAAGACTAGAACTGGACTGGAAATCAAGACAACAAAGTTCCCTTCCAGCTGATCACTTATCAACTGTAATCTTGGGGAAAAAAAATCTCCCATCTTCCTCATTTATTCCCTGTCTTAATCCTGGTTACCTTTACTTAGAATTGTACTGTTTTTCAGTGGGGACTGTACTTGAACAAATACACACACAGCATTGGGCACAGTGGGATCTTCATTGTGATGGTGACCACTGGATGCCATTGAGATTCAGATCAACAGTAACAGCAAAAGAAACTCTCCTGCCTCCCCCATTCCATCTTCTCCTCTGTCAGAAACAAACAAGTGAATCAATGAACACTAAACCAGGCTAAATAAGTGCATAAATTGAAAACATAAGCTATTTCTTCAGATTTTTATACTACAAAAGGGATTAAAAAAAAAATATTGGAGATCTTAAGATAGTGAGATTGGATAATTTAAAATTCAGAGAGAAATAACCCCATCAAATTACCATAAAATAAGAAATTTCTGCATCTTATTATTTAAACTCTTCTCTGGACTTTGGTGTCCCTGTTTATTTCAGATGTCCATATCATATTTAGATGGCTTTCCATGGCCAAAACACGCCCTGGTGTTTTTTGGGTTTTTTTTTTTGTTTGTTTGGGGGGTTTTTTGTTGTTTGGGTTTTTTTTACATCTTAATGTGGTGTGACATTACATATGTAGTGTCCTGTAGCCTGAATCACTTAAGGAAAAGAAAATCTTAGCATTTTAGCCAGTATGTGAAAAAAAATTTATTTTTGCTTTGTCTGGGAAAGCAAGAACTGAACACATGAATGCACTGTGCCCACTGGGGTCTGGCTGTACATTCATTATACAAGGTCAGGGTCTCACTTCCATTCCTCCTTGTGTAATTTAGGTAAAGCCACCACACAATGCCTGACCTTTCCATGGGACAAGCTCCCTGTGTCCCTCCTGACATGCTGCAGAAAATTTGTGTGTAATTAAACATAGTGTTCCGACATGCTGGGTCTCCACGGCCATCTGGCCTCCCCACTCCTGCTGACCTTTCAGATTGAATCCAGCACAGACCACCAAGGCCAGGATGTGGCTAGTGCTGGAGAGTTGCACAGCAAAGTAGGGAATGTCTGCTCAGATTAAAGCATACTCCCTGCTGATCCATGTGGAATCAGGAACAGGAGTCATGGCTGGAGGATGGGGTTGCAGCTTTTTTTCTCAGTGGTGTTTCAGCTACACCTTGGGCACAAGATGCATCCAAGTCCCAGGTACGATGAAAATCCAACTGGCAAAAGAGTAAGTAGGGAAGACCAAGTTCTCCTCTAAGGAGTTTGTGATCTCAAAAAACAGGCTTGGAAGGACTGAAACCTCTTTACAGCAGGGCACTCACAAGGTTATATGTGTGGTTAGCAGCCTGTATTGATCTGGTTATCTATCAGAGAGCATAAAACCTCTCAGTCATGAAGGTGGGAGGAGAGGGGGAATGGTCATACTGAGAATCCAGCTACAAGAATCTACTCTATCTCACAGAACAATACCTGAAACCAGAACTCTGTCTGTAGGAAGCTGTGAAAAAAATATAGGGATATGGTACAATATGCCATGTTTAGAAATATAGTTGCTTTGAAAAAACAAAATATGACAAAACTAAATGGTGATACTAGGCATCTAAAGGCATTCTCTAGAGGTTGTAGATATTGTTCTGGAGGAACTACAAGAGCAGACAAATAATTCACAGGACTTGATTACAAGACTGAGAGTCAACTCACTTCTTTTCATTCCTCTTTGTCTGTGTTTGAATTAATCCTCTAGTTTATAATCAAAGAAGGGAAATTGAAAATTCCACACATCTGACCAGCCTGGACAGCTGGGCTGGGTAGAAGTTCCAACCATTCAGATTTGTAATGAACTGTCTGAGAAATCCTACCCCAACTTCTTTGTTTACCCACATAACAGTGAGAACTATTGTGATGATATGCAGGGATCTCAAAAGTCCTTGAGGGCCCTGAAAGTCAGGCTGTCTGTTCCCAGCTCTAACAACCTTAGTATATTTAAGAGTAATGATCTCTTTGTGCTTCACTTTTTCTAATAGAAAANGTCTAGAATAATTCAAAATGTGAGGAGCCTAAAAATGAACAATTTGAAACAACCATTCCCTCAAACAAATAGTACTGCAAATCTGGATACATTCCTTGGAACCATTTCTCTGCCATGACAAGCATTTAGGACTAAGATTAACTTCCTGTTAGTAAGAAACATCATTATCATGCTGGTTCTTTTCTGCATCAGGAATGAAGACACCACAAGGGAAAAGGCACTGCAATGTACTTTCAGACCAGTCTCCATCATTAGAAACTCTGCTGTTTATCATCACCTTCTCTCACAGACAGTCCTAACAAGGAAGTGGCAGTATCTTAGGCATCTAAACGACCTTTTGGGTTCAAGATTTTCAGGTGCACTCTATCAAACTTATTAGTAAAATCTTAACACATAACCTTCTCTCTTCTTTGTCTTTACATTGATGTTATTAATTCTCAACCCCATCTTCCTTACGGCTCATGATCCCATTGTCCTCTAGAAGTTTCATGATATTTTCTCTGTCTTTATATTCCATTATTTTAATGGGGAGAGAAGTTAGATTTATAGGACAGTAATTGCCAGGACCAGGAGTAAGAAAAAGACCTATTTTTTTGTAGGTCATCCAGCCATTTCTATTGCCAATGTCTGAATGTTCCTTCCTGTATATGTTTCCCTATTTTGCTCAATGTGCCTTGAGGTGTTTTTAATTTTGTATTTTCCACCCCTTCCTTTGGGGGACCATGGCTTGATATACTTCAGTGACAGTAAGTGTTTCACTCTTGATATATGTTGTGAGATTTTCTTTGCTTAATTTTATCCTTTTGTTCTTAGTTACAACCCCATGGACCATCTTAAGTAACTCCTTCCTTCACAGACATGTTTTCCCTTCCATTTTGTGAATTTATTTCTTGTCCTTTTAGTCATCCTTTAAGAAAAACATGTACCTACAGTACCTACATCCTTGAGATCAAGAGGAGATATCTCTGTCTCTACCACTTAGGGTAATTCTTCCCTTAAACCACAGAGCTTATTAAGGTAATTTCCTTTTCCTATAAACACAAAAGACTTAAAACTTTACCATACAGTGTAAGAGTGAGAGTATTAGAAGGAAAAGCAGAAAGTAAAGGTTTTACAGTAAAATGACCTAATGCATTTAGTAAGCTTAAAGCCATAACTGGGGGAATTCTTTGGTAATGCTTCCTTGTAAGATCTTTGGAAAAGTGACCTCTGTTGAACTGGCCTCCTTAGTAACCTTCACTTGATCCCACACAGTGAATGATATGCTGCAACACTCCTCTAAGAGATGGAATAAAACCAAGGACCTGAAAAGAAAATTAAGCATTTCAGGACTATTAAAGCAAAATACCCTCACTGAATCAAGCACTTGGGTTCTTTCTGTGCTGTCCCCTTCCCGTAAATTAGCTGTTTCAAAGCTTCTCTTATCAAGGCTCAGAAAGAAGCAAAGTTCTCGCTGGCTGAAAAATCTGTTTCCTGCTCACTTTGAGTTTTAAGTCAATATTTTGCAATTTCTAAGGATCAAAAATATAGGATTTCAACTCAATTATAGGGTGCAGATTTGGTTGCACTTTGCAACTGAATCTTCAGTATCAATACCACCATCATATTTCTCATTATGTCACCGGGTGCAGTGAGGATTTCTTATTTAATGCCTGTAAAAGACCAAGAAATGCTGTTTAAATGTTATTCTTATGAGCTCTTTGGTTTTTTGGACTAGTTTAATTTCTGTTCAAACTGTCACTAATACTTCCTTGACCTTTTGATTCAGCTGCAGCACCTCTGGCAAGAGAACTCACTTTCGAGGCTGATGATATTTCATCCATTTGATTTACCCCTGAGCCTGAAGCACAGTTATTTACAATCAGAATTAAAGCATTGGAAGAAAGGGCTGTGGAGTTAGTTCTTCAGCCCTGGTCAAAAATCTGCAATAAAAAAATTGTGGAAAGAAGAAGAGACAAAGTACGTTGGTGCTGAGTCCTTCTTTCCAACATGCTCCTTTTGCAGCTTTTGAGGTGGGAGGAAGAGATGTAAATCAAATCCAAAGGAGTGTTAGATAGAGTAGAACTGACATTTGAAGCCGCAATACCTTAAAGTCAATATCATTATCTCTGATATTTACTGTAGCACACAATGCTGGGATGAAATGGTAAAGTTCACCCATTCTTCCCGTACACACCGCATTGTCATATGTGCTGTTACAGACGTACTCACGTACACACACACACAGAAATTAGAAATAGCTTCACCTAAACGTCCAGTGTAAACTTCCATCTAAGGACATCTGCTGCTCAGACTTCTCAGAAATATGGTGTTGGTGGGTGAGACACTTTTCGAATATGATTTGTCTTATATACATGGGCTGTGTCACTTAAACGCCATTTCAAAGCGTAAATAGTATTTGGGATGAGCGGTTGGAGGAGAAGACTAAAATACTAAAAACATAGTATCTGAAGGGGTCAAGTTGTGGGGACTTCTCAGGTGGGTGCAAGATAACAAGAATTTCACTTTAACCAAGACATCTGCATTGAGACAGTCAGAACTTTATTTTTGTAGTCAATGGAAAGAAACAGCCCTGGAAACACACAGTTGGGTTAACTGAGATGTGTATCTCAGGATATGATGAATCACTCTCAGGAGATGACTATTTCTCTTGATTGTCCATAAGGGAATGTGGCATAAGTAGTCCAGACTTTGATGTCTCTCTTTTGGCCTTCAAGTTTAGGACAGATGGGTCTCATCCCAGGTATATTTTCTTCAGTGTGGAAATATAGATCTTTAATATGGGGAAAAAAGGAGAGTATGAAGCCAAGAACTCCTTCAATTTCTTCCTAGCTCTTTAAGGAAGCTCTGGCGTGATTTTTTGCAAACTTAGGCATTGAAATAATTGAGTTATTTCTAAATAGATCCATCAATTTTCTACTTTACCAATGGAGACTGCTGAATGCCATTGAAGACTTCCACAGGAAAACCTTTATTCATTTTACCACTGGACCACTGCTGCTCATGTCACAAAACTGTAGTTGAGCCTTTCTTTCAATGATGAATACTTCTTCCCACTTTTTGTGTCTTTAGACAACATACTGTTATCTGTCTTAGTGAATGCTGTTTCTTTCAATGCAAATCTCACCCTGACACCACTTGTGCCAGCCTGGGCTGTCCAACACTGAACTTAAAATTTCCTCTGCAGACATGCATGTCACAAACCAAGATTTCAGAAAATCTCTGGTGTCTCAGGCGCTCACATCATACTATTGCCACAATTTTGTCTCAGAAAATACCCAGTCACATGGAATAGTCCAAACTTTTGGTATATGGCTACTGCTGATGTCAGTAGATAAAGACTATGAGGAAATTTGTGGACCAGAGCAGGGACTCGTTTTCAACCTCCTGAATGATGACCTGAGAGAGAAGAGTGATGTAGGCAGAGACCAAATTATCCTGGTGATTAAAGGAAATGACTGGGACAAGACTTTATTTGAGCAGATAAGATTTTTATGGCTATTTCAAGGGATGCCAGTGTTTCTAGGTGTCAGAATACTCCACACTCCAAGTGATTTAGGTTGTTTCTTCTAAGAAATGGAAAAAAAAAAAAAAAAAGAAAAAAGCCACCCACTAAATGAGCCTTCCCTCCAGGTTCTCAGCTTCACTATTAATAAACTCAGAGTTGCCTCCCTGAGAAATGACCACCAAGATGACGTAAATTGTCTTGACTTCAAAAGGAATCCTGCTCATTTTCATGCGTTTGTAATTTTACATGAATTAAACACTTTAATGTGATCAAGAGATGCATTCATCATGTATGGCATTGTCTTGGGAGATGAAGGTATTTCCTTTTTTTTCCTGTTTTCTTGATGGAAATATTTCCCCTACTTTGCCATTATCTGAAGCTTTAGCCTTCAAGAATAATGATTTCTATTACTATAGCACCAGCCAAAGTGGAAATAACAAAACACACAGAGTAAAAGAGAAGACAACACTGGAATAAACAGCAAAAAAAAAAAAAA
>VYXF01011518.1:637471-656291 GCA_013397295.1 Polioptila caerulea
TCAATTTGTTCATTTTAAGTACATGCTCTTCTTGATATCTTGACTTTGAGTAGCAAGAGAGAAATCAAGAAATTACATTGTTATGTCCCTATATATATATATATATTTATTTGTGTATGTATATATATATATGTATATATGTGAATATATATATGTATGTATATGTATATATGTATATACATATGTACATATATATATATATGTATATATATATAAAAATGCATTTCTAAGGACTTAAAGAGCACAGTTGCCTGTTTCAAATACTGACAAGGCCGTGGAAGGAAGCTGCCATGAGACAAGTCACCACAGAGGGAACTTGAGATAAGGACAGGAGGAAGGAATTTGCGACAGGAATGCGTCAGTTCCAGACCTGGTGGAAGCAAGATCTGTTTAGCACATAATGGTTAACACACTTGACAGTGATTCCCTCTGTGGCAAACTGTAGGAAAGGAAGCAATGGTTCATACCCATTCCACCCCCAGTAATGGGAACAGCATCTGCAACCACCCTGTGGATACTTGGAATTTGGACTGTGTAAAGGTGGTACCCCCAGAAGGACGACTCCAGGACCCCCTTCACCAAGAAGTTCATGGTGAAGAAGGACCAGGGGGATGCTGGTGGATCTATGGGTTGTGACTATCTTTGGCCTTCTCTCTGTCTCTCCCCCCCTTGCCTCCTCCTCTTTTTTACTTCCTTCTATCTCTCTACCTTACATTTATTGTTAAATAAAACCAGTATGTTTTACTTTGGCATACGGTCTCATTTTCACCTTAATTTGAGCAGGGGCATCTTTCATTAATCAGATGGATCATGGCAGTGTTAGTATGTATAGATGTACAGAGTTGTGGCTGTATGTACACCCAAATTCATCCACTAGTACATTACACACACACACACACACACAGAAAGAAGCATATTTCTACAAGTTTGAAAAAGGCTTTGATGGGCTGGAGAGTTATTCCTAGCTGGTGAGAGCCTTCTCTGTGGCTGGGAGCAGGATAAGAAACCCAAGGATGCAGGAAATTTTTCTCCCAGCAGTTTCCTGAGCTGTGGACAGGTCCACCCTTCAGGCAGTAAGTTTGCCTCTGGTGACTGCTAAATCAAAATGCAGCCATGAGGGACAGATAGCAGGGGAGTTCCAGAAGTCTCTGGGATTGTGACACTGTTCTCCACTTGGGTGTGCCGGGAACAAGTACCTTTCCTGCTGGCCTTGTCTGTCTGCCTGAGCAGAGCCTGCCTGCACAGCACTGCTGTATATGGCCTCACATGGGATCAGCTGGTCAGCAGAAGAGAAGAACTTCTAAATCTGAAAGCACCTTTCATCTTGATTTCCATGAAGTTAGGCTTTTTTGTTATTTGTCAGACCTCTACCGCATGCTTGCCTTCCTCAGGAAGGACTAGCCTAACATTAAGTGCACATAATGGAGATTAACTTTCTAAATGGGAAGCATAGCAGAGTGGGGAAAGGGAAAAGAAGATGTCTCCTACTTGCCTTCCTTCTATCTCACAGAAAAAAAATGCTCCTATTTCTCTTTGGTGGAAAATAAAACCAAGCCCCAAACCCCCACCACTGAAAAAGTTGAGGATGTAACAACTGAGCAGTGCAGCACTATATTAAGTTCGATTTATGGCATCCCAGAGTGCAGGACAATTCCTGAAAACACACTCACAGTCAGGAAAAGTGACTCTGTAATGCCATCTGGGCTTTCCATATTTTATTCTCCCTCTCTCTCTCTCTCATAACATTGCCAGGTTGAGTTTGTTAAGTCAAAAATAATTTTTTTTCATTTCCAGTTCAGGTCTGGCACACTCCCCCTAAAGACAGGTCATGCATTATCTAATTCTTACATCACTTTAGAAGAGAAAGATCCTGCCAAAAAAAAAAAGCAGGTTGATCATTTTCATCCTTACACACTGTCTGTCACCTTGCAATCCTATGGAATTTCTTTCAGATAGCAGCGTGAGGCTACATAAAATACTGCTTTGAACCTACTTCACCCAGAGCAAATTATTTTTACTAAAAGACATACAGAAAATAGATTTTTTTTTGCAGATGTTTTACAGTTGAATTGCATAAACTTGTTATTTTAATTTTTTTTTATNNNNAAATATATATATTTAAACCTGAAAACTTTAGGACTGTATCAAAGTAAACTGAAAAAGTTATTTTACTGTGTTGAAACAACACACAGTTGTTATACTAGAAGGGCTATAAGATACCATTTTGGTCATTGCAAAGATTTTAACATATTTTCCTAGTCAAAAAATCAAAACCAAGGAAAAATAGCTACTTATTCCCGGCTACCTGTAATGCTCCAGTGTGGAACCATGAGAAGACTGAGAAGGAATCAGTGTTGCAGCCCGGTAGGAAAAAAAAAAAGTAATTTCTTAATTAAAAATTGTGACTGTAACTTTTGTTGTCTAGAATTCCCTACAGAATAGCTCAGATCTTCTTCACTGTGACTTCCAATAGCTACTTAGAAAGCTGGCCTCGACATCAGTACAATTATGATCTCGCTGGCTAGCTGGAGTGAAGCAAGAGGCGTCTCTTTGTGCATTGAGCCTTTAATTAAGCAATAATAAATGAGATCTACCCATAGTTCTGTGTGTCTGGCTTTGGCTTAGGAAATATAAAGACTGAGGAGCTGTGATTCATGTTCAAATATAATGCATGGTTAGGTAACATCCAAAGTGATCAGAGAGGGGAGCCAAGGTCCTGATATAAGCCAACCATTCATCACTTATCAGCTCTAACCTCTTGACAATCAGAGCACCCCTCCCTCCTTTGGTAATAGGTTAATTAATTACCAATTTAGAAGTAATCTTACAAATCAGCTGTTGCCCTTGATAAGAATTAATTGCAAATACTTTTTGGGGAGGAACATATTAAATGGACCTTTCTTTAAAAGAAAATATCATCAGGAAGCAGATGAGGAGCAAGACTCCTTGAGTGGTTTCAGAGATAGGAGGATCTGAATCCTCTTCGGTGGGGATGTGGATGACAACAGAACTCATTAATTTTATTTATTGAAGAATTACCAAGATAGTGATAAAACTGTTCTAAGCTCATTTACAAGCCTCCATAGCCCACCCAAGTTCAAATCCCTCTGAAAGAGACAGTTCACCCACCCCTCCTTCTGGTAGGGGATTTAAGTGCAACCTAGCTCACTTTGCACTGAAATTAGTCAAGATTTTTAATTAACAGAAGGATGTGGACCTGAGTCCAGAGGAGGCCACAAAGATGACCAAAACGATGGAGAATCTTTCCTGTGAAAATAGACTGAGATCTGGGTTGGTCACCCTGCAGAAAGCTTAGAGGGAGAATTTATTGAAATTTCTAGCACCTAAAGGGAACCTACAAGGGACTTAAGAGGGATGCTTGACAAGGCCTTGAGTGACAGGACTAGGTGGAATGGCTTTAAACTGATAGAGGGCAGGTTTAGATGAGATATTAGGAAGAAACTTTTCAGTTTGAGAGTAAAGGGACACCAAAACCTGTTGCCTGGAGAAGTTGTGGATCTTCCATCCCAGTAAACGTTCGAGGCCAAGCTGAAGATGTTCCTGCCCATGGCAAGGGGATTGGAATGAGATGATCATTAGGGTTCTTTCCAATCTAAATCATTCTACAAGTCTATAATTTTGGGTAAGGCTCCTGTCACTCAAATTTAGGTATCTGGGTGGTAGATATCTGGGCTTTTCCTTTAATCAGTGGAAATCTCTTCTGCCTGTTCACGTGATGAAATGTGAGTGTCCACTGTGGGGTGAGATGAACTGTGGTGTAAAATTCAGTAACTGGGTCATTTACCCACCCATAGAATCTAAATCAGCCTTGGGTCACATGAAGATATATGAAGATTGTAGGCAGACCACTGTTTTTGGATTGCATTCAACTTGACCTTTTTACCACGCATAAACTTTTTCTGCTGTGCTGGCGACATTAGAGGCAAGAGTGGAAAACAGGTACCTTCCAGGATATCTGCTTTAGTATGGAAACCCTCTTGCAAGTGCTAATTTTCTCTGCAGAACACAAAAGTTACTTACAGATATAGGTAATAGGGTGTCTATACTTGCTAAGATGAGTCCCAGACTAGATAGTTGGGCTACCGTCTGACCCAATGTCAAAGTTTGTTTAAATAAATAACTTGGACATTTAATGTGCTTGAAGAATACTCTTATTGGTTTATTTCACTGTGTTCCGACTGAGGTGTCATCATAAATGACCACAAGCTTAGGCTGGTCTTAGCACAAAACATAAATACAAGGTCATCAGCACAGTAGTTGATGTCAGGCTATAGTACTGAGCTTAAAAGTGTCAGCCTCTTCTGGCTTTCAGAGACTTTGAAACTGGAGACCCAACCCATCAAAAAAAGCAGGTACCACCTACACAGATTTCAGTGATCTAGGTCTGTACTGTTCCAGAGTTGGAAGGGCTTTTCACAAGTAGAGTAGTCTTCTCTAATAAGAATTCAAACTCCCTGGACCTCCTGATGTTTACCCATTACCAGAAAAATATATGCTTCATTTCCCATTCCCATTAACATGGATAGCTGTGGCAAAGGTGCCTGAGAACCAGCAGGTTTATAGATCTGTAGCCATATGAATTATCAGCAAGATGCTTCAAAGCCACTGGAGTCCGATATTTACATCTCCTGCACAGAGCCATCATGAAGTCTATGCATCACTTGAGTCCTACCTGAGCACTCAGCTGGGCTCTGCTCCCTCACATCCTGTGCTGCAATGAGATCAACCCAAACTGTTGTAGCCATCAGCAATGTCTGGCTCAAATTTTCAGGGGAAAAAAAGAAAAAAAAAGAAAAAAAGAAAAAAAAAGAAAAAAAAAGAAAAAAAAATTGATTTTTTTTCCTAAAGTTGAGAGTTTGCTTATTTCTTAGGACTACTAGACAAATAAAAAGAGTGGCATGTAGTAAAGCCTTTTACTTCAATATTGTATTTTCTCGTGGAGTAATTACATTCTGATTTTTTCCTTCCATCACATTTTGGTGGTTTTTTTGGTCAGAAAGAAAATACTTGCCATAATAATCTTCTAAAAAAAATAAAATCCCTCAATTTTTACAGAGAAAATTGAAAGGAAAGTAAAAACTTCAACAAAAAAATAATACCTCTCCCTTTTATAACCTGAAATTAATAATGATTCAGTAATTTTAAAAGAGGACATATGCATGAATGTCACTAGAAAATTACTTTGTGATTTGAAACTGCAGTTCATAACTAAAGGATGAATAAATGTAGTATGATGAAGAGAAAACTAAGCAGTTTAAACTCATGATTTTAAAATATATTCACCTGATCCAGTCTGCTTTTTGAAAATGTTTATTTGCCACATCTTTTCAATTTCACTTTTCATCACAACTGGAACAAAAATATTAAATCAAAGGCAATCTCAAAAACTCTTCTCCAGTGAGGAAAAAAAAAATTCCTCTCAACTCTGACATGCCACTTCCCAGTTTCAGATATATAATTAGAACAATATTATTCTGATGCTAATGAAGATTCTCCTTTAACTCGGTGGTAGGGGATGGTGTTTGTGCTGCAGGAAAATCTGGGTCCCCCTCTCACCACGAATTTCTAAGCGGCCACAGAAAGAAGTGTAAGAAACACGAGGAAGTCACAGACACCAATAGGTTTGTTACAAGAGCATTTGCTGCTACAAATATGAACACCATTGTTTCCATTTCTAACTGCAGCGTGGCTCCCAAATGTTTTCCCTGGAGCCATGTAAACCTGTTGTTGCAAAAAAAATGAATGGAAACTAGGATTCTTAGGTGGTGGTGTTTGCTTCCTTTTTAGCTCGATCAACACATGGAGCTGAAATTTGGCTGCTAAATGCTTAGAAATCTCTTATATTTTTGATGTATATATCTGTTAGAAAAAAAAATAGGTAGGTTTCAGGTCCAAGAAAACCCTTTATTAGTTCTTGGGCAAGATTCAGAGTTTTTTTTCAAATTGGGAAACCTCTGCCAGTGAAAACCAACATCTTTATGAGTCTCGGCGCAAACAAGGATGTGAAATTAAAAATGAGGTTTTTTTTTAAATTATTTTTTATCTATGAACCTGTCCGAAATTGGAACATAGCCTTCTCTGAGTAGAATCCCTAGAGATTCACAGTCCCTACTAACCCTTCAGCCCTGCGCATTCCTCACCAAATAGATGTCATACATCATTTCTGAAACTCAGACTGCAAATGGGAGCATTTCCTAGAGGCAGGAGTAAATGATTCCCCTGATACCTCTTTCTCATATATGGCATTCCACCACCTATTGTCCACTCCGTATGCTTCCTTCTCCCTGGTAATACCCCCAAGAGATGGCTGATGTCCCACAAAATAACCAGAGAATGCATCTTTAATTGGGTCCAGAAGAAACTTTATTACCCTGTAGCTAGCTTCTTTGGTTTTTTCTATAACAAATTATCCTAATGATCTGACCCAGGACCAGATGTTAATTGCAATGGAAAGTAATCAATTTCCTTTACTGAGCGTGAACTCATTTGCAAGGTTAGTCAGTGAGCAGATATGGAGTTCTTAATGAGGCAAGAACCTAGCAGACCTTCTGGGTTCCTTGTGTCGATTCCAGGTTTACTGCATTGCACCCATTTTCACTCTACCCTNTTGGTAAAGGATGGAAAAAAAAATAATGCAACAACCAGAGCCATCTGAGAGCAGTAGATTCTGAGAGACAAAATCACCCTCTGTATATATAAAAATAAAAATAATAAATATGCAAATCACATGGGAAATTATGGCTAACGGCATGTTGTTTAATAGAGGGTATTATTATAAATATGGGAGATGCTCAAACAACAAATTAAGCCTGCAGTATTCTGAAAAGGAGCTCAGAGGACGCAACCTAAATTCTAACTTGGCTGCTGTCTTTGGTGCTTCTGTGCTTTCGTCTGGGTTTTATATTACCACTGAGCACAGCTTTAAGAGGGAAAGGTTGGGCCATCCAGAGTGATAAAAATATAAAGAGAGGAGGGCGATAGCAGAAGGAGGTATTTAATCTTCCAGTGAACTTCTCAGAAGATAGTTTAGCAAGAAAAAGAGCTTTTGGTGGGATTGGATGCAAAGAGTGTTTTCCATCCTGGGCAGGATAAGTGGTTGTGTGTTCAGCAGCCACCAGGATAGCTGTAACCATGCAACCTCTGGTGTATTTGCACCAGTGGAGCTGAAAATTGGAGTAAACACCATTGTTGTGAAGAGCAATTTAGGCTGTCTACCTAGGGGTTGTAGTGGGGCAACTGCTGCTACTGCTGCTCATAGTAATTTTCTAGTCTGCCCTGGCTCTGTGAAAAAACATTTTAATTTTTAATTTTTTTTTATTTAAGAGAGGGTAACCTTCCTGTCCAAATTTCTCTAAATTTCTAATTCTAAATCAAGCCTTCCTGCTTTTGAGCCCAATTTTTGTTGTTAAAATCCCATATCCCCATTTTATATGTGAAAGTGGACCATAAATTTAAATCACAGCCTCTTACGAGCAAACTTGGTTTTAAAATATTTAAGAATTGGCCCCACTGCACCAAGACTAAACCTCATATTTCTGTTAATCACTAAACCTTAGCTCTGAAATCAAATAGTTTTTATCTCACGAGGTAATGTTCTACAAAATACTCTGAGGTATAGAAGCTATCAGAGCAACCTATATCCCAAGGATATATGTGGACAAGAAGAAAAGCAAGCTACCAGGTGAGTGGTAACAATGCCTGGGACAATCATTCACTTGCAAAGGAAAGTGTCTCTCATCTACAGTTCCAGTCCAAACGATTCTTGGAATTCACATTTTTGGGACCTGCAGTACCACTCCTGGGAAATGATCAAGTGAAGCCAGACATGAGGGCAATGTGCTATGGAGGCCGTGGAAGCAGGAGAAATCTAAGAGAAGAAGGATTAATCAAAGAGAAGGAAGGGGGAGAAAAATCTAACTCCATAATATATTTTTATACATATCTCTTATAGCATCTAATTGCAAAACTGAAATCTCAGCGGCCCCCAGTGGAGTTACATAAAGCAATAGTAATTTTCAGTACATCCAGCTAGAAATGGGTATTGAAAGGTGCATTCTGCACCTGTCTACATTAATAATTATTGGCTCAGTAGGAGATTTTCTCAGTGTTGAGGTCACCCTCATATTGTGCCTATATCAGAGACCCCTTCAAAGTGCACACATCGGGCTGTTCTGCTACAACAAGGATAGAGTTTGACAAAGCTTCCAGCTTCCTGGTTTGTTTGAGGTCAACACAGATCCTGGAGGTGAGGGGGTCTGCCACGAGTGAGGAGGAAAATGTGCTTCTCACATATATTTTCAGGACAAAATCTGAGCAGGGTATTTAACATGAGGTGTCTTTCCCACCAAGTTGAGTTAATTAGGAAGGATGCTTAAAGAAGAAAATGTATCGCCATTCTGACTGAGAGGAGCAAGTGTACATCAGCTCTGCTCACAGCTCTGTGTGTGCCCTGGAGTCATCTGAACTCTTGCAACAGGAGCAAACTTACTTTATTAAAGTCCTTTCCTAGCAGGCTTTCAAGTTCTCATCTGGCCTGTTTATACATTTGAAGTGGAAATCAGAGGATCAAACGACTGTCACAGAATATGTGAGAAGATGGGCCTGATAACTGCTTGTGGTGTTGGGCAGCCAAAGAATTTGGACCATCGTGCTGAAGAGATCCAGCCCTTGATTCCACCATGCCCCTCTCCGGGTGTAACAGGGGAGGGGGAATTGCCCCTGGGGCTGCCAGGTACAAGGCTGCTTTGGCCAAATTAATAACAGTGCAGTGAACATCTCAAACCTCTTTACCTGGAGTTTGACCTCCCCTGCTCACAGTTCTGCAAGCCCAAAGCCCGTTCATCTGCCTGTCAGACGCCAGCACAGATATCTGCATGAGTAATCACTGCAGATCCAAAACACTGCATGTGACTTAAATGACACTTTCTCCCTCACTTCTCCTTTCCCCATCTCACCCAAAATAACAATGACATGACTGCTATTTTCACCTGCTCCCCAGAAGAGATATCCAAAAGCATTTCCCTGTCTACTTATCACCTCTCATTTCTCCTCTGAGTCTTTCTGTGCATCAAGAAAGAGATTTGGGTTTTTTTTCTGGACATTCAGCAAACGTGACCTCACTTTTGTCAGGTTGCTTACAAAAAACTTTTCAGCAGAGGATGTTGAGTGTTACCAGGGAATGCACTAAGTCATTAAAATAAATCTGCAAAGAAACTGCAGGAAATATCACAGGTTCATAACCTGTACCATGAACCCCAGACCCACACAAACACATTTTCTTGTTCCACAGAGGGTCAGCTTTGGACAGGGTCAGACAAATTGAGCCAGGCTTATTAGCCTGGGCTCCCAGCCAGCCTGCTGGAGCTCGTGGCAGGGTGCAGAGGCAAGGTGTGGGTGGTGCAGGAGGTGGGAAACTGCAGACAGCATGGAAAGAGGCATTTGGAGGCAGTGAGAGGAACCTGGGACGCAGAGTGAGAATGCAGAGGATGCTCAGGAAATGAAGAGGAGGGGTGCACCGGGAGATGGGGTCAGAACCAAAACAGCAGGAGCACATGGAGGAAGAGGTGATGCCAGCAAAGCGTGGATGGGGACACTGCCATGGTTATGGCTTTAGTCACCCACTCCAGTGACAGCCAGTGTGCTGGTGTCTCCCACAGACAGAGCACTTAGCCAGTTGTGCAGTGCTGCATGTGGGGAAAAAGAAACTTCTTCCTGACCCCTGCAGGCAATCAGTTTATGCCCTGAAGCATGAGATTTGATTAGCCTCATTATCTCAGCTTACATAACTGTAAACGTTATTAATGGTAATAAAATTATCTAGCCTGTTTTAATAATACAGCCACAGTATTTGTCTCGATGACCTCCTGTGGCTGTAAATCCCACAGGGGACTGGCACATGGCATAGTGGTTCATTTTATTTATTCTAAATTTACCAGCCATTAATTTCACCAAGTCACCCCTTGTTCTCCCATTATAGGATGGAGTTAAAAGAAGTTGATTATGTCTCAGTGCACCTTTCCTAATACCAAACACAAGTAACTCCAAGTCTGACTAATAAGTGTGGGAGTAGACACCACCAGGCCTTCAAGACTTGGGATTAATCCTCTGTCCCTAGCTGTCAACTAATGTATTCCCATGATATCACAGGACTTGGCCCAAACTCCTTAAAACTCACCATGCAATTAAGGAGATTTAGTATCTTGGATGTGAACTCATCAATTACCTGAAGCTTAAGCTACAATTTTGGCTTCCAAGTGGCCCAAAGGAACAAAACTTCCCTGATCTCTGCAGAGAGGTCTTTGCCAAGGGAGATGCAGCAGCATCACTTTAGATTTCAGCCACAGTATCTTACTCCATCTCTGATGTTCTGCTTTCTTCCTCTGCGGGAACAACTAAACCACAGTGCAAATCTCCCTCTCCCTGTGGGTGATGTTTCTCCCAGAGGTCTTCCTCCAGCACATTCTTAGGGAGTGCTCACATGGGAGATGGCCACAAACTCCCCCTTATTTGATGCATGCTTGCTCCTTACTATGAGAGGTGAATGAAACTCCTGCCTTGTCTTGTCTCATGCTGGGAAATAGCTGGACAAATCAAATAAAGAATGAGAGAATCACGTTATTCTTTGTCTTGCCTGCAGCAGATTGTACCTGTCTATATAATTTTTATGGAAATGTTGAGAATCCGTTCCTGTACTCACACTTTTAAATACAAAGAATGGTATTATGGGACAAAGTTAGGGATAATTTTGAGAAGAGAGGAGTAATAAAGAGTTACTATCCTATTGTGCTTCCGTGTACAGTGCTGCACTGTGTTCTCACATAGGGTGTGGGGGGAAATCATAACTTCAGCGTTATCTTTCAGGAGCAAAGGTAAAATGAGATAATTCATATTATTCAGGTTGTTTTTATTCCTAAAATAGATTTTGACTGCTTGATAAAAATACCCAATATAAACATTTGCTCATTGTCACAAACGAGGCTGTCCTTAAGTGACTAAACCAAAATAAGCCTTGCTGAAAACAAACAGTAAGGTCAACAGGGAGGTTGTGCTGGAGGTTGGCCTAACATAATTCACATCTTAGGTTAAACCCTTTTGTTTCTTGTTCCTGCATTTGGAGAAACCATTTGCAGAGCCCTGCTGATTCAAATGAGAAACCCGGGTGAAGTATTGCTGCAAGCTTGTAGGAAATTCTTCAGAAACCATGCTGAGGGCAGGGGAGCAGCAGTGGGGTGAAGGATGAATTTTCTGTGCATGTCATGTCTGCAGCATTTACATAGAGGCTGCCATCCCAGGAGCTGTTGTGTACTACTTTCTCCTGGGGACGCTACTGGTTTTCAGCAACAAAAGGTGTGCAAGATCCAGACCTGTCGTAATAAAACGATCCCTGAGACTTCTACATGCTCTTTTTAGTTTTGGGAGGAGGGAGTGTGGGCTCCTGCCTGAGGTCACAGCTGCCAAAGGGCTGCCTCCCTTTCACCTGTTTGACCAACAACCCTTCAATGCCAGGGCTGAGTCCAGCCAGTGTCCTAAGGCCAGGCAGAAGAGGAGTCCCAGTTCCTCGGTGAAAGCAGAGAGGGACAGGACAGTTCCCACAAACCCTGTCAGCTTTCAGACAAAGGCAGGTCCAGGTGAGCCTTTTGGAGAGCCAGCAACCTCTGGGCCTTCTCTGTGCAAATGCTGCTCCTCAGTACCACTACAGCAGTTCAGATCTGTGTAGATAAACTTCCCAGACTGAAGGCAGAGCTGAATTCCCAGTCCACAGCACTGACCTACTAGTTAAGCACTGCAGTGCCGTTTGCTGGATTCCCAGCATAAACATATGCTTTCAAACACGAATTGGGATTCTTCTAGCAGATTAAAGCTGTTTTCCTTCCCTGGGAAACAGCCCATGAGGAAAGGAGCTAAAGGCTAGGCTGCCTCACCATGCTCCCTGGCTCAAGAGGATTAAATATTCAAGTCGCCAGCTTTCCATCCCCCCTTTCCATCCCCTCTCTCCGCCCCTTCCCCTCCTCACCCCCTCCTGCAGACCAACTCCACGTCTGTGCCTTCCTCCTACCGATTTCCCTCAGGTCAGAAGAACTCTGTCATCAATCCCCCACTGAGACTTATTTCCAAAGATCAGCACTGACCCAGAAGTCACTTGGCACCGCACCATCAGAACAGCGTGTGCCGGCGCTGCTGAGAGGAGAATCTCACAGAGACCGGATTCAGGATGTCGGGCCGTCTGCTAAGCACTTGTCAGGTTCCCATATTTCAGAAAGAAGCCTTTATGTGGCTGACCTGGTGACTGGAGGATGTATTCATAAAAAACATGCAAGGGTCAGGCTGGTTGGCTCCGTGGTAACATTGCTGAGCAGGAGGGGCCGGGCTGATTCCCACTGCTCGCTGCTTGCACCCAGGGGCAGGAGCAGGGCAGGAGATGGCTGCTCAGAGGTGGGGATGGGGAGGCAAAGACAGTCAGTGTTGGAGATGTGTTGTGGGATGAAGGGTTGTAATGGGACTGGAGAGAGACTCATGTGAAGTAGCAGATGAATTCTGCACCTGCTTGTGGACAGAGGGCCCTGTGGCCCTGGGGCCACATGGACAGGAAGGATGTCATGGTAGATATGATTTAGGGACCAGGGAAAAAGGATTATTCAGCTCAAGAGCCATCACTAGAAGCCCTACATGACACAGTGTTGTCTTTCCTGCTCTGCAACTTTCACTGCTGCTCAGTGGACTACATGTTGATCAGACACCTCCATCTGATAGAAGAAAGCTCAAGGAAAAGGAACAAGAAGCAGCACTGTGCTGTAAATTTACTTGGTCCAGGAAGGAGCAGGGCAGTACCTACATGAAGGATAGTTTGTAAGCATAAGCCAAAAAGTAACTCAGATTTTGTGAAAGGAAGAGGAATAGAGCTCTGTGCTACAGCTTAAAGAGGACTTTCCTAGAAAAATAGACAATGTACAGGGATACCTTGGCATGGAGGAACCAGTCCTTCTATCTCTCACTTAGAAAGTGATGGCTGCACCCAGCTAATAATCTCTCAAGGCAATGTAATCCTTGCAAAGGAGGGAGTCTTCTCCACACAAACATCAAGTACAATCAGCAAACATCACTCACACAATCTCTGATGCCAGAGCCTGAACAAACAGAAATATTTTCCATCAGCCTAGATACATTCCTTGGTGCCTGCCAGCTTAGAAAACACAGAGCTTTCCCAAATCTGGGGCCACTGGATTGCATCTCGCATGCAGGCGTGGGACAGCTGATCCCAAAATCAGAGCAGGACAGACAGAGAAAAGTGCTCTGCTTTGGATACACAGATGCCAACCATAAAGCAAACTTGTGACAAGATGTGACTGCTCTGACTGTGCTGTCTGAGACTGCCCCTTTTCACTGCATACAGGGAATCTGTGACACAGAGAATCAGTGCTGACTTCATCAGTGTTTGCTGGTGTCCCTTAGCAGGCAAGCACCAAACAAAAGTGATGTTTATTCAACCATTATCGTGGGTGCAGATCTGGAATTTGAATCACAGCTTTTCACTGTGGTTGGTCAGAGAATGACACATGTTGTTATTGCCCTATCTTCCGGGGTAAACTAACATTTTCATGGTGTTATTTCCCGTTGTCATGCTCACAACTCTGAATTTTGGATCCTCTGAATACTGTTAAATCCTCAAGGGCTTAAGCATTCAGAAGAAGGGAAAAGGCTACTAATGGGAGATGGAGAAAGAATTAAAAGGAGGCACAACATAATGCATAGCTAAACACAAGCACACACAAACACTCAGACAATCAACTCAGTCCTACTTTGAATGAAATCACTCTGGGAAGAACAATTCCTATAACTCCAGGAAATACTGGGTGAATTTCTCCAGCCCATGTTATGTAGGTCAAAGCAGATTATCGCAGTAGTCCTCGGGGCTTTAACATCTATGAATATACCCAGCTGATTGCTGAGCAGGCCTTTGGAGTGGCTTGGTGTAATGTGTGCAGATAGTGCTCAGACACAGAGGATGGGTACATGCCTGAGCTAAGAGACTGCATTTTTTGGGGGATTTAACTCACAATTTTCAGTGCTCAGATGATGAATTCTCATGACTGCATTTACTTACTTTTCCAGCCTTCACTTTGGTTTCTGTGCCGTCTGGGAAATGGATCCCAGACTTCAGTGTCATTGCAGATCCATTGGAATTTCTTGGCAGCAGCAGACAAATATTTGTTCTTACCCTTTTCTCAGGGTGGCACTGGTGCTTGTTTGACACCACATATCTGACACTACTGGTCCCAACAGGCCTGGTCAGCTGCATAAGCTAATTCACCTCAGGAACTCTTCAGGAGCTGCACTTAATGATCCTTGTGGGTGCCTTCCAAGTCTGGATATTCTCTGATTCTATGATTGTGATAACATCCTCAAGCTTGATGAGTGCTGTGCTGGTGCAGCAGAGAGAGCACAAACATGCAGATAAGGACAGGGGATGACATTGCCCCTGCTCGTGGCAGCTGGCCATTGGAGCTATTTATTGTATTATCCAAACATGTCCTTCTCTGTCCTGTCTTAGGAGCTGTGGTGATTGATATGGGGCTGACTTCAGATGCTGCTCCCCTCTAACCCAGCTAAGTGCCTCAGCAGTGACAGCAGAAGGGCTGAAGACGCTTCCTTTCCCAATGTCTTGACAGAGGATGGCTCCAGCAGGAACCAGACTTGGCATCTGTTGCATGTTGCGTTAGGACCCCGGGCTGTGAGCTGTAGCAGCATGGAGCAGACGTGCCTTCTGCTCCACTGCCTTGTCTGTGGGGAGCAGCAGACGCTGGGGAGAGGGGGAGACAGGCACTGCTACAGATTCATTATCATAAAACACCAGGGGCCTGGAGTCAGGGCACGGGCCAGGTCTTGAGGCATTTTAATCTGCACTATCCCAAGCATGCCTCCAGCTAATTTTCACTGTCCTCTTCTCCCTCTTCCCCCTGCACATAAGGGCTGAGTTATCAGATCCTCAGCATTCATACCACGATACAGGTAAAAACAACATTAATTCTTTGCTTTCCCATCTCACAATTTCTATTTCAGCACCTCTTGGTATCTTGGGAGACAGCCCTTATACTCTGAGCTTAGCCCACAGGTAAATCCTCAGAGGTGGCTGTTTCCACTCTACCCATGCCCATTGCTCTAAGAAAATATAATAAGAAAAAATAAAAATATGCCCACATTAGTATACAGAGAGAGAGGGAATTTATACAGGGCATTAGGCATGCAGTACAAATAAGAATACAGGAAGAGAAGAGTGAATGGTGAATGTTTATGAAATAAGTTAACAACTGGGAATGATGTTGCATTTTCTATGCAAGCAGACAGACAGATATAACATGGTCCCAGTAGGGAAGAATAAATCCGTGTAGTTTGTGGCCTACTTTCAGCTTCATTAATGGAATAAAGGCCAGGAGGCATGATGTCATGAAATTAGCCTCCTAATTAAACATTGCCTTTGCCTCTCTTCCCCTCCCTTCTCTGGATGAAGTCAGTGGCTTTTCTGCCTCCAAGTGCTTGCTATTTATCAAAGATTGAAGCTCCTTCCGAGCAGGGTGTTTAGATGTCATTACCAACATCTCACCACTCCATGTTCTGCAGTTTGAAGCCTGTTTGCAGACTGGCACCGTGGCTTCTCTTCTTAGGACTCCTAGAAAGCCTAAGAACTTCTCAGACATACCCAAGTTCTTTCACAGACCTGCCCATGCAACTTTCTCCAAGAACCTTTGAAGGAATGTGCTAGGCATAGTCATTAAGGATCCTAAAATAAACTTGCTAGCGGGAACTGTTCAATGAACTAATACTTGCTCTGAATTCAACTTTACACATAAAGAAGGGTCAGAACTCCCACCATACCTTTGGACTGTTCAATCTAACTGAGTAATGGGCCTGCCTTGCTGGTACCTGGAGATTTGGTCTTTGGTGTCCTGTCTTCTCCTTATTACCTCACGTCCATCACTGATGAAGAACCAGCCTGATAGCGAAATGGAAACAGATTAAAAATATTCCTTCCTTCCTTCCTAGACATGTACAATATTGAGATACTGTGTCTCTGCCTCATAAAAAAACACCAGAATCAGGTTGTACACATCATCTCCAATCCTGTCTGAGAGAAGGGAGGAAGTAAACCAAGAAGAACTTCCACTAAAGAAGGAAAGATTTAGCCTTCTTTATTTTTATAATATGCTAATTGGTAAAACTACCGCCATAGCTTGCTCTTAATGTAGGTGACTCATAAACAGAAGAAAAAAATTATCAGCGTTTCCCCCTATTCTATAATATAATTGTTTACATTAGTAATTCCAGGAAAAGACCAAAATTGGTTACTATCATAAAGAAAGTTGGACACGGGCTTCCAAACTAATCCAAAGTTTGGGGCAGTCTAGGAGGTCCTTGTAACTTAATATTTTTAGACCAAATCCTTAACATAGCTATAATCACAAGCAAACCATACCTCTCCCTAGTTTCTCTGCATCCACCACTGTCCTGAACAACTTTTTTGCTTTTTTCTGAATCTACAATATGGGGAGTGCATTGACCTTTCTCCCAGAAAATGTCCATGGCCTTACTTTGTCCATTCAGCTAAAAATGTTGCAAATACAGTATGGCCATGAATAATAGAGAGCCCAAAAGTAGATGTTGCCAAGAATGGGTGACTCAGGAAGTGGTTCAGACATATGCATGAGAACATTTAGCCCTGTAATTCATCAAACGTGGATGTGTTTCTCATATTTATCATTTTTTTTCCAATAACAAAGCAGAATCTACTATATTTATTTAAGAAGTTATGGCTTCTGAAGTTGTATCTTCTTGAAGATGAGCATACCCTAGTGTGAGGCCACAACCCCACTCTCCATTCTTTCATCACACAGGTAATGTGATGGGAGGTGTGCTGATACATCTCTGTGTTATGGATCGTAGTGTGGAGCAGGAGTGGAGTGGAGTTTCAGGTGGGACAAGGCTCTAGTTTGCTCATCTTAATCTCCATATATAGACCCCACAGGCACTGGAACCACCCCAGTTTCTAATTTGTCACCTATATGGTCCCTCTCTCCTTCTCCTTAAATTCCACATGTAAAAATGTGGGGTTTCAGAAAGGAACTGAACTGGCCTAAAAAGATGCATCCTTGGAGTGTGGCTGATATTCAGGGACTCAAATTCCCTTAGCCCCAGCTGTCCACCCCCACTTTGTGAACCACATTGATGCTGACAGAGACACCAAGCAAGAGAGACTCACAAGGTCCTGAAAGGAAGGGGTGATGGAGCTGTGTGCCAGTGATACAAAACGTGAGCTACAGCCTTAGCCCCAAAGCAAACTTCCTCTCCACTCTGCGCCTCTCACCCCCTCTCCCCCTTCCTGCTCTGCCATACAAGTCCCAGTGTGATACTACTACAGGGCATCCCTGTAATGTATGTTAAGTAAGTGTGTGTCTCCGGGTGCGCTTGTCTCCCATCGAGATGGAGTTATTTTCTCTCACTCGGCATCTTTTGTGCAGGTGCATGCTTTACAAACAGAAAAATCAGCACTCTGCAAAAGTGTTTCTGTTAACATTTATCACCCCTTCCCTTAGTCATCACCACAGCAGCCCTCCTGGGGGAATGGGAATGCTAATTCAAGGGAAGATGTAATGCCAGACCATTGGGAGCCCTGGATTAGAGCAACAATGTGGAAGAGAGACAGAAAGGGAGAAAGAGTCCTAAAGACAGAGGCAGAGAAAGAGTTGAAGTCTCATTCCCTTTTATTGCAGCTCCATGCTTTTTAATTGTTCCGCCTGAGTAAATTCTTCCTCTGTGATCCTGTTGTTAATGAAAAAGTCCATTGCGGTCACTCTGATGGCTTTAAGCTTATGCTTGTACAATGGTTTCTTGAATCCCAGAGCTGTTAATATATCTGGAGTGGAGCAGCTGCAGGGCAATCTATTTCTATGATAATGTGTATACAGAGGTTTTTTATCTTTTTTTTTTTGGTACGGGGAAGGGAAAACAAGAGTGGTTCCTAACTGTTATCCTCTCTTGTCTCCCTCACCTCTGGTCTTTCTTTTAAATATTTCTAGATGGTCTACCCAGAGCCCCAGGTATTACTATACAACTTCAGTTTGGATAGGCCACTGTTAAGGGCTGAGACTTTATCTATAACCGAGTGGGATAAGCTCAGTGTTTGCTGTAGCAAAATCATAAGTGTACAATGGTTAATCTCTATAAAGGACTAGGCTGGTAAAATGAAAATCCCAAGAAATCCCAAAGTGCTTTTGAACTGCAGCAAAACCTCTAGTTCTGAATTCTAGGAGCAAAATTATTTCACCCTCCAAGAGTTCGCACAGTATACAGGGATTGAAATTGAAATCTGGAGTTTCACCCTATAAAACTGTAAAATGATGTAATATGAAACCAAATATTGTTTCAGACTTTGTCCAAAATTGACAACACTCATGTTTGAGGTATCTATGTGTTGTAGTACCACACGAAAACCTATTATAATTTATGCCTATGCAGTTAAATTTAGTGCTTATTTCTCTGCCACACAGGTTGATCAAAAATTATGTTCTCTTACTCCCTTGATTCTTCTTTTTAATGAAAGTTTTGAAAATTGACATGAAAAAAGAAGCTGAAATCTCCTAAAACGTGTCAGCTGCTCCTGAAAAGGCAACCAACCTTCAGCTCTGTCCCTCAACTTCCCCCTCTAAAAAGTTAAACACATTTTTGATAGGAAAAAAATTAGCTACAGTTTTCTAGTACATAATATTACTATTTTCAGCAAGAAGCGTAGTATAGTGAGGATTGCCCT
>VYXF01011518.1:661451-676942 GCA_013397295.1 Polioptila caerulea
TTTTTTTTTTTAACTTCTCCTTCCTGGCATTTTTTTCCTGAAGGAACTGTTCCAGTATATCAAAGGCTGTAATTTCAGTCATTTCTGAAGGTCATAGTGGAAAAGATTACTCCAGATGTCCCTGTGGACACCCTGTAAAGGGCCAGGCAGTTTATATCTATGGCATAATTCTCAATTAATAACTGATTTTTCTAATTGTGCCTTTAATGAACTGTAATCTGTATAAAATTGACCAAATTTCTTACCTTATTTTTCTCAAACTGGGAGAAGGTCTCTACTCTGATCTACCATCCTCCCACCCCTGCCTTGCCCTGCTCTCTTAAAGAACCATGAAAGCACAATGGGATGACTGTGAATAAAAATACATTTGTGAAAGTGTTTGAAATTTCTAAAATTAGTATGAATTTGTCTCTGAAAGTTGGCAATTTTTCAAGTGGCTTCATCCCTAGTTCTTTCCAGTGTGTAATTTTTACCTCCATTGTTTTCCTTCCAACTCAACTCTTTTATGCTGAAATAAATTTAGAAAGGAGAAAAAAATTCCATCCAGAACTCACAAACCTTCTGATTTTAACCTTATAAATGAACTTGAAAGAAAATAATATACATTACTGCCAAGATGTCTCTCTTACAAGCAAGCACTACTATTTTAGGGAAGCAGAATGTGCGGAAGGAAAATCCTGGCTGTTTTTCTCAGTCCTAAAATAACCCTTTATATATTTTTTATGTGTTTTTTGTTGTTCATTGGTTTTGATTTTTTGTATTTTTTTTAATTCAGGGTTGTTTTTGTTTGTTTTTAAGGATCTGATTTAGGTTAAGAATGGCATAAAAACCCAATCAATATCCCAAGGAAAATGTCTAACTTCAAACAACGCTCAGCCTAACACATCTCCATTTGTTCAGCTTCCTTTCCATTTCAGTGCTATTTTAATGGGGTCTCCTCCCTTTTGCTCTAAAATAATCCCCTTACATCTTTAGAATCAATTTCTCAAAGGCCCCAAATGCCATCCTGTTGCTTCTCCAAAACCCTCGGAAATGGACTGGAAACCAGAGAGGGTCAGGATCTCTCTCCAGAGGTTTCAAACATCCACTGATTTGAGCAGGCATTTGCTTTATTGAGAAAGGCTGTTTCTCCTCAGCATGTTTGTGTTTCTGTCTAAGTGCTATGCCAAGAACTCGCACGAAGGTGAGTAAAATATAAAAAAAAATAAATGGAGCATTTTGCCCAGCTCAGGGCCCTCAACACGAGAAAGATGTTGATCTGTTGGAGCGAGTCCAGAGGAGGGTTGCTAAACTGACCACAGGGCTGGAGCACCTCTCCTGTGAAGACAGGTTGAGAGTTCAGGTTGCTCAGCCTGGAGAAGAGAAGACTCCAGGGAGACCTTATAACATCTTCCAGTACCTAAAGAAGTTGGAGAGAGACTCTTCACAAGGATTTGTAGAGATAGCATGAAGGGCAATGGCTTTAAGCTGAAGGAGGGTAGAGTTAGATTAGGTATCAGGAAGAAATTCCCTGTTGTGAGGGTGGCAAGGTAGTGGGACATGTTGCCCAAAGAAGCTATGGATGCATCCTGCAATGCTTCTCTCCTGCTTCCAACATCAAAAGTTACCTCAGGGTTACTTTCCTGGCTTTGGATGAACATGACTCTAATGAATGCAGCTTTCACCTGTGCTCAGGATCAACACTGATATATGCAAGAAAAGTCTATCTGAATCTATGAAAGTTTTGCTTTTTCATCAGCTACAGAATTTGTGCTTACTTGTGCTATCCATTTCTATTTTGCAAAAAAAAAGTTCTCTCCTCCTATTCACAAGTGGGGAAGTTAAGGGATTTGGCAAAGCACATTAAATAAATCTGTGGCAAAATTATGACTAAACCTCCATCCTCTGTTCCGGTCTTTTTCCTCTGAGCCTTGCTAGGTGATAAACTGATCTCCTATCACCTGTTGATCTAGGGCCCACATTCTCTTAATTATCATCTGGGCTGCTATTCCAGTCTAAAATAAATAAATAACTAATGAGGAAAAAGGATTCTTTATACAGATTCCCACTACCTTGCATCTTCTTCCCCTCTCCACCAACCCATTTATCATTCAGGGAACATAAATAATTGAAAAGAATAGTACATAAAATTAATTGTAGAAAACACAGGCTTTTAAATTCTCATCTGCATTAAAAAATAAAACAGGGATGCTTGAGCACTCCATTTTGTAAAGTCACTTCCAGCAGACTTTCTGCATCTGCATAGAATTAGCCGCCAGACTTAGCAGCACCATTCATCCTGTGAAGATGTTCTTATCTGGCACCCATAGATCTATATCATAGGAAAGCATTAATTGAATATTTATTGACGAACACCAGAGAGAGGCGAGAAAGAGACTGACTGAGGATGGGAGAAGACAGAAAGAGGGGGAAGTGAAATTGGAAAAGTGGGAAAAGAAAGCTTATGCAGCTTTTCAGGACATACTGAAATACTTTGTATGTTTCATAACAGAGGCATATATTTCAGGGCATCTGAAATGCTATGACTTTATAAAATGACCTGAAGACAAAGGCTACAACTCTTTGAGCTGTTGCCCTCAGCACATCCAGGCAGGATGAACCCATTCAGCGCACCCAGCTACAATGATCTCTTCCAAGGGAAAGCCCTGACACCTGCCCTCCACACAAGGAACCAGTAAGAGGTAGTGCTCAAGCCCATCTCAGGGCCAGGTTGAATCCTGAACATTCTGTTTTACCCAGTTTTCCTAAGGAAACAGGATTTACAGAAACATGCTGTGTTTATTACCTATCTCCTTGTCCCATTCTTTCTCTGCCAATATTTCTTATAGCAGCTGAGCAATTTTAACCAAATTTGGCAGAGTGAGAGAAAGAAAACTCTTCAAGACAAAAAAGAGATGTTACTTTCTGTGGATGTTTATGAGACTAGACAGCTGAGTGAAGGAAAGCTTTGTAAACCTCTTTTGAGAGAAAACTGAAGTATGTTCACCTTTTTATATTAGACATAGGGGAATCTACAGAAAGGATGTGATGAGATAAAGGAGGGAGATTGGATAACATGGGAAAGTGGACCCCATTCCTTCCGCTGCAAAAAGGTTTTATTTACATCTTCAGCCCGTAACTGCCTTCCAGCCATAAATAAAGAGATGTATGAATTCTTTTTGGGTCAAATAAATGGACTTTGGATCAATGAAACCAGAACCATAACCAGGATGTTCTGAAGTAATTTACACTAATGATGGTTCATTGCAACGAGTGATTGTGTGACTCTATGAGAGGGTAAAATGGAGGAAGACTTATGGAAACGAGTTGGAGCACTAGACTCCCAAGAGAAGAAAGGGTAAGTAAAGTAGAGTAGTTAGTAAAGACTACTTGAGATGTTAAAAACCAAGGCAATTAATATACTTGAGAAGACAAATCAAGAGATACTCTCACATTGTCTTACTTCACCATGACTCTCATTGTGACTTTCTGAAAGTAGGTATAGAAATCTTTCTCCACACATTTTTTTTTCCCTGGAAGAACTCCCAAACTTTCTTCCAGAAGACATTGAGATTCTCAACTCACACGCTGTTATTGACAGAAGACCTCAGGTTTGTTTGCACCTTGACTGGGAGTCAGATAATCCTGACAAAAACATTGCAGAGACACGGCAGCTTTGCTCTCGCCAGCAAACTCACTGATGTGTGGCCCAAGGGTGTGTATGCCACTGTTGTGCTTCTCTTAAACCTTTGTTTTTATAGTGGAGGCATAGCAAAAAGACAGATGATGCCAACTCCAGCATGGGGGGTACGTGCCTACCCCTCTCCACAAACCGCTTGGGGTTGTCTCTGCTCATGAGCCTCTGATAAAGGGATGAGTCCCTCTCCACATTGTTGTTCATGGGCTCACTTTTGCTCAAAAATTCCTAGGGGTTGCTAGGAGGAAGGATGGTTCAGTGGTTAAGGGCTAACCAAAGGCTCAGGAGATGCGGTCTTAATTCCCTCTGTGGTTTCAGGCAAGACACTTAGCCCGACATCCACATAGCAAAATGTCAAAACACTGCATTTCAATGCAGTCAGAGACAAAGTGCTGTATGGTGGAAATGCCAAAGGAAAAAACAAAACTTTTCTGTTTGGAAATTAGATTTTTCTTTTCAACATGCCTTTGTTTTAAAAAAGAAAAAAAAAAAAAAAGGCTCCAAAACAGGGGCAATTAAGGAAAAAAACCCAAACAATAATTACATAACTTTTCAACATCTGTCTTGTATGAAGCATGGCAAGAACAAAGAATTTCACATTTATCCTGAAAGAGATTACATTTTTTCCTTTGTTTCATACAGAAATTGTACATCTTGATTCAGTTAAATCTGAAGCTGGGTTTCTCCTCTCTCCAAACTGTAATCCTGCCTTGACCAACTAGCACAAAATTCAAGCTCCAACTGGGAAAAGATAAAGTAAGTTGTGGAGAACAAAGAAAAGAGTTGACAATGAGATAATTTCAAGTTGTTTCTTGTTTTGATAAACATGTCATAGATAAACAAAAATAAGCCAGGGAGACAAATCTAATAGGGGTGAGAGTCTCTTTGAACATATGTTCTTGACACAGAGATTTCTGAAAAAAAAAATGCAGTCTGGCTATCAGCCAGTTTCTCTGCTCAAGACTGATGTGACAACTAATTAGCTGAAATGTGGAAATATATCTTTAATGCACCAGTTATGTACATGTAACTTACTCTGTTTATCTATATGTTCGTTTTCTCCCCCTCTTTTTCTGACCCCCACAGGCTACTCACAAGGCTCTTTAAAGGCCCGTTGCTTGGTAAGATTTTGATCGCAACTTTCCTGTGGTGGTGGAAGAACTCTGGGAGGGCATTCAACATTTCATCCACAAAGCATTTAAAGGAAGAGAAGAGCGAAAGACAGAAAGGAGGACAGAAAGAGAGAACTAAGGAATTCAGAGGGATGCATTATTCAGCACGCTTGGAAATAACCCTTTTCACTGGCTCCACTAAGCCCAAATGCCCTGGAGGTTTTCACTATCTATCTTTTTCCAATGCAGCTCAGAAAAAAAGCTCACATCTGTCAAGATCACAGTTTCAAGAGTCCCAATTTATTCAGCTGAATGGGATAAAAGCGCCTGTTGGAAAAAGATTTGAAAGGGGGTGGGGGAGGGAGACTGTCCAGTTCCTACATCTATCTTTCTACCTCTGTGTGCATGTGTATAAAACACACTCATTCAAATACACACACAGGCAAAGCTGCCTGCTCTCCTTCCAGCACAGAACTGTTTCTCCAACTTCACACAGGGCAGTTCTGCAAATCTCACATCTGTCAAGAGCTGGGCAGATTTACATGCATTGACCCATAGATATGCAACCTAAGCACATATGGATATGGTATAAGGAGATATAGATATATATATAGGAGGCTATGAGTGTGAGGAGAAGGGAATATAAAGGAAAAGCTTAAAAATCTTGTTGACTTTTTTTTAATCTCTGCCCTTCTTGATCTGCTAAATGCTGTCACAAAAACATTTATTAATATGCAAATTCTAAGTAGCAATCTGGAGCCAGTCAGGTTGCGCTAATTTGCACATTAATATCCCTCTTCTGGTTTGCCTTTGCTCTTCAGTGGAGGAGAGGAGACAGAGGAATCTCGTGCTGCATCCTTTTTAAAGGCTGCCACTGGTCCGAAGTTGCATTTGAAATGCTGATGTACGTTTGAAGAGGAGAAATACAAACACCATCTAACTCAAATGGAGAGAACAGTCAGAGAGAATGGAGAGCGTGCAAGAGAACCTACTGCCAGATGCTTTTACCCCGCCAAATCCCATAGGTGCAAAGGCAACACCAAAATAAAATTGGTCTCAGAAACTGACTTTGGAGTTCTGATTGCTCTCTCCTGTGGACTGATCTGTGTTTACTGTGGCTTGCCTGTTTTTCCTGTAGTTCACACACTGTGGGGAAGGGAAATTCAGGGGAGGGGAAGGGAGGGGAGGCCATCTCTCTAAGTAAGAGAAGAAAGGAGAGAGGGAAGAGGGATAAAAAACAGTATCTGGAATTTAGTTGTAGCAGAATTAGCATGTATTATGCTCAAAATATAGAATAGGAGTTGATTATATAGTACTTAGACTTATGAAATCAATTTGCTTCTAGATACGGATATGAAATACCTTCATAAATCCAAAAGCTATAGAGAATTCAAGAAAATAAAATCTACCCAATGCTCCTAACTGCAAATGGCTCCCCTCAGAAAATGCCTGAGTCTGAATTTGTTTCAAGGGTGCTGAAACTAATTAATAAAATGTTTTTGCCTTCCTCTTCCACCTTTATTTGAACATTTACTTAGAGTCACAGTTGCAGAAGAAGCTTCTGGACAAGGTGGAGTTTTGGTCCGAGCTGTAAAGCTCCTAGGAAAGGTGAAGTTTTTCTTGGGTGAACAAATATATGACAAAACCTATGAGTAATCTTAAGAGCAGTACACTAGAGTAATAAAATGGTTGACCCAGCACTTATGGGCACATTCCTGCAACTTGCTTAGGTAATCCTGCTCCTACATTGGGTGTATTTCTTCTTAGAGAAGATGAGGCTGGGGAATAGAGTCTTGAATTAGTTATTATATTTTATTAAGGCAGCTGGAAGTTTTAGACTGCAGTGTTGGGATATGTTTAGTTTTTAAAAAATTGCTTTTACAGAGAAACTGAAACAATGAAGAAATAGACTGACAGACTCTCTAATGATCTTTAAGACCTTCTTCCAATCTTATGTCAAACTAAAAGATTAAATAACTGTGTTCTTATGCATTCAGGCCTAAAACCAAGAGAAGACTGGTCTTGTGATGTGAACCTAGTCAGTCACCCCTAGTATAACTTAAATTGATTGAGATCTCCATACCCTGGACTTATTTCTCCAGAGACTAGGTTGAGACCTTCAGCTTGCTCCTATCATTTGATAACAGCCACTTTTGCTCTTGACTGCCCTAAGTCAAATGTAGTCCAAAGACCCTGAGGTGAAAAGATCCCTTCCAGCCAACTTGATCAATAGCTTGAGTCTGTTTTGCGAAATTGTCGGGCAGATTTGCCAGCGAGGTCACCAAGTGTATTTACCCAGACTTTCATTCATGGTGTTGNNTCATGGTGTTGATTGTAAAACTCATGATATTTTATTCACTCACTGCAAAAAGTAAGACTTCTGTTAGGGACTGAAGCCATGAGGTCCCTGTTGGTACAAGTTCTTCAGTCCCCACTAGCAATTGTAATTTTCTGGTGAACTGTTGTAACATTCATTGTATGCCTTTACTTTACACATATGCTTAAAGATATAAATGAGAGGTGAAGAAATGGATCTACTCATCTCATTTATAAGTACAAAGCAGACATAATGAGGATGAAACACATCTTGCCTAATTTTAGCTACCTTGAACACAAAATGTCTACTTCAACCTCTATAGTCCTCCTAGCCTAAATAAGGAAGAACATCTCTCTTGGAAGAGATTTATCCTTTTCTGAGACAATTACCTGGTTTGAGTGTGAGAGTAGAGGCACCTTTCTCTATTGGCTGCAGAAGAACCAGAAATTCTAGTTTGAATTGCATGCATTATTTTGGGCAGCCTGAAATCCGATGATAATATCATCTCTCCTTCCAAGAACTAAAATGCCTGTGATCTTAATCCTACCCTTTGGCTCATGAGGACCTACACCTTGTGCCAACATTTATCCTAGTGCAAAGTCAATGCAACAATGCCAGCAAAAAGAAGGTTGTTGTTTTCTTTTCCTCAGAACTATGAAAATAGCATGGGGAGAAAAGTACAGGATCAACTATTGCTATCATAGGGGCTGATGCAGAGATGGTTATGGAGGGAGGTGTCTTTGGTGAAAGCTGGACCAACTGACAACAATCACAGGCAGGGGAAGGTGCAAGGTCAACCTGTAGATCACTGGAAACTAAGCACTTCCAATCCATTAATTAATTACACAGCTGGAAAGAGGGGACTGTAAAAAAAAAAAAGGTGAACACAATGACATTGCTGACAACAGGAGCCCTCTATTTATCAGTCATAATGAGCTTCTTCCGCCCCCCTGCATCCTCCCTCCCCCAGTGCTACAGCTGCACTGATGTGACTGAGCACTTGGGCTCCCTTCTCACTCCCCAGCCAGTCCCCTCCTTGCCAACGTGAAGGTGACTCAGTTATTCATATCAGTTAGGCCTGGGGTATCTCAGTCTGTACCAGGATTCTTGGAGAGCAAACACCGCCCCTCCGATGCAACACATCTGCCTGCTCTTTTCTTGGGATCCTTTGCCCAACAGCTCCTTCCCTCCCCTCTTGACATCTTGTGCAATAAGCCCCTGGCTGGAATTGAAGGGCTAAAGACAAAAGTGCTACCACCTGCTGTGAATACTTGAAGCTAATGAAGTGAGAAGACGAGCACGTTGAATGTAAAAGCTATTTTTTTCTCCCCTGAAGTGGTACAGAATTAAAGCACTTGTTGCAGGAGATGCTGAGGCAACCAACAAAGTTCAGAAAAGTTTGAAAATACAAACCAGATTCACAGGCCAGTAAGTATCTACTAAGCCAAATGACTTCAGAACATGATGTCTTTACAACATAAATTTCAGTGGAAATGTTGCCTGCTCTTGTGTTAGGTACCCGGTCACTACAACAGTTTTTATAAACAGAATACTAGAATAGATGTGTTCTCACCTTAATCAGACCCATCCTTAAGCTAGCATGCTACTAACCAACACCCATAGCATGTGAGGCAAAATTTAGACCTGAGACAACACCAGCATTTGTTCAGACACAGAATTTTCCTTGTGGACTTGCCTAGCAGAATCCTTCACAGTGTCCTGCTGCTGGGGAACAGCCTCATTATATACATAGGGAAACTGAGGCAGAGTCAAATGACGTATGAAGATAGGAAAACCTACTTTTTTCAAGACAGGACTGAGAAACATCACTTTCTGAAAAGTATACACCTTTTAGTTAATGCAATCTTTCTCTTCCAGTGTCAAATTCATTAGGTAGCTTGGATTTCATTCTGGAGAAGAGAGGCATGTAACAGATCAAATAAGATGGAATATTTCCAGGACAGGAGTTGCAAACACACAAGTATCACCCTTTATGAACAGAAGAGTGGAAAGGTGTGGACTTGCCATTTAGGAGAGTGGAGCTGGGGTGCAGATGGTACAATTTTAATAATCTCCTCTCATTTGCAAAGGCTATGAAAAAGAACAATGCCTACTACTGTCTCCTGCTTTACTCCACACTAATGGATGCCTCTGAACTAGCAGAAGTCGTTCCCATTAAATTCCTGCATTATCAGGCCATTACTTGACAGGGCAAAGATTAATCACAAACTTTCCGGGGACCATTTATTCCATTTGCCAATCTATCTCTCCCCGTTACGCTGCTTTGGTTGTGTTGTCAATTTTTCAAGTGCCAAGGAGTTTGGACCGATCCAGTTTTCTGTCCATCCATCTGTCACACACCTGTCAATCTGGTTCGATCTCAATGCGCCGTTTGCTCTGGGAAAGTCAGAGGGGGAGGGGAGGTGGGCGGGATGCTGAATGGTGTAGGAGGCAGAAGGCCTATGTTTGAAAAATAAACAGAAAACAGATTAGCAGGCTGTATTAAATAGGGAATGGAGGGTTCAGAGAAACCATAGAGGTAAGAGTGAAAATTTAACAACGTAAATTTAACCTCTCCCCTGGTGCTGCAGGCTGACTCATATTGTTAGTCTGAGAAACTATGAATGGGCTACCTCAAAACACCCGTGGATTTATGATTATAGTTCATTTTATTGTTCTGCTTGGTGGAGGGCAATGTGTGAAATGGATTGAATGGGAGTACAGATCTTTTAAGAAAATAAACTTTTAACTCAGTGGTCTAAGTCATTATTCAACGTCTTCAGAGCTTAGCACCAGGAGTGCTCAGGAAATGCAGCAGAGGGAAAGTGAATTGTACAAACACTTGAGAGAGGAGTTAATTACCCATCCTGATTTCCTTTTAATCGGTATGCATTAAGGCTGTGAGTTTGTTCGCTGTTAGTTTGGTTTTGAAGAGGACGACCTTTCCTTTCTAAGCTTCTCTACTTCACCACCAGTGTATTTGTGCCATGACTAAAAGGTATTCTCACTGGTAGATACCACAGAAGATCCTACTGCTCAGATTCAACTCTGAAATTACACCTTGTGCTTTTCCATGCAGTTTGTAAAGGTTTGTGATTTGGAAATGGTCTTGGTTCTGAATATCAGTCAGGGTAAAACTCAGGTTCAAGAGTGATTTGATGGGACACAGTGGCCCAGATCCTTCCCTGTATTTAAGTAAAATACTAAAGCTTAGAGTACGACCATCTGGAGTTATCATTGTAGTCAGTGTAGAAAAAACTACCAATTCAAATATTAAGTGGTTGTATTCCATGTGGAAGGTAACCCCTCCCCACCTTTAACAGACTTTGGATATTGTGAAACCCATAGAAGTTTTTTTTAAGTTGTTGTCTAGAGCTAGATAAGTTGAGACTAAGCCAGAAGTCCCTCTAGAATCCATCTCTAGCTCAAATGATCCTGATCTCTAGAAAACATGAAAGCCTAGGTTTTAAAACATGCAACATCAGTTTTAATATTTGGGACTCTTTTGGCATTCTTTTTCATTTACTCCTCTTGTACATTGAATTTTTAGGAAGCACATGGCAGTGAATATCTTGTTCCTACTATGATAATTATGCAGACTTTGCAAACAGCTTGACTCCATTCCAGATGGGTTTTAGTCATGTCTTCCTTAGCACTGTTGTCCTAGGAAACTGGGGACAGCTCCCTCAACAAGGGCAGGAAAGAGCTATTGGTTTAGGATTGTTCATTAGCATGACAAAAAAGACCTAAATTTTGCAGAAGCATCAAGTAGCTAACAAAATCTAGGGAAAGATGACAAAAATTTACTCCCCACAAAAGTTTGGTTCAAAAAGTTTTTCAGCAAACTCCCATGAATGATGCCAGAAAACAGAGATGATGGTGAATTCTTGCCCCTTTACAGAGACACAGAGTGGTGTCTTGCAAAAGCACCAGGAGTGGGAGAGAATGAATTTTTTTAATTTTATTTTTTAGTCTTCCTCTATCTGCACATGAGAGTGTAGAAGACAAATTATGATTTTTAAAATGACTGTCAGTAAATGATTTCCATATAGTTTATGATTGGGAAGATCACTGTTCAGAATTAGCCCTTAAGAATCTTACCCCTTCCTTTTTGCCTTTCCCTCATCTTTGAAGCTGAAGGTTAAAAATGAGACAAAGTGGAATGATGTCCTCAGACAAGTTTGAAAAATCAGACCTGCCACCTTTATCCCATTGCTGTGGAGTGCCAGCTCCACTTTCATCAGCCCACATTAGAGGCTTCTCACCTTCAGTCCATTCAATCAAAGAAAACCAATGCAGGCAGATGGAATAGGACATTTGATCTATCAGCTACAGGAGCAGATTGGAACAATCCTTCCAGCAAACACTCAGTGGGAAAGGAAAATAAAATAAAAAAAAAAAAAAAATTCCTTTTTAATTCCTGTTAATAACCATTCATCTCATCTTTCATCACTGCTTTGCATGAATTACCAGAGAACATTGTCTCTATTTCTGCCTTCTTGCACAAGAAAGCTCCTTTGTAAAATGGGGGAAAGTGTAAGGGACCTTGGAATATTTCACACTTGTTAGGAAACTTGCAATCAAAAATTACTTGTTTGAATCCAAATTAAAGTGACTAGCAGAGTCTATGGGAATATTGAGGCAGCCTGACTGGAATGGAGGGGGCAGGAAAGTTCTAATGGAGAGCTCTGGAGCTGCCTCTACTCCTGATGATGTACATCACTTTGCACTCTTGCCAAAGCTCCAGCAGGACTGTGGGGGAGAAGACAACTAGATAATCACAGTGTTAAAGATTGATCCTTCAGGATGGGGCTGAGATAACCTGGATGTGCCTTTCTGGAGATATGCAGCCTGTTTCAAACACCAGTTTCCAAAACCAATTGATCTCAAACCATTCATCAAAAAGCCCATGCTCAATAGGATATTTAGGAAAGAAAAAGGTAGACAGCAGCAAAATCTTCTTTAGAAATCCTTTCAGAAATACTTTTTGGTGTCAAATGAAGGCTGAACCAATGTACAGCTTCGTCCTGTCAGGTCCTCCTCCTCTGCCTGCAGGCTGGAACTGTGAAAGATCCCAAAAGAGACTTTCTGAACACATCAGAGCTACCTGTCACTGTTTGCTTTCAACTCTTCCCATAACTGCAGGTCCCCTCCTCTCTTCTCCCTTTAGGGGCTGTTTTTGGTTTTTGTAAGGATTTGTTTGTTTGTTTGTTTGTTTGTTTGGTTGTGTGTGCCCAATGAATCATACTTCTGATCTTCCCAGTTTCCCCTTAACAGTCACTTCTCCTTTCCATTCAAAACTGACATTTTTTGCCTCTCAGGTTTCTTTTTAAGCATTCATTTCAACTCCAAGCTGATTGCTACCTTAGTTTCTAAAGCAGACTCATTTGCCCATTGATGAGTCCAAGAATTTTGTTATTAAGTACTTTTTCATCAGAAATGACAGAACTTTAAAGCAATGCAATGGTGAAAGTTTCACATTTTTTCCTGCTGAATAGGGGAAAAGACTGAGAGGGATGTAATATTCTTCAATATTCATCAACAATTTAGAACAGGAGTTGATTTTAACTCCTTTATCCCAGTATTAACAAAAAGATAAGATGCAAAAGCCTGCCACACATCTGACCCAGCAAATGGTGCACTAGCATTGCACACACAGAAACAGTAAGGGGCAAAAGGTACCTCTCTAATCTCTTACCAAAGCTGACTTATAGCACATTTATATTGTTTTGGTCAATACAACACCAAGAGTAAACTTTATTTCTGAGTCACTAGATGCCCACACTACAAATATAGTATGGTATGTATGTAGCCACACCATAATTGCTTAAAACAGTTAGAAAATGTGATGAAAACTCAAGCCCTCTGTATAGCTCCATGATTTAGACTGTCCATGTGCAGCATTTCAGGCAGTAAGACACAGCATCATAAAATGTCTCTCAGTTGTACCTCACTGTCTCTACGGCTTGATTTCAGTGCCAAGCCAGCGTCATTGAAAACAGAGGTCAACAACTGATGGTGCAGGTGCCAAAGACAGCACAGAATAAGCCAGAAGACTGGGGAGACGTGGCTTTTTGAAAGATACATTTGTGAGAGACAGGTGCCTCACACAGAACAAGATACTGCTGATCAGCTGCCTGTGTCTTTCACTAGCAGTCTTCTGGCTCCTGTTAGGTTTCTACCTGTACTTGTAACCTCTAATTTTGGAAATAAAATGCCTTTCGATGGAAAAAAAAAAAAAAACAAAAACCAAAAATCAACATGTCGCTATTTAATGGTTGCTGATTCCATAGTTTAATTCATTATTGAAGTTTCACCTTGCTCTGAAACAATTAGGAGCGCTCATATGATCAGTTACCGAGTCTCAGTTGGGAGGTAACAATTTATGGCTGAGAAGCTGGAGGTGACAACTTCTGAAAGTGCCTTTCAAATGCATCTCCCCTCAGTTGTGATAAATGTGTATAATGATGCAAATGCATACTTAGGGAAGAGAAAGTTTGGAAGAGTGATGCTTCACAAGAATCACACCTGATGGTGCACGTTGATGTACAATCTATGTGTGTGATGACATGCAATGGTGTATGCTGCATTATGCACTGCATAATAAATACTTGTGTGTTCTCAGCGAAGGCCAGGGATGATGGAGAAATCTAAATTAAGTCCGGTGTTCTATTTGAATGTGAATGATGTGGATTTATAAGCTGACAGTCACTGCAGGCCTGAGGTACCGAGGAAAAACACCATTGAAGACCAAACATCAGTGAGAAAGGGGCCAGCAGCTAAACTAACAAGCACCACAACTGGAACACACTCTGCCCCCATCCTTTTAGCTCAGCAGAGAGAGTTAAACGTGCGTCAGGATGGCACCAATAACCTTGCCCAGCCGTTCTTGTGTGCTGAGCTCCCACTGGAAACATTAGAATAGGTTCCAGCAGGGCGGGGATGAGCAAAGGGGGAGCAGGTTTCTCGTCTTCAGCGATACGTTGTTTATCCAGCTTAGCCATAAAGCAACGTAAATCAAGCATGTCATCCTACCTAATTGCGTGTTCATATAGGACTTAATTGGTAATATTCCTGCAACCCAGCTCCTCAACCTTCATGTTGCATTGAGTTCCTCTCAGAGACTAATGAGCTTTATACAACAACAAACATTTAGGTCTGTTGTTCTAATTCATTAGCATAATGGGCAATACAATGAGCAGTTATGATAATAAACACTAATAAGAGGCACTAGCGACACTTATTCCTAGCAATGCCAGGGCTGTATGGTGTGTTTGTATGGTGGTAATGCCATGATAAAAAGGGGGTACAGTCCTGCCTGGTCTTCTCTCTGTAACTACCCAGAGTACCAGTTCCATGTCTGCTGGGTGAAAGTGACAGTGCTATATAAAAAATTGCTATTGTGATGAAACAGGACTAAAACATCACAAGTGCATATTTTTATTTTGGGTGTGGGCTTTTACTTTGAGTGTGGGTTTTTTTGTTTTGTTTTTTTGTTTTGGTATTTTTTTTAGTGAAAGAAATTGAGAAAGGAATATGGAAGACAAAAGGAAAAAAAAAATTAAGGAATTTTGTGAAATAGTCCTGCCTATCTGAATAGCTGTGGACTTGTCTGCTCTATTAAGAAATTTAGGCTGTTCTCGTTTTTGTAAATGTGCTTTAGTATGTGCAAGAAAATGAAATATCAACAGTATGGAGATGTCTTGGCTTTTTCCTTTTTTCTTCTCACTCAAGTCAGCCATCTTTCACTACAATTATTCTTCCATGAACAGCTAACAATGCAATTAACTACTGGGACAATCTGGTCCTAAAATGCACATGTATGTGCACACACAGACTTGCAAAATTTTCTTTTAATACTTCATTGGACATGATATTTGTTAACTGCAGCTTAGTCCACTCTTTATCAAACTCTTGGGATTTTGGTTTATATGTAGAACACCCTGTTTCCATGAGAAAAGCTCACTCCCCTTTTTACTTCTCAGATAAAACTACATAGTAATGAGCACCTTGCTCAGAAGTGTACTACCTGATACAGACAACATTCAGCACAAGTCCATATCCATCACTTTATTCCATTTTAAGCAATGGTCCAAACAAGTTCAGATATCACACTATCTGGTCCCTTCAAATTTTGTTAATCTCTGTCCTCTTCCTCCTTTTTAAATAGTGGGAGAAAATGTTTTACAGGTTAGACAGACCTAGAGAATCACATTTTGCTCTTTGTCATGTTAAACAAAACACCTTAAGTGTCACATGTTTGGGAGCAAAGTGTCTTTTACCTTTTAGCTTGATTCCTGAAAATGGTCTCTCATTTAGAGGACAGGGGGTTTTTTGTTTTTGGGTTTGGTTTTTTTTTTGGGTTTTTTTTTTTTTTGGTGGTTTT
>VYXF01011518.1:680246-718287 GCA_013397295.1 Polioptila caerulea
TTTTTTTTTTTTTTTTTTTCTTGAAATGCTTGTTCTTTTAGATTGAAGAGTCTTTTATTACTGCATATTTTCTTCCTTCTGAGGGCTGGCCACAAGGTCAGGAGCCAAGAAGTCAGTGCATTATGTATCAAGTCACCATCACAGGGTTGTACACGTGCCTTCAGCTCAGACCTTTAACTGCTCTGTGATAATGGTATGGCTGACTGCTGTGTCTCACCAGGATAGTGGTGACTTCTTAAGTGGCAAAAATATTGTTTGTGATCATGTAATTGGGCTCAACTCCTTCCCCTCTGTCTTTGCTTCCCCACCCACTCCTCATCTGTGCATTTGGACATGTTGTTCCCCACTTTTTTCTTTTTAAGATGGACCTCCCTGACACCATCTTCTCCTCCTCCTCCTTTCCCTTGCTCCATGACTTTTTGCTGCTCCCAAAACCTGCTTGTCTTGCAACACCACCTCCTCAGCTCCTGCTGGTGGGGCTGGCAGTTCTGTTTCCATGAGGAGTTAATGTTAATAATGACAGAAAATCTTATTAGCCTGGAATTTATGACTTCATTTTAATGCCAATGAGCTACATTTCAGTATCAGTAGCCAGTGATTTAGACAGCAGCTCTGTGAGACTTTGGTCTTTGGCATGCACAGTTATGGCATCTCCTCACCAGTGATGGTCCTTATGACTTCTGGGGTTCAGTAAAACATACAATATGTGATTAAAGTGATGATCTGCCTAAGTAATTAGGTAGTTGTCACTTCCCCTCCCCTTCCCAGGGCATCTCTGCATGTGATCCCTGGAGCCTTTGATTATCAGAATTGTCAGGACCCTTCCTGACTGTCTGTGAACCTGGATTAATTCAGTCTATGTCTGCCTCACTTCCTCATGGGCTGAACAATTATAATAGTTGATGCTTCAAGGTTGTGAGTGCTAATGTTACTGTATTTGCATGATGGTTTAGGATCCTTCAGTACAAAGGCTCAGGATAAATGTAGTGTTGTATTGTTACAGAATCAGAATACTGCACAACCTCATTTTTAAAATTTCATTTGTGTTTCTGACATCAGTGGATTTTTTTTTCCATCTTAGGGCATAATTTCAGTGGCTTCAAGGAAAGACAGAATGTGGGTGACCACTGAGTTTTACTGGAAGGTGGGAAGTCCTTTATTTTCAGTTGTTTTGGAAAGCTATTAAGTACTACAAAAAGATTGGTAAATCTGATAAAACTTTCTGGCAATAAATGAGAGATTCTTCTTTCAGGTCAGTGTAGGAAAAACTCAACCAACAGTAAATGCCATAACCCTCTGTTAAAAGAAAAGAAAAAAAATTAATTTCACAATATTTTTCACTTTTAACATGACCACACTAGGATATTTGCTGGTATATTCAGTCTTAAGGAAGAGCTCATGTGTGGGAAACACTGGATCAGGCATCTTTAGAACAGTGATATTCAGCCACAAACAACTTCTGGCATGTTGTGACTGGAACTCACTCAGATGCTCAGGAAAATAATTTGTTCTTAAGACAAAGTAGAAATTTACAAAGATTTTATACTAGACATGAAGAGAATTGTGAAAATCAGGAAGTTCTATGTGGACTTGAAAGGAAAATCCCTAGACCTGTGTTACTCTAACAGATTCAAGTTCTCAGGCTTTATTTGCTTTTCAAATCTCTTAGGATGTCCTCATTCCTTTCTTTTATATATTTAGCTTTAAGAGAAAATTAACCCTTAGAAATTAGTAAAGGATTTTTAACTAGATAAAACCTATATCTTGTATATAACTGATGTTTGATGGAGACTTGGGCAGTCCTTGTTTAATTTCCATGATAATGAGATAGATGCAGTTTTTATATTGTTAGTGCAATAATAAGAATTATCATAATAAATTTTTATTCTGTTCACAATGTCATTCCATCACCTTCACCTAAACTGTTTAGTGCAGATAATTCTGTCTTTCTAGTGCTGGTCTAATTTAAGAGTTGGGAAATAACTGTTACAAATCACACCCAATTTTAGGATTGACAGACAAAAAAAATCTTGAAATGGTTGCCATGGACCAACAACCTTAGCTCCCAAAGAAAAGTATGTCATATACCTTCAAGTGTAAACAGTACCTGAATACAAGCATTAAACAGGCAAAGAGCACAGAAAAAAGTTTAGGAGAAACATGAACAAGTATGGGAACTGCCAAAGGATGACTGGGTCATTTCCTCAATTCTAGTATCCAAAATGGAACAGTTCAGCATAATTTCTTAAACTTATGCAAGATACCCAAGAAATGTGTAAGTTTTTATCAGCAGTGTTACCCAGTTTCCCTTTGCTATCCATATCTGAATTCAAATACTTTTGATATCTTTCAGAGGAAGAAAAACATTTATCTTCCACTTTGTCTTTCACCAAATATGATTAAATCTTATTTTGCTTGAGTAAGTGGTAGTTTCTGCTCGAGAGCAAATGTTGGAAGGCAGAAGGGCCTGGTGTATCATTGGACAATGACAATTATAATAAATTAATTTAGTGCACTGTAAAGCTAATGTGCCTAATTGGAACATAAGGATAGAAGAAAGAAAGGGGAAAAAAATGCTTGTATTATCCTTCTATTTCTTCTCCTTTTCTTTTTTAAGGATAGCCTATCATTAGTCATCATGAAAGCTCTTGGTGGCCACTGAAACAGAGGAGGGACCTTTGACACAGCCTGATCAATCCTAATTGAATAGACCAGAGGGACAGAAGCCAAAAGGAGGGGACCCATTCTTTGCATTTGACAGCCTCGTCCTTTTTAGTTTGTCAGCTGTCAGAAAACATTGGGGCAGTCTCAGGGTGCACAAGAATGCTTCAAGTTGTCATACAGTTTTTTTGCTACATGAAGAAGTTTCTTTTAAGCCTTGAAAGTGTCTGCTTTGCTCTGAATTTCTAAAATTCTAATTTTGGGAGACACCTGATGTAGTCAGTGAAGTAAATGGGAGCTTTTCTAGGGGAGGACTCGCAATATTTCCTCAAATTAACAGATTTCATTCTACTCCCCATCCCTTACACCCCAATCCAAGTTGTTCATCACTATTCTTTTATACTTTTTATTTACTGTCTTCTTTGCACAGGAGTAGGATATGAGTCAGACAAGCCTGAGACTCACTATTTTCTGTGGCAAACCCCACCTGGAGATGCTTTCTGTATGCTTCTGTATTTCCCACAAAACGTTAATAGCTGAAAAGAGGACCTGAACTCCTAAAAAACCTACATGTGTTGTGCAGTATCACTGTGTTTTTAGCACTGCAAAAGGGTGACTTTCTTTTGACTTCTCAGAGGCTGTCTTACATAGGCCCTGGCACAATTATTGCTGGACCTGAACAAATATTTCTAGGAATATTGAGGTGAGGGAAGAAAGGGGGTAGGAACTGTCTGCCTTTAGTTTTCCTGTCCTCTCATCATTTTTTCCTCTGCTGTGCTGGAATGACATTACTGAAACAAGGGAAGTGGTTTTACATGAGAAATTTCAAACAGTACGTAGGGGAGTATAGCTGAGAGATCTAGATTTGGATAAAAAAATAAGAAAAAGTCTTAGATTAAAGATCATCCATTGAGGCTTTTGCTTCACACTCACAACAAGCACTTTCATATTTAGCTTTTTACTAGTGGTACCTTTACTGGTGATGATTTCACAACTGGTTGTCTTGCCTTAAATACAGGTAGATATTTGGGATTTTTGCTTGTCAATGCTTTGAATGGAAGCACCAGACCACTAAAGGAATTCATTTCTTTCACATTACTTTCAGCTTGATGAGGAGTTTAAGATGCTGAAAATCTCCTCAGAAACTTCACCTTAAATGGGTCTCCACCTCAGTGGTAAAAACCCAAGCACTTACAGTTCCTTGGAGGTGTTACTATCTTCTCATTTTATGTTAGTCAAGGCTCTGACATAGTTGCATCTCATTCCTTCTCTTGAATTTCGACAAGTTAGACAGGAGCTTAAGAAAGGTCCACTATTGTCACTCCCTGATCACCTCCCTCACTGCAGTGCTTATAAACCACACTGTCTTTTCTGCTGTAAGGACTGTCTCAGTCATGTATTTGGCAGAGAAAATGTACACAAAGATCACAGTTCCTCTAGCCACCAGCTGCATCAAAAAGACACCTTCTTCATGAGTTGTAGGGGAAGCGAAAATTGTCACATTGCCAGTTCCTCGGGGCAAAGTTTGGAATTTTGTATCTATTTCTACAGCAAAGTATTTGCTGCAAACTTTTGTTCTTGTACTGTTCTCTAAAGGACCCTTCTCTAGGCAATCGATGCACTGCACAACATTAATATAATTAAACCAAAAGAGCAACCACTACAGAAAACAAAGAAAAAGGAACTCTGAAAGGCGGAATGAATAACTTAAGATTAGGGTCAAAATGGTCATCAGCACTGTCATCACTGCAAGGGTCTTAAATAGAGCCTGCATGGCCATAGAGGGAGTTGGCAGACATCCACAGGGAATGTCTGAAGCCAGGCTGTGATGGTGGAAGTTCCTGTCATATTCTAGGAAGTGTCTTAGCACCGAAAAGCCATGTGAACTCAGCTGCTCTGAAAGCACCATATGAGCTCTGACAGGTCATACCTAACTTAATGTAAAGAATTCACAGGAATCTGGTCTCTCATTATTCAGCTTATGCTGAATGAGATGGATTTCCCTTTGTTGTATCGGTTAGTCCTGTGACAGCTGAGTGGGTTATGCATCCAGGAACAGCAAAAAGCTGTATTCTTATACTGTATTTTCACTGACAAATGTCTTTCACTGTGGTAACTTTGCAGGATTTTAATTCCTGCCTGCAGCAGCACAGGGACCGATGTTGGTCACCAAGTCTCTTTTAGTCCCAGAAAAGGAAGAGGCCATGAGGAAGGCGTGGTAAACTATTTTCAAACATGTCTCAGGCTGCAATTTAGAGTACTTGGGTGTCTGCTGAATTTAGTCCTCCAATAAATAAACAAAAATTATGTGGTTTCTTCAACTTGGTGTTTTCAACAGAAATTTTTGATTCTCCTGTTGCCCATGATTCACAAAGATGTGTTGAAAACCAATTTAAGACCCAGCAGAACTGAGTACACCACCACATTCAGCCAGCTGTGGAGATTCATGCCAGTGCTTCTGCTACAGGACAGATGATGAATGGCTGTTGGTGTTTGGGAAGATTCTGCAGCCCAAAGCATATTGCCTTGATCCTCAATGTCAATGAATAAGTCGTCATACTGCTGGAGATAATCAGAATACCTGGTTCTTTTACCCCTTTGCTTTTTCATAGGGAAGAATTTTAATATTAGGAAAAACAGAAGGAAAGTGTAATGTTTGAAAGTGGGTGGCCCTGAAAAATTACTAGCATAAGTTGCTGGGGTTGCTGGCAATGTTTCCTTCCAGTTTAAGCAGGAAATTCAAAGGTGTAAGACAGCTCTGTCTATAAGTAACACATTTTGCACTTTGAGGAGACAACTCATTTTACTCAGGATAGATAAACCTGATGGAGAGAGAAGAAAGTCATCTGTGAATGTTACCATTGATGGTCATTGTTAAGTGATTAAACAGTTCCTATATGTACAGCCTGTTCCATGTGGATTGTACATCTGCTTCCAGAACTTGGACATGAATCTCTACAGCCTGTCACGCATAGAAACAAATATATGATATCTATTAACTCTACTGACCTCAACACAAATAAAGGGCATGTAGAGATAGTTTCACATATGATGACATTTTCTTTCTGGTCTGTGACCATACTGGATTTTCTCCCACCTTCCTTCACATACACATTTCTGAAGTATTTGGGTGCAAGAGTCTTTGCTCATATATAAACATCTCACGGTGCTTTGAAGTCCCTCAGCAAGGAACAAAGTTCCCTGTCCAGATTCTCAAAATGCACAAGAAAGAAAGAAACTATAGGGATAAAGTTGTGTCCCTCATACATATGGTAATGTCATGGCAGGGGGTGGAGGGCAGGAGAGAGAGAGATTTAGAAACTGGATGAGCTGTCTGGAAAAGACACACACCGAGTAATGGATGGACAGAGTGGGTCTATGGAAAGAAGAGACCCAACAGCTGCTTTGGAAGAGAAAAGGCTTTTAGGAAAACCAAAAGAAAGAATAAATATCACTTATATTTTTTCTTTTTCTTTTTTTTTTTTTTTTAAATAATTCATAAATAAAGCAGTTCCTTTTTCATTATTACACTCCTTCAACCTCCTATACCCATCTACTGTTCTGTTCAAGTCCAAAGATATATGCACCACTTCTTGCTAGTTGTAGCACACTTTCAAAATCATACTTTAAAAGAGATGAGTTAAGAAGAAAATAAAAAAAAAAAGAATATAGATATGTGCAGCAATTATTGGTTTACCACTGTGGGCAATTTGGATTTCATTGCCATGGATCTGTGATGTTCTAGAAACAACTCTAAGAATTTGGTAGAAAGTATTACTTACATAAGAATTCATGGAGTGATTTGGTACTGAAACTTGTATGAAACTGGTAGAGAACTACTGTAGACTTTATTGTGAAGAGAACCTTTGATAATATTGAAGTTACCATGTCTTTAAAAGTCAACTGAGGAGCAGTAAAATTTGGTGTAATTGAGAAACAGTTGCTTAGTGCATTACAAAATCAGATGTGCTATTTTGCAGAAATTAATGGGAAGACAAGAGGAAAAAAAAGGGGGGGGAAAAAAGACAAGAGAATCACTATATGGCTCATTACAAGTAAATTTGATTCTGTTCAAACAACCCTGACTACAGAGACACTTGAATCAGCAAAATGAGACAGCAAAGGACTGGTATATCTCTGTCTTTCTGGACTGTCCTAGCTCTTCAACCCTGTAGTAGTAATGAGTTGAAAAAGCTCATTCATATTTCACATCTTCTTATTACAGAGATGATATTTGTGTTAAGAGTCTGAAAGCCCTAGATATGCTATTCCTAAAGCAGAAACAGAATAAGGAATGACATCCTCATCCTACAAAGCCGAAAAAGCCACCCTGTGAGCAAATTCTTACATGATGTTCTACTGCAGTGTGTGAAGGGACTTTTTGTATGTTTTTTGTTGTGTCCTTCCCCCTGCCTTTTGTATGGCACAGAGCTATGTTGTTTTCACTCTATTTTAATGATAAAATCAGTGTTAGCTTTTAATTTTGTTCACTCAAACAAAAAAAAAAAAAATGGGGAAGAGTAAAATGTCAGGTTTTTTCAAATGGAAGCACATTTTTCTCGCTCTGTTTCGGGGGCTAACTGTGCAAGAAAGTCCATGGGAGGAGATTTCTAACCTAGCTATCAAAACCAATACTGACAGGCTATAACTTCTAATCAAAGACTGACCTCACTCAAAGTGTATAGGACTCTAGGGAAAATTTTGGGAACTACAGACTGGTGAGTCTGACTTCCATCCCTTGAAAGATGACAGAGTCTATAATAAACAATAAAATCATACAGTACATGAACTATATTTTCTGTTGGGAAGCATGACTTCTGCAAAGGGAAAACACACTACAATAATCTGCTGAAGTTCTAGCAGGGGGACTGTAAATGCATGGATGAAAGGCAAGGAATATTAAAAAGAAGACACTTTGCAAGACACAAGTCAATAGGGATTGGTCCTGGAAGCAATTTTATTTAACATCTTTGTCCATGACCTGGAGAAAAAGTAAGCAGAGGAATATCCAGCTCTGTAGATATGAAAACCACTTCTCTGTTGACAAGGAGCTGCAGACAGAGCTCATAAAAGTGTACAAATAACTGACAAATAAACTCCGATGTGGATAAACCTAAACTAATCCAAGCAAGAAAAAAAACCCTACCCCTAAACAATCACTGGTTCATAAAGCTGAACATGAAACTGGCAGTTATAGTTCAGGTAAGAAATCTTGGTTTCATGTTGTCAGGTGTCTGAAATCTTTGACTCAATGTGCAGTGGCCAATGAAAAAGCCAATGAGCTTCTGGATGCCATCGTGAAGGTGTGGATAGCAGGACAGGATAGATTTTATTGTATCTAAAAGGTATTGTGTACCCACATCTTGAGCACTTTGTGTACTTTTCTGGTTTACGCCACCCAAGAAGGACATACTGAAGTTAAAGAAGGTAAAATGAAGGGCAAGTGTTATAATCAGGGCGATGGGGTGGCTGCCTCTTGAAGGGAAATTGAGAGACTGAGAGAATTCAGGAATCTGAGGTGAGATACCATAAAGATTTACAAAAGGTGGAAGCACTGGGTGAGCTGAATGTGGAAATGTTTTTAAACACATCATGCAATAAAAGAAGGAAATAATGAAAGTAGCGTTGGTTTTGTCTAAAACTGACAAAAGGAAAAGTTTCTTTATGCAGTAAGTGGTGAATCTCTGGAATTTGCTACCACAGGAGTTTGTGTGTAAGGACATTATTAGATGGTATATAAAGGAACTAGCTGTTCACAGACATTGTGTCTGTAAAATGGAGACCCATTGGGTGAGCTGTGGGACTACAAAAGGAATAGTTTGCAGATAGAGGCTGGTTTTGCTTGCTTGCCCTGAATAGGATCTCTGCTGAAGACTGAACACTGAGACTGATGAAAAATTGGTGATTTCTTATTTTTCTTACATCTGTATATTAGTCTGTTATAGACATGATGTCCATGGCCTATTCTATGGCAGACCCTACATGTGCCAGTTCTGAAAAAAAACCATGTAAGCAATGGCTGATCAAGATTTTAATCCAAGCTCAACAGCTATAGTGAAAATTAGGGAATACATGGCCAAGCTCAGCACCATGCTTAGCGAGGACTAACTGTGGTCTATACAGAAAGTATTTTGTGGTTATATGCCCCCAAAATATGATTACTCCAAAGATCTACAATCTCCTGAGGCACAGAATGACATCACCTGTTCCCATGAACAAATCATTATCTAAGGCAGGAGTAAGTCTAAGGGACTTATTTTTCTGGGACTTTAGAAGTAGTCGATGTGATCCATTCTGTCTGGGGATGTATTTTGTGAAACCTTAGCTCATTATTTACCTTCTGGATATTTTATACCCCAGGTGGGCCAGTAGCATGAATATTTCAAAAGAGGCTTTGTTTATCACTGTGAACATAATACAAGAAATAAAAATATGGCTGTTCACAGAGGCAGCTGCTTCTTCTGCTCCAAGAGTTTGGGATGTAGATGTCATTTTTATAAACCTAGTCAGCAAGGGCACTGGAGTCTAAATGATACTGACTGATGCTATGGAAGTAGTTTGTCCTTTGTGAAGACATTTTATCACAGCACTCCTAATTGGAAGAGTGAGCATATAGATCTAAAGCAGAGATTTACCAGGGAAGTCCTGATTATGCTGTGAGAAATGTCTTTCTAAAAGGAGGGTAGAAGTTATGACCTACTTTTGGCACCCAGCACGTGACTAGGAGTGAGAAATGGGTAAAATGCTAACTTCATCTAAGATTTTGTGAGCCCTTGAAGGAGTGAGCCACATCCTTGTTCCATTGCAGGTGTGGAAAAGAGCCTGACTGGGATCTGCAGAGCAATGGACACAGTAAATTAGGATCTATAAAATGCTCTGAGCTTGCACTAGCCAAACCACATGTAAATTCATTATCCTTTTCTTTAAGAGGAAACTTAATTTTGGGCTGCCCTTAAGGATTAAGACTGGTCACTGTGCTCCCTCTGTGCCTTGCATCTGTCTCTCCAGAAATGTAAGCCTCATTCACATGGTACATACACCATCACCACGCCTAAGGAAGGAGAATACCTGAAAGCCTCTTGAGGTCCACATTCACTCCAAAATTCTGTATGAAAATGCATATGTAAAATGCTGAGTTCTTTATTTCTTCCTGAGAAGATAGAAAAAAAAACCCAAACCAAACAAAATTCACCCTAGACAAAGGCATAAAAGGCCATGAATAAAACAATGTGTGAGTTTCACCATAGACCTTGATGCTCACTCGTAAGAACAAAACTCAAATAGTATTGTGCAGGTAAATAGCAAAAGATACTGTGCATGATATTCCACATGCAGTTTATGAACTTTGTTTTTGGAGTGGCCTAAAATACAGAGTTTAAAAGGAAATTTAGGGGTCCATCTTGCTATGTGTTTCTGCTTTTCATAGTTCAGACTGGAAGGCAGACCAGACTGTTGTGTATGATGACTGGATGAACCACAGTTGCATCAAGAAACCTATTTCAGCTCCAGCATAGCATGTTGCTAAATCTACAGTGAATATAAAGCCTGCTATGCACACTACAATGCTCATCAATAGACAGCACTAATACTTATAGTAGAAGATATTTTTAAACTGGCCACGTCTTGATGCATCCTCTCTCAGATTCATTCCTCAGAACCTTAATAATGATCTGTGAGAACTCCTTTAAAACCCACCAGGCATAAAATCATTTGCAACAGAGTTCATCAGCAAAAGATATTCTGTCATAAATAGATAACTTCTGAGTCCCATTTTTGATGTACGATTTCTGAGATTGCTTCTGCATGCAATGATGATAACATGAGAGCAAAAGATGTCAGGTTGTAGGAAAAATTTGGGTTAATACTTTAACCCTTAAGAGGTATGGGTTATTTTATGCATGTCTTAGACGCATTATAATTTTTGTTATGATAGCAATACTCCAGAGTCATTCATTTATCTGAAGACTTTTAGATTTATTCCAGTGAGATCAAAAGGAAGACAAATTAAACTGACATTCAACAAATAGCCTTCCAAATATGTAAATCAAGAGATATGAATCTGCAGTTATTGATAGGTACAAATTACCAGTAATTGGCCAGAAGAGGTAAGAGCTTTGTCCTGTTCCACTTACTCTTTCTGAAAATTCAGAGGAAAGAAATTCAATTAATCAAAAAACTTGAAAACACCTAAGAACTCATCAGTCTCTTTCATTTATCCTAAGCATTATTACAGACAAGCGTTATTACTCACTTTGATAAAAAAAAATAAATTACATATTACAACCATTAAATTTGTCTGAAAATGAATAAGAACAGTTAGCATTAGAAAATCTGGTTTTGACCACTTACCACCTTAACTGTACGGACTGGTAAGTTTTGGACAGTTGAGTCAGAGAAGTGTTCAACTTCTTGACTGATTTATACTTGCGAGTGAACCAGTTGAGTCTTGATTATGTGATTAAAAAAAAAAAAAAGAAAAAAAGGAAAAAAAAGAAAAAAATATTCCTGCTTCTTGATTTCAAATATTGTTTTTCTTCCCAAAGGGTGAAATACAGGATGCATAGAGGAGTTGAATCATAATAAGTGTCAGAGAGATACAGCATCTTAAAGCCCTGGAGAAGTCCTAATTTGAATTCTATTCTGAACTTCCTGGCTTAGGCCTCTGTCTACATCCTCCTGCTTTTATTCTCTCTAGTTGTGCACTAACAACTTTAAGGCTCGTGCAGCATGTAAGCTGATTGTTTTGAATATAAATGGGTAGACTATTAAAAGCAGAATTTAGTCTTCTACTCATAAATCATAAAAGGAGGCATAAATTCTGTGTTTTAGTGGAGATTTAAATTCCTAAATGGGTTTTATAGGTGCCACATAAGACCTATTGACAATACCCCTTTATGATAAAAAGTAAATAGAAGTGACAAAGTCAGAATTCAAAATGCCACTGCTTAGTTCCCACTAGCCTGAAGAACACCAAAAAATGGCTGGAGGAAATCTCAGAGGGAAACAAATGATAACATGAAATTAAATGTGTAATATTCCTTTTTATGCTGTGTGGGGGAAAAATGCACTCAGAGAATGAGCTGGTACATTTGCATAACAAAGGAAATCAACAACAACAACAAATTGCCATCGTGTTCAAAGCTGATAATTGCACAGATGACAACAAGAAAGTGCCTTTCTTCTCAGCTCTCTAGGGGATGAGCCTTGTCGAGATGAGGAAAAAAGGTGGAAAGTGACCCCACTTGCTTTCATGAAAATTAGCAACCTTAGAAAATGTCTTTGGTGCAAGGGGGTGGCCAGAGAATGGTGTGAATGCTAATGAACACAATGAGGGCAGAGGCTCAGCCAATGTTCCCATCAGCTCCATCAGACAATCAACAACTGGCAGCAGACTCTTCTTCAAACCACCCTCATCCAGCTTACCAACTCACCTTGACAGGAAAGTTTTTTTTTTTTAAGAAGCAGCTTTTGAGGGGTTCCTGGGTTTTGTGTGTTCATTTGTTTTATCTCTGATGTTTTCTTTCAGATATGAACTGAGTTTCAGTTCTTTAAAACCTGTGAAATGTGGAAATCTCCCATGTTTCTGTACAGTCCCAAGTAATGTTCCTCAGTTTTCCCAAGCCAGTTGTTTGAATCTTATCTCACCTTACTGAGTTCAAGGTCAAGGTATTTGCAATAATTTTCTCCTCTGAGGTTCCCAATCCCAAGAAGTTTTCTCACTCTGGAGAAAGATGTGGTATTTTAGGCACCAGCAGATCACCAATCGTAACTGGTTTTGTCAGCATGAAAATATGTATTTGCTTCGTCTGCAAGATGAAACATAATCTGATTTATCCAATGACTTCCTAGAAGTACTGTGACTCTAGAAGTCTACTAAAAGTGCTGAATAGTGGTGGCTTTTTTTTTTTTTTNNTTTTTTAATTATCCAGCGGTAGGGTGTCCTTGAATAGATCTCTAAAACTCTTTGAAAGTATGTGACTGATGCTGAAAGTCCTAGACAGAAGGACAGGCTGCAAGAGACCAGGACCAATTGATATGTCCCTGTTTAACTCACCACTTTCCATTCCTGCATCAATAATGCAGCAGGCAACAAAAATGAACAAAGTAACAGAGTCTTATTCTGGTCCCTGTTTTGGACTGGCTCTAGTAGCCCAAAAATAGCTCCCACTGGAAAGTCTCCACAGACCTGAGAGGTTTAAACCCCTGAAATCTGTCCTTTAACTGTATGAAAAATATTTATAAAACTTAAAGGAGTTTGCACCATTTGGATTAAGAAAAAGTCCTTTCAAACTTTGAAGAATTTAACATAAATAAAAACAATTCTAGAGAGATAAATTATGAAAGTCACTGTATTCTGTAAGAGAAAAAAGTGTATTCATTTTAAAGCCTTTTCTACAGAATTAAGCTACAGTTTTAATTTTCTGTCAATAGGATTGATTAAAAAACCCCAGCCCCTCATTCTACCACCATCACCCCACCACTCCATCCCCCAAATAACACAGAGACGAAAATGTCTAAAATTAGTCAGATATTTTTTTGTTTTTAAATCCCCTGGGATTTTAATATTTGGTGTCTGATGTCTAGTTTGCTTTTATTCATTCCAGAATAAGTGGATGGCATTCAGGGAGACCCTGGATAGCAGACAAGACAGAAACTTTTGCCTGAGGCTTTAACAACCTATGTACCTTAACCTGTCAGTCCTTACAGTTGGAACAGTTATCTTTTATAAATAATAAAACATTAGTAGGGAAAGGGGGTGCAGGCATAAAAGTTCTGTCATTGGGGGACTCGTTTAGGAAGAGTGAAGGCAAAGATTCAAATCCTTCTTCGGCAAACAAAGAAAAGAGCAGGTAAAAAGCTTTCCTATCATCTAGACAAATGCAATAAGCACTGGGCAGCACTCAATCTTTCTCATGTGTGTGGATTTACCTACCCCACCCTTTTCCTTGCAGACAGTACATGTGAGAGATCTTAACATTACTTTAAATAATCATTAAAAACATGTTAAATCCTCAAAAATCTGTAATTGGGTAGAATTCTTTCATTGCAAGCAGCACTTGGCTCTCAGAACAAAATTGAACTGCTGCAGAAATAGATGAAGATGTGACCAGGAAGGAGATAAACACCCAAATGGGACTGTGGTGTCCCATAGATAATTCTGATAGATCTTGTAGCTGTATTCAGATTCTGCTCATATTTTTGGCTAAACACTTTCAATTTGAAAACAGTTGAAGGAAGTGCTGTAGGACAAAAGAAAATTTTACATCTACCAGTTCCTTTTGCAGCCTGAGTTGTTTGTGACTCAGGACCATCATCCTCATGCTATGGGGCACAAGCAGCTTTGCTTGTGTCTCTACTTCATCTCCAACCATCAAATGAAGGTGAAGTAGCTACTATTTTCTCATGGAGCTTGAGGAGCAGTCTGAGATATTCACTGGTTGTACAGCTATGACAAATGAAAATATTAATCTGAATTTTCTGAATAGAATCCATGTTGATGCAAAAGTGCACGTGGAGTTGAACACTTTCTTTTTGTTTACTTTGTTTTGGATGACTTACAAGATTAAGGTGTTCTTGTCTGAAGCTTGTAGAGCAGCCCATCAAGACCTAATCAGGTGAGTCCTTCCCTGGCTGATTTCCCTGCCTGCAGAGGATGCAGCACCAACTGGCATTTCTCTGGGTGCAGGTTCCACTAGATGCATCTTTAACGTGCTACTCCTGCCAGATTTCAGTTGAAGCAGCAAGTTTGGGGTGTGCAGATAGATGAGTGTTTCCAGCTGAGGACAGGTATAGAGAGTGGACTGTGAAAACAAGGGGAATGGGACCTGCATCGATCTCGGCTGAGTGCAGCAATCTGAACCATGAACAACTCTCTCTAATGGGCTGTGAGAATCGTGCTGAGAGGCACGAAGTGTGGGACAGGCAGAGGGAAAGTTGGAAATACTTTGAAGTGAGAATCAGCCTAAATCCGTCACAATGCATGATCAAGTACACATGCAAATCTGGTCTTCAGGTGCTGCCTAGAGGCTCATAAAATCAGTGGTCTATGCTGGTCATTAGTAAAAGGTTGATTGTTAAAGCTGTTAATTTTCTGTAATGTACTTCAGTTTACTCATAGACAGAGCTGGAAGGTGCTTCCTCAATATTTTAACCTAAATAGGAACAAGTTATTTCAGACGGTGAAAATTTCATTTGTGAAATTAATGAGGACTGTTTGGCAATAACTTGCTTGTGACTGGATTCTCTGATGTCCAATAAAGGACAACATCAATTAGCTCTTTCTTCAGTGGAAGCAGTGGTAGTGCCTTTTCCTCACCATTTTACCTGTTCCCAAAATTTATATTAAAGCAGAATGTATCTGAGTCTTTTTACCTCCACTGCTAATTTATCCAAAATCAGCTGAGTTCAAAAGTTGAAGGACAGACACAGACTCTGTTCCTTCCCCTTGAAGCCAGATTTATAATTTTAGATTAAGTCAGAGCTGCTTAGGAATCTCCATGGAAGTACTATATAATTTCTTCAGTGAACAGGTTGAGATAACAAAGTTATCATGACCACTCTTCAGCTGAGCTGATTAGCCCATGCCTCATGAACAACTGCTCTCCTTCATGGGGGTCTGATCCAATGTTTCAGTCAGACCCTGCCTATGTGCATAAGGACCTACTCCCCTATAATGTTCAGAAATGTCTGGCAGATGTTAAGAAATATCACAGTCTCACTAGGGAAGGAACTGGGGTCTAACCCCAAAGGACAGACAGTGAAACAAGGAAAAAGGGAAAAACAGGTTACATGAATTGTCCAAGGAATGAAGAAAGATGGTAGCACAAACACACTTTTTTCTCCCACATACCAACTTATGACATTCAATAATATCCCACCTTTAAACATTAGAGATTTAGTTATTTGGTACAATCCTGCAGTACTTGGAGGGTTGTGTCTAGGGTTTCATTGGGTTTTGTTTCCTTTGAACCAAATTCAGATCTTTCAAATAATAGTTTACAGCAGGAACAGAGGTATTGCTTTTCTCTTATTAATTCATCCATGTAACCAGACCAGGCTATTTCCACTATTCAAGAAGAATTTAAACTCCTGCCATGTGCCCCCCCCAGACACAAATCTAACCCTGTGCCACCACTGGGTCAATTTCTAACAGGACAGTGAAGGCAACCCTTCCAAACCCCATGTCCCTCTTCCTCCTTATCACTGGATTTCTCTGTCCTTTGTTTATTTCATTTCCTGTGCTCACCATGCAATGAGCCTCCCCAGGTTCATTCATTCATTTCACCTTGGCAGCATGTCACTATGCAGACAATCTATTCAGGATGAGATTGAAATAATATTACACTACCGAGCTGATAATTCCTGACTTTAATATCTCTTAGCAGCATCTCCATTGTGCTATGTCAGTGAAACAGATCAGACAGTCTAGTGTAAACCAAAGGGAGTGGGGGGGAAATACTTCTGCTATCAAAATTAAACTTCTAATACATCAGCAACAGAAGGTGAGGGGGCAAAAGAACGACAAGGGAACAGATCAGTTACCTTTAAAGTAGCACCTCTGGGAAGGTAGCTAATAAACATTGATATTTAACTCCAAGCACTTTTCCTCCCTCTCTTTTCTCCCATTTCCTTGTCTGCCCCCAATAATACACTATGTTGATTATATATATCTCATTTTAGTGACATCATAACCATTCCTTTAGTCATTATCATGTTACTTAAACATATTTACAGTCAGTGCATTTGAATAAAAAAAAAGGATGAAGGGAGGATGTCCAGGGAGTCAGGAGGAAAGATATTAGAGAAGTGTGGTTAAGACAACCCTAAGAAGCTCTGTGAGTGGCTTTGATCTCTAAATCCAGTCAGTAAGTCTGTCTTGTAGGTAAGAGACAGGGCAGGGAGTTGGGACAACCTTGTATTGCTCTTGATCCTTCTGTTTTTTTGTCTATATGGCCTTCAAGGATTGTTTAGCTTTTATCACTGTTTCTCCATCTCAAGTTTACGTGTGAAAGAATATCTTCTGTGCTTTAATAGCTAGGTGGACGGGTTCATGTTAAGAATATTCATTCCTCTGCTTCAGTTGGTATGGCAACAGGGGAGAACTTGGCTCAACAGTTGTCTCTAATAGACCCAGATCATGGGTCAGATCTGATCCTGAATGCTGATATTTCATCTGAGGAAGAGGATGGAGTTAGACAGAGATGGAGTTTTTTATTAAATAACCTCTGCTGCCTCAGCAAGCAGCTTATCAAGGGAATCATTAACAGCGTGAAATTTTTAAAAGTGTGTTTACAAATGAGTCTATAAAGAAGATGCCTGGAAGAGCCTTTCAGTTCTTCCAGGTGGATTTCAAAGGCCACTTCAGCTATAGATAAAACTGAAGAATTTGAAGAGGTCAAATGTGAAACAAATGGATCTCTGGTTAACTCTTCATGTCCTAGTGGTGCTGGCTGACTTCCTTTTGCCTCTCTACCACTCAACCTGCCTTTCTGGTATTCCTTGTTACATGCTGATATCACAGATTATCCCTCCTGCACCCTATTGGTGGCTGGTATTACCATTACTGTCTATATCTGATATTGTAAGCTACAAGTGTGAAATCAGAGGCCAAAGAAGAATCAAAACCCTGCATCTTTCTTCCTGCAATTGCCTCATTCCTGTTTCTAGAGGAGCAATCAGATTGAGATGATCCTTTCTGTTATATTGCAAGCCTGGTTAAAAGTGTAAGTAAGTGAGAGCTGTGTTAAGGCTGAATAACTTACCAGAGAGAAAAAGCCAAAGGAAAGAAAATAAAAAAAAATAAGTTTTTAATGGGTTTCTGAACTTTCTGAAAGGCTGCAGACACAGCATCCTAGTTTTTGAGATCTACACACTGATGAGTTTTCCCCTTTTTCTTTTGCTGTTAAAGTTCCTCATGCAGCCAAAATACAAGTGGTCCCTTGGCACTGATTTATATTATTTTTAGAGATGTGCAGGCAGCAACAGTTTTAAGCCCTCAAAGCCTAATAATATTTTTTTCTTTTAAAGAAGAAAGAGCAAGGGAAAGAAGTGATCCTCCACAGCAGATCGGAGCAGGAGGAGGTGACTGATAAAAGTTGTGACTGGCAAATTGAGCACCATACCTTAATTAGATGGGAACATGGTATTTGCAGTGTGACTTCTGACCTGTTAAAGTTCTTCTCTGACCAGAGGAGGGAATAAATCCAACACCTCTTAGAATCTTCACAATCTAAAATCTGTTTAGCTTTATGAGAAACCTCAAATTTGAACAATTCTGCCTTCAAACCCTGAAAATAATATATTCTGAAAATAGTTAATTTTAAGATTAAGGTACTGGAATAAGACTGAAGACACTTCAGTCTTATTACCAATTCTGTACCAAAACTTCAAAGTGGGAAAGGTACATATCTTCATCACATTTGTTGAAAAGGGATGTTCTTTTACTTGTCCTTCTTTACAAATAACAAATAAACAAACAAACAGCTTTGGGAAGGGGTGTTCTCCTGGCATTCAAGTCCTGATCTCATGCTTCTCTAAAGCATAAACAGCCAGAAGCAATTCAGGACTGGCATATCTTCATCAGAACACTGGGAGTAGATTCGTTGGTACAGATTTAGTCATCTACAGTACTGGCATTTACATCTGAGATAGTCATCTAGGTCACCTTCACCACTCATGAGAAATAGTCAATTCTAGAGGATGATACATTTAATTCAAATGTAGATGTCAGGAGAATCACCCTCTGGAATTGCCTACTTCTCTCCACTGGGCAGTTAGGTCAGATGTGTGTGTGCTCATTATACAATTTATCAATGAATCCTAAGTTGTGACACCCTGCAGAAGACACCCTCCTCAAAGCATCTAGACTTTCTGTGATTGGGTTTGTGGTTAGTTCTTGAATATGGGATCTCAATGACCTATGGAAACTCTCCTCAGGGTTCACCTTTTGCCATGACCTGCAATAGCTCAGAGGTTTAGAATAGGAATGTGTGTGATGGAAGTAGATTTACAGTTCCTTTTAGGCAACAACTTTTGATTTCTTACCTAGTATAAAGAAAGACAACACCCACCCATCTCCAAAGGAGAACAATTCTGTCTGTAAGAAAAGTAATGCATTTTGGCTCGTGAAATATTTTTTCATGTGTCAGCAATGGTGGGCATTCTCCACAGTCCACTAAAACATCCTATTTCATGAAGTTGGATAGTAAAAGAAGCTGCATTTCCTTCATTTGGGAGCCTGATTCCACAAAGCTGGTCAGAACTTCACATTTAATTGGATCTGTCCAAAGAGTTCAAAGGTTAAAGCTGGGGACAAGGCAGGAAGGGAGACTAAAAGGCACTGAGGAGAGATTGCTTAAGAAGATGAACTGTAGGAAAAAAAATAAAATTGAAGGCAGAAGAACATAATAAAATGAACAATCCAGCCTGGAAACCACCCCAGTGCCACAAAGGTAGCCATTCATTTACATTCGCAAGAAACGCAACAGCAGCTGGAGGTGTCTGGGCACTGCCATTCCACAGATGATGTCAGGCCTGCGGAAGATTTTTCAATTAATTTCTCTTGACCCTGTGCCTTGAACCCTCATTCCTATTTTTAACAACCCCATTCTGTTGAATGACCTTGGGACCTAGTGACCAATAATGCCCATTTAAGTAACTGCGGGGGTGTCGGTAAGTATGCAAGGAGAATTTGCAAAGGGCTCATTATATAAAGAGTTAGTTACCACAAAGAAAGACTCTCTCTCTCTCTCATTCTTGCCTGTAGGCTAGTAGTTGGGGACCTTAAACAGAGACTCGGTCACACGAAACACACAAAAAAGGCCATTCTGTGTGGAGATGGCTGCAGAACTTGGAGAAAAGAAAAAAGGTCATATGAATATATACCAATCAAACACATCATCAGCATGGAGAAACCATCAAAAACTTCATATTTCCTCTTTGTCCACTAAAATATTGGATAGAAAAGAATTGAAACTGAAATGAGAAAATGAGAAGCGCCAGATTGTTTTTAACATCATGGTGTGCAACCTACACTAGTCTTGTTAATCATTTGGAAAGACTAACTCAGATTTGGCTTCAACTTCATGTATGCACAGCAAATGCAGAGAACAATTCTTTCTGTCACAAGAAAGTAAAACGCACTAAGCCATTTTGCCTCACCTGTGTTACAGACAACAATTTTATGCCCACAAGATACACACTTCAAAACATCCTGCGAGAGGTACAGCAATAAGCCTTGGCTGCAAACGTAACACCTATTCCAGTATGCAAATATGTGTTGCAGTCTTACAAGCATTGCAAACATTGTAAGATTATTAATGTGTTCTCTTTCCTGGTTTTGGTACACGTGTTTGGTACAGGCTGAGAACTAAGATGTTTCTCTGTTTTCTAAAAAAAAAAAAAAAAAGAAAAAAGGAAATTATTGTCTGTTGGATAGTGCTATGATGACAATATGGGGAAAAACCCACAATGTAGTGTTATGCAAATGTCTCTGTGCTCCTCTGCTGATGAAGAAGAATGACCACCATCTTTCTTTTCACATAAATCTCTGGATCCAAGAGGAGCAGTAACAACAGACAAGGTAAGGCTTAAAGAAAAATTAATGATAAACTCAATAGACTGTGTTGGATTTAAAGTTGGATTCTGCTGCAAGGAAAAGGAACATTTTCTTTGTAGTGTTCCCACTCCTGGGGTTCTGGTAGGTAAGAGCCAAAGGAGAGGTAAGAGGATTTATAGGAGTTGTGGGTGATGTTGGATTAAGGCTATTAATCAGAACGTAAAAACTGTCATCCTGGGTCAGACTAAAAGTCTGTAACAAAATAACCTGTTTCTGACAGTGACCTGTAACAGATGTTTGGGGAAAGTGTATAAAACCATGGCAATTACAGAGTGATCTTTCCCCTGACTGTACTCTTGAGTCTGAAATCAGCAGTTTAGAAACTTCCCAGGTATTTGTTTCTCAAACTTTCAGAAGGTTTCTATTAAAAAGTTGCAGAAATACACCAGGAAGTCAGGCACTGCAGATGTGTACTGGTGAAAGCCTTTCCCTCTCTTAAGAATGAACAACCTTATAATGTTACATCAAACAGTTTTAGTCCCTTTACTAAAAACAGCACTGGCATGTGAGTGAGAGCCTGGTTTTCTCTGGGATGCTGTTTCAGCCCCACGCCCATCAGCTCTTGCCAAAATGCACAAACGTACCAAGATGCAGGAACCTCGCAAATTACATGCTGAAGGGCTGGATACAGGACTGGAGCAGGAGGATTTCAAGGCCCTCTTCTCTTCAAGTTCATTAATTATGATAAACCTGTTCATCCAGCATCTCTTGAAAAACTCCTCTCCATGTAATGTCCTTGTACAACTCTTGCTGGGTCATCGGCTAGCAAGGCGGCCAACACGCTCTGCCCCAGCAGCGTACAAAAAACTGATCCTACGCAGTGATCAAAGGGAAGCAGAAGGGCAAAGCACCAGCAGAACAAAGAAGATAAGGGACCACAGAAATCCATCAAATTTTAAAATGCATCGGATGCACTAGCATCTCAGAGGAGACTCAGATAAGGACACAAGTAGCTCTTACATATTCCTTCAAGGCTGAGCTCTGACACACAGCCTTTCTTACTCTCCAACAAGTTTGTTCACCTGTTCATTAGTTCAACCTCTCTCTTTTAATGGAGTGATTTCATTTTGCTGACCTCCATTGATTATTAATAAACAAGAACCAAAAATCAAAATGCTGCTGTGTCTATTCCTCCACCAGTCACACAAATCTCACTTGCATCTGTGAGCTCCTATCACTCTAGTTTCATCCAGGACAGAGACCTCTTTTGTGTGTGTGTCTTTAAAACAATCCTGTCACTGCTATGTTCAGACCTTGTTTCTGTGTTGTATGTTTCCAGACACCAGGAAAACCCTCCCTTTTTTCTTGTCAATTCCAGTTAGTTTCTATTATAACTTTTTTATTTCCTTTCCTTTTAATTCCTTCTTCTCATTAATACAATGTCTCTGTACTGATGCTGCTTAACTCTCAGGAAGTGTTTTGGGACATGGTTGATTAAAAAGATAGAAGAGATTAAATTCAAGCAGTTCTGTACTTTTACTTTTGCACTTCCACTTTACTCTGTCAGAATAGCATCTGTAAAAGCCAAAGTATTTATATATTTGGTAATTTTTTTTCCCATCAAAATAGTCAAAGTTCATTGTTGAGGTAGAAAAATATGTGATAGATATAAAAATTATGCTAATTTTTCCCCTTTAAAACTTACTGTAGTGTTTTAATCATATTATTATTTATATAACAGTCCTCATGTTTTCTAGACATTTAAAATAATTTCATGTTATAACATTTCTTTGATGTCACGTGGAATGCCTAAAGTACTTTGGGTTTGTATATCTTTCTTTTCAAGCAGAGTTTTAGGTTCTAATGGATTGACTTATTTACAGATATGGACCTTTCAGGAGGAAAAATTAGATGTGAGGCTTTGGTCATTACAAGTTAAACCTTAGATAATCCTCATCCTCCTTAACTGAAAACTCAAATTTAATGGATTTTATTTAAATTTCATTTTGTACATAGAAATGGGGGGCTTTTTTCCCCTTCTTAAAAAGCTGTGCAACATGGCAGGGCACTGGAACTAGATGATCTGCAAGGTTTCTTCCAAACCAAATTATTCTATCATTCTATGAAAACCTCAAGGGGAAAAAAAAAAAAGAGCTATTCACCTGGACTTTTGACACATATTCTCTTTCCTTCAAGCCTGACTTATTTGTAAAAACTTCTAATAAACATGAATCTGACAGTCAGCCTAATATGCTGGAATCAAAAACTATTATTGACTTTGCCATATTGATCAATGGTGGCCCAGGCCCCGTAATAGATTACGGTGTTTCTCTCTAAATGCAGCTGCTCAGCTGTTCCCTCTCTGCATTAAATGAATGCTACTCTGACAGGAACTGTTAAAGTGACCTGGTTCAGAGCCCCTTGCCCTTCCAGGGGGACACGGTGCACTTCCAGAGCCATGCAAACAACTAAGCAGCAGGTTGCTACTCCTGTTTGCATGTGTGATTCATGTGGTTCTTCGCTGCTCTCTCTTGTTTTATCCCTTCTCAGCAATGCCTCCATCCCTTTTCCTGTGGCACATCTCACCAGCACTTGTACTTTGCTGCTCTGCTGTGTGCTGTATCCTCACTGCATAGACTGGGAACGGAGCCACAGGGAGGCTAATTGCCTTGTCACACAGAGAGCTCATGCCTAAGAGGGAGTTTGAAGCCATTTCTTTGATATCAGCGGTGGGTACATGACTAGCTCCTCTCTCCTTATGTTCCTCAAACCAACCTTCCATGCCCAGCTCTGCATTCCAGCCTCTAGGTGAGGATATCTTCATCTGCTTGAAGAGTATGGTAGGACAGCTTCTCCATGACATCAATCTGAGCTCATAGGAATATGGAGAAGGATTGCCTTAAGTGCAGAGGTGAGTTATCCTACAGCAGACTGTGTAGGATATGGTCTTCCCTGTGCTGCCTGGAGGTGATCACCCCAAAAAGTCTGGTAAAGACACCAAATTTCTCCAATAAACAACAACAGCAATCTAGGAGGCATGTTTTGTGCTGTTCTGTGATGGGATTTGGGTCCATGATCAGTCCAGTTAAGGTCCTTGGGGAAGCAACCTTTCATGAGGTGCACAAGAATTTAAAAAACACAGGAAATGTTGCTATTTCTACAGCTNGCTGCGAGCAACTGGGAGCAGAGTCTGCTCTCTACTGCAGAATTACACATTCCTGCAATAAAAAAGAAAAAAAAAAAAAAAAGGGCAACAACTACACATGCTTTGTGGAAATATGTAATTCATAAATGTTTAAATGCAGGGATTTCTAAGGAAAAAATTCTTCTTCTCTTCTGAACAAAAAGATGTAATCTGTACTGAACAGCCAGTTTCAAAAAGTGTTTCAATATTATCTTTTCACAGGAAAAAATTATACATAATGCTGAAGAAAAGTGAGATGAACACATAAATGCTGTTTTCAGTGACACATTATATTTTTCACAGATTGCTCTCCTAAGTTAGAATAGTTCCACTGGATTTAATCAGGAGAGAAGCCAAAGATTAGAATAGTTCCACTAGATTTAATCAGGAGAGAAGCCAAAGATTAAAGAAAGGCAGAGAGGTTGAGTGATCTACTGAAGACAGGTCATGATTTTAAGTGAGACCCAAGAAGGTCAGGAGCAAGGTGTGTACAGGAGCTAACCAGAGGAAAGCTATCGTTGCTCTTCCCTGAGAGCAAGCCCAGAGCCAACATTTCCAGATCTATAAATAAACAGCCTTTTGTCAAACTGGGAGAAAACAAAACTGTGCTGTGAAGCAAACAATGGACACTGGTATTGAAATGAAAAGGATGTTGAGAATATGAGAGTTTTAGAGCAGGTGGCATCAAACCCTTCCTGAGCAAGTCAAGGGCTCGGTGTCCCCAAAGCAACTCGACAGAGACATCCCCAAAGCAATCGCTTACAGAGTCTTCTGTAGTATGTAAATTTATTGAAATACAGTCCCCTTTGCCTACTGGGAGATGAGTACGCTGTGATCCGTCCTCTCAGCCCACACTGACACAGGCAGCTGACATTGTGGTTTTGAAGATTTCCCTTTTGTTTTTACTGCCAGCTCGTGGGAGGGGGAGAGAAAGAGGAAGGGGAAAGAGGAGGGCGTATCGCGCCCGCGAGTGTGTGTAGGCAGGCCAAGAGAATCTGTGCCACCAAACACCCAGATGGCAGGAAAAATTCACCTTTTACTAACTGGATCCCTGGCAGATTTTTATAGCGTGTGGGTGGGAGAGAGGGCAGGGGCTGTGAGGAGGATGCAGGAAAGCAGAGCATGTAAATGCACATATGTTTGCACCAGAAAAAGGGAGAGAAGGGCATACAGTGAATTAAAAGGCTTCCATCTGCATGTATAGAGTGACAGAGCTGCACAGGAGAGAGGAGCAGAGTTATGGCAATGTCCTTCAGGAGCAGAAATCCAAAAACCCAATAAACCTCTCCTTTGCCCTCCTCTGTGCAGAGGCACACAGAAGGCCTCTAGTTTCTGGTACACTTGCAAAGTATGTTACAGGACAATTTCATTCTCCCAAGATCTCCTGAAATGGGTTTTGGAAACACTGAAAAGCTTCCTGTCTTGAGCTGAACTTTCTCCTCACCCCTTGAAGTGACACAACTCATATGCAAGTCAAGGTTCACATTCTATGACTTCATGACTATGAGGCTGTGCCCCTAGTCACATCTTGTCAGAAATCTTAATTTCAGTGGAAATCTTCCAAAACTACTTTTATGACCTCTCACATATCTGCTAAAAAACTAAACGAGGCCATGGACTGTTTCTTGTAAGCATGAAAACCTTGCTTATGTGTGGTTGAATTTCCTCCTTCTTTCCAAAACTGAGAGGACTGAATTTCCAGGGATTGGATTGCACCCATAATTACCATTTACCTGAGCTACCTGAGATGCTCTACGACTTTTGGTTCTTGGCACACAAACACAACTTGGAGGGACAGAATTTTGGGTGGAGCAGGTGAAGTCTGCTTTGGGAACATCTGAGATACATATAAACATCTCTGCAATGATGCAATTAAATAATTAGAAATACCCCACATTATTTGCATGCCTGAATCAGTACTGATGCTTATCCTAATGGTATCTAGAGACCCTTGAAATTCTCTCTGTGATAGGAGGTGTAATGAAATGCATGCAAGATAGCTTAAGGCCATGACCATCTCAATTTGGGGGTGTTTCTAAAAGATTTGTAATTGAGTCAGATCTGTTAAAGACTGACAAGTATTTCCAGGGAGATCTGACCAGACTAGGGAAGATGTAAGCCTTTTGGTGACAGAAAAAAAAAAAAAAAAAAAGAGAGAGGGATAATTTTAAGCTCATTTGGAGAAAGAATGCAAAACTGTATAAAGAAAATCTGGTAATGAATGATCTTACGTCTTCAAGAGAGTATGCTGTGATCTAACATCTCTGATGTCCTAAAGCTATGGGTCCTGTGTGTTGTGTTTCAAGGCAGAATGGACCATTTGGATTATAATTTTGAATCCCTGGTAGCAGAATTTAAGCCAGTAATTCCCAAAATGAATAAGTGTCCTCTGTATCCCTCACTCAGCAGAACAAAGAGAACCCTGAGCAAACAGAAGTATTTTGCCCACCATCAATAGATGGTTCTGATAACCATGCAGGAAAAGACTGGACTCTTTATTCTTTTTTTAGCCCCAAACACCAAAGAGACTCCCTGCATTCTACTAACAGACAGGTAGGTAACTACAACTGGCATGTGCCATGGGGGAAATCACTGGGAATGCCTCAGCAGTTTAAAATTCACCAAACAAGGTCTGCCTTGTAGCGGACAGTGGGGCAGAGATGGTGGCTGCTCCTCTGCTGTCCAGGCCCTCTCCCAAGGATTACATCTGCATGTGTAATTTTGGCATTTCTGTGTATCTGTTCAATTGTTATGCAGATGTTTGGTGCAGGGAACTGGTTTTGTTCCCTGGCCCACTTGCTGTGAGGGATGGAGCCTGGTGGGTGGCAAACAGTGTGCTGCAGAGGCCATTTGTAACCTACCAACTGGCCAGTGACCAGGAGCGGCTGCAAGCAGCATTTCCAGCTGACTCCAACACTTTGATACACATTTCTCTGTCCAGAGATCAAAAAAATGGGGCTTCCTCTCCATTCTCCCTCCAGCATTCTTTCCTTGACCCGGTGTGAGGTTATCCTCCCTGAGAGGAGACACCCAGCTGTAGAGTCTGCTGTAATGGCAGAAAGGGGAACCAGATGATCAGTGCCAGTAATCAAGGACATGAACCTCAATTCTCTTCCCAATAATGCTCCTGATCATGCACAGTCAGAGCTGGGTATTTCCAGGTCTGCTTATCATGAGCTGCACCTTAATGAGGGCCTTCTTCTCAGACCCCTGAAGTCATGCCTGTCTTCAGGAGCTTCAGATCAAGCCTGTAAGGAGATCTTCTTTGTATGCAGTAGACTGATTACCAGATGGCATACATCAGTGCAGTGGCACTGACTTCTATGAGATGAGGCCAAAGAACATTAATGGATGACTTTTTCAGTAGCTCCATTAATGGAAGGACACAGTACTTATGGTGAAAACACAACAAAGCTGAAGCACCTGTACAGCAAAGTCAGTCAAGGCATTGCTGTGTCTCCCGATACCTTCCATGAAGTTCTTTGTCCAATTTAGATCTCAAAAGGGATCCTTTAACATATCACGGACTTCACTTGCAGACTACTTATTTCTCCACTTTTGGAAAAGGACAAACAAATAAAAAAAAAGCCCAACAATTTTTGTACTACTGTAACAAAACATACTACAGATTACTTGGATCAGATGCACTTGTATACGTACAGTAGTGTGCACAATCTACACCTGTACATGCTTATTTTAAGGAAATATAAATATGTAATTGACTGCCCAATTATTTCAAGTGCTGCCAGTGTCACTTGCTGGGTGAGTTACTCTTGGGCCTAGACATAAATCCCATAGGGCATGACAGTCCTTTATAAAGGGTTACCATCCTTCCTAACACTTAATGTGTTGTTGCATATATGCTAAGTGGACTTTGAAGGAAGCTGCATTCTGAGCAGATCTCTTCCTTCTCAGTGTGCTCTCTGAGCATTTTTTGTTTTACCAGCTCATACTCTTTTTCAAGGATGCATCACATAACACTGAATTCTGGCAATATAGAGCAGATTTCATGAAAAATGTATTTTACACTTTCCACTTCATCCTGAACAAAAAGGGAAAAGTCACTTTTGGTCCCAAATACAAGCATTGTGTCCTTCAGAGGTACTTTGTTCTTGACATCTAAACCTTTGACATCTGAATTTGAGATACTTATCCCATTACAGATAAATCATTTTGAATGGATTGTCACTGGACCCAGGTGTGATTATTTTAAGGACAGAGAGGTTGTTCATTGCCTCCACTGTCCACAGAAGGGATGAAGATAATCATCTCAGATGTAGGTATCTATCTTTCAAACATTTGAACAAATCCTATCCCCGAAACTCAGCTTGAGTGGGCATATGGAAAAAGCTTGGTTTGTGATGGAGAATTCCGTGGGCAACACTATAAGCAGAAGATCCCTGATCCTCACCATGATGCAGATGAAGCTACTCCAGCCAGCTTGATATCTCACTGAGCCCATATAGGGAATTTTTGGCTGTCTCTGTACTGTGAACAGTTGCATCTGTGTCTGCACCAGGAAAATTTATCCTAGTTTCTGAGATGTGCAAAGGCTTCTATCATGGATAAGACTGAACTGGAAATCACAGAACTGAAGAGAAGTTATCACCAGAATATTTTAATATCTCTCTGGATGCAGTGACTTTGTGTCCAGGTTCAAGCCAGACTCACCAATATCTGAGCTCAGATGGGTGGGTTTGACAGAAAACTGCATCCAGTTTCATGTGAAACCAGCCAGAAGGAGAAAAAAAAGTCACAAAAGCACTGAACCAGGAAAACAACCAAACAACAAAACCAACAAAAGAAAAAGCAACAACAAAGAGCTGACTTAAAAACCAAGAAGGAAAAGTATCAAGCAGAGCTAAACAGCTGTGCTGCAAATAACACTGGTCTTTTTGTTTCCGTGCAGAAAGTTCCTTTCAGAAAAACAGAATAAAATATTTGTCTATATCCTTAGTCAGGATGAATTCCCAGATTCTCTGAGTACATGGGCAATGCTCTTCATTTGGGGTTCAAACCACAGGAATATCCCACTGTGAAAAAAGGCAGTGAGTAAGAAATTGTGCAGTGCAGGAGCAACCTGAGTCCTGCCTTACAGGCTTGCTATCCAGATTTCCCCAGGCACTGATGCAAACATCTGGGCATTCACGTGCATGGTGACATTTATTTCTTTATTTTTTATGCTGTGGGGAATTGAGGATTAGATTTGTTATTTCCACTAACCAGGCATTAAAATACTTTGAGCCCGTCACACCCTCACTGAGTTTTGACTGAAAAGCACTAGGCAGAGAGAGGATGACACAGGTCCTAGGAAATACTAAGAGAGATTAATGCAAACCACAGCGACAGCACAAACAGTGCCCAGATGTAATGCACCGAGTAAACAACTTTTCCCTTCCTTTCACATCGTAGTAGAGGAGCCACCAGAGGGAGTCCAAGAGATCTCCAAGAACTGCAGGATAAACAGCTCTGCTTTTGGCAAAATAAAGGTAATTAAACATTTTCTACCAGGGGATGCAGAGTTCAAACCAGTGTAAGCTTCTTTAGGTCACGGCAAGATCTGCATCACAGCAAGATTTCCAAGAAAACCTAAATTGGTATTAATTTACAGTTTAACTTCTCCAAGAAAGCAAAGGGAATAAAGAAGCAAGTTTGTATTTTTAGTGTTATTGTTGATGATAAAAAAAATTCTCCTGTGTATTTCTAATTAAATATTATTACGGTTTTCTAGATCAATCGGATAGAAAAGGAGGTCGGGTGACTGGAATCCAAAGGGCAAATCTGAGTCACTATATACTTGCTCATGTGTACAGAAGTACACAGATATTTAAATACAAGTACATTGCACACTGTTCAGTCTTGTTTAGTACCAGAGGGTGAGCTATGAGATTTCACACTGCTTTGCATCTTCTGTTCTGACTTCCATGATGGAGGAGGAAAACAGCTCTCCCTGGGACCCAGGAAAGGGCGAAACACAGGCTGCTCTTTACGGCCATGATTTGTAAATATGGGGCTTAGGGACGTGGTTTTGTGGTGGACCTGGAAGTGCTGTGCTAATGGTTGAACTTGATCTTAAAGGTCTTTTCCAGCCTAAATGATCCTGCAATTCTGTGTCGGGTTAGAGAGACACTAACACACAAATCAAATCATCACGCTCCTTGAAAGACAGGGCAAAGAGGAACACTGCTGGGTCACAAGAAAACTGACATGCCAAACACCGGGGTTGTTCTCTGTTATGATGTTTTTGTGGAACCACATAAATATCACTAAGAGCATCTTTTACAAATTCTCCTCTGGTCTAAGCTTGGACCATCAGCTTAATGTCAAAAAGCTGAGAATTCTTTTTTTCAACACTGAGCTACAAAATTGTTACCCTTACCTTCCCTCTAGAGCTTGATGGCTGGAAAGCTAAAAAGTTCCTTTTTCACTCCTCCTTTTGTCCTAATGAAATCTTACAAGACTGCTCTGAAAACAGACGGGTTTCTGCAGAATATTGACATTTTCAGCAGGAAATTCATGCATATGTGGAGGAGGAAGGGACTCCTACTACTCCTTGGTAATATGGGGCAGACTGTGTTTTCAGTATCGTGATGGTAGTGGTAGCTGAGCTATTCCATCCAAGAACATATAGTCAAAATAGATGAGGCAAAGGAAAGGTGAAACAGGAACTGAGAGATATGACTTTGGGTGTAGAGCAGATTGGTGGCAGAGTACACTCTTATCCACTACAATAAAGAGACTCTTCTGTTGCTGTCTTTGAATTTTCCACCTGTTAATACCTCACCCATGGTTGCATTGGGTAGAATATATTATTTCCACAGGCCTCTGTACAAAAGTAAAGGGCTGAGATACAAAAAAACCCCCACAATTTAAAATAATACATTTTCAGTGATTTGGGAGCACTTTTTCAAGGAGATCAGGCTGTGGCTGGAGCCAAACTAGTGGCTCAAATAACACCACCTGGACCAAAATGCATCCAAAGTCCATGAGGTGAAACTTGAAAAAGAAGCTTGACCTCTTCCTCCTGCATTTGGAGTATGAGATAACACTCCCTGTCAACCTGCCTGTTCTCTGGATCAGCAGATTAGTCAGGATGATGAGAAGAAAAGAAAGGATATTTTCTACTCAGTGATTTACAAATTGTACCTAATGAATTATTGATCAGGTGAATAGCCCTCTGCACTGCCCTCTAGGAATCTGTCCTTTCCAAGTCATGTTCATGGCCCCCTGGCCCACTAGGGCCAGTGCAGTTGTTTCAGCCTTTACATTAACAGGGTATTCAGCCACTGAGGCCACTTTTGTTTTTCTGTTGCTTTCTCAGCAAAAATTGAATCTCATTAATTTAGCTGGAAAGCAATAGAAGCAGGGAAAAATGCCAAAACTATGCATGTGTATAGGCAAATGTACAAGATAACCACTACTCCAAACCAGAAAAATAATTTCCCCATTGCTGAAGGAGTTGAAGGATGAACACAAGTTTCAAATTCAAGAGACCTAAGCTCCTTTCTTGTCTCTGCCACGGAAACACTGAGCAGGTCACTGGCTCTAGCAGCCAATGCAATTACCTGTCAGCAATGAGAGTGCACAGCCTGTGCAGGTCTCATCCATGGCTCTCTTCACAGCCACTGGGGATGGAACCAACAGCCCCACCAGTCTGGAGTGCAATTTATCCAGGTATCTGAACAGGTATCTGCTCAAGGCCAACACGAGTCATGCCCTCAAACTCACCATCTGTCTTTCCTACCTCTCCATTAACTATGAAGGGAACAGAGAAATAGAAGCCTACACTGAATGCACCTAAAGGCAGATCAAATGAACACCACCACTGATTTATCTCTGTCCCAGTATTTCATGTTCTTGTCTATTTTGTCTCTGTGTAAACCCTAGGACTTATAGTCATCTGCATGCAGGTTAACACAGTACAGTTTTATTTGCATCCTTTTGTTCCAATGCCTCTTTGAGGAAGAGATGAACTAAAAATACAGGCATCACAATCTGGACCCTGGATAGAAACATGGTCATAAATTCAGCTGTACAAAATACAGTAAGGCCCCACGGCTGACTCTTGGTCTGCTCTCTCAGACAGGAACAGCTTTAAGCTGTTCCATGCTAGACCTTCCAAGGCAGTATTATGGAACTGAATTCAATGGAAATACTTTAAATTATATGGTTGAATACCTGTTTATAATCTACACAGCAAACTTTTATGCTTCATGTAACTTCAGGCTTGTTTTGTTTTGTTTTTCCAAGGGAAAATAATAAGTTTTTATTTATTATTATTGGTTTTTTGCATAGCTGGCAAGAAGTGTAGTCAGTCTCTTTCTCTCTCCTCTACTCTGAGTACCAGCTGTTCTTCATGAGGGGATATATGAGCAGTTTTATACAGTTTTAATATCCACCAGAAATTACATCTCACTGCTTTGGGGACTGAACCTTTAAAATTCAATTTCAAATAAATATAATTATAAAATAAGGCAGGGGAAAAAAAAAAAGGGCAAGAGAAGGAAAGAGAGTATCAAAATTCAGCTCCTTGCTATAAGAGCTTCAGGGCACAGCCAGTAGGGCTGTGTTCTTTAGCAACAGTAAGGAAAATGGCCCGGGGCTCTGAGATTAGCATGTTGATGTTTTGGTCACCACTCTCTATATGAACCCAGAGATAGAAAATCCCATGCTGCAAAGAAGCAGCAGGTTTGAGCAGGAGGTTTGCAGAAAAGTTTTTCTATCTTCCTCAATTCTCTCATAATTAGTGAAATACTGAAAGAGGAGACATTGAAACAAACAGCCTGAAACTGCTGAGAGGAGGAAAGGAGGACTGCTGAAGTATCATACCAGTGTTCATTCCCCTGAAAACAGACCTACCTCTAAACAAAGTAAGGCCTCAGAGAGCACTGTTATAATTCTGGAAGGTAAAAAACAAACCACAAGCACTAAAAAAAATCCATCCCAAAGCCAAAAGTTTTGCAGTTTTTTAATTTCCTTCAAAAATGACAGAATGGATCATCTTGTTAAAATGTAAGATTACTGTAACAATACAGACATGTTAACCCTAAGAGGGTCATTGAATCTTACGTGCATGTGCAGTGTTTCTAACAGACTGTAATTTTTAAGTGGAGAAGAATTCACATTAAATTAAGAAAGTCCCTGCCTACAGGTCTGAACAGACTTGAGCTAATAGGTGTTCCTTCCGCTTAGTGAAGCTAAGGAAAACAAAACATATTTAACATTTTGCAGCAGTGGTCTGCTATTTACTGTTAATAATATGCAAGACTGTGCTGCAACACCTGTTGGGACCCCAGCAAATGCACATCCTGAGCATAACAGCCAAGCAGGCAGTGCTAGCAGGAGAAGGAGATGCACAGAGAGTGCAGGTAGCTGATGCAGAGGTCACGGAGTAGGGAGACTCTCAGGATTTTGTTTCCTGTCACTGAGATTGCCCTGAATCCAGGCAGAACAGACATAATGGGAAAATCATTTTAAATCTGAGGATGGGCTTGTTACAGGTAAGGCTCCTCAGTCTGGCTGGAAATATAACTAGTTCAATGGAATCTGTGTGGAAATTCATGTCCATTGGCAAAAGCCTTGCTTCAAATAATTGCATAGAAGAGACTTTGGAGAGGTGAGGAGCTGCCTGCACCCTCCACACTGGAAACAGATGCTCAAGGCACTCAGTAACTTGCAAGACAGCTTTTGCAAAAAAGGTGCCCAATTCTGTGCCCAGCACCTCCATGTACTTCTCTGCCTTGCTTCTTAGGAGGGATCTGCTCTATCTGAAAGGCAACATAAGTACTTTAGAAAAGATGCACATAGTGTAAGATATATGGTCACAGACTGGTTGAGCCATGTGTAGGCATGGGACCCAGTAGCTCACTTCTGATTTTCTAAGCTCAGTCCAAGAACGTATGTTCTCTGCAAATAAAGGTAAAGAACAACTTTTGGAAATAAACTTTTCCTTTCATAGAGAATTCTCAAATTTTAGGGCAACCCAATGACACAGTTGTGAAGATTTAAGCACCCCTGAGGGTAGCTGCGAACACAAAAATTCCATGAGAGGAGGGAATCAGGTTTCATGGTCACAAGCATAATAATTAAATGAGGAAATAAATGGAAAAGGCCAAACACTTATTTGGAAAAGACATCTTACAAAGAAACCCAGATCTTGACAAGAACAGATTTTGTTTTAAGGATTGTTCTGGGACTCAGTGACTCCAGAAAATTTTTCTCTTTTTCTCTATCAGTTTTGTCGGTTGCTGCTGGGACTTCAGTGGAAATCCTTGGAAGAAGATTTCCTCTACAGCCTTTCCACATCATGCTCCAGTGACCAACTTTTCTCTGTACAATCTGCCCAACCGCAGCAGGACACAGCCACAAATCAGTCTGCACTTAAGGAGCCCCTTCACTTTTATCTCACCTTGCTCTCCGTCTGCTCCCTTCCCAGGCCTTGTCCTTTCTTACACAACTTGTGTATCATCAGATAACCAAGTAAATATCATTTCGGAGAGCTGCCCCCTCTTGCCATGCATCTGAATGAGCACCAGGTTTGCAGTTATTTGTTTAGCCACTGAGCTGAACAAATTAGATTAACACAACACATGCAGCGAGGGGAGGAGGACACGAGGAGGGGGGCCCTTCTGACAGAGACTGGAAAGATGCTGGGGAAGTGCTGTTGTCATGGCAATTAACCCTGTCTTGGCAACGGTGTTCTTCGTTACCCCAGAAAATCTGCTAGGTGATTCCCCTTTCTTCTCTTTTCTGTGTGCTGCAGAACTGGGGCAGAGCTGCACAGGATCAAAGCTGTGCTTCAGAGCTCGGGAGGTTGTGACAGTTGCAGTTGTGTGAGGGGAGATGTGTGGGAGAAGCTTCCTTCTGCTAAATTTGGTGACACACTGTTAACAAGACAATACAACAGCAGGGTTGGTTGCTGTTTCCTCTCCCTTTCTCTTTTTTTTTTTTACAGCCCAATAAGACCTTTCATTATATTTCAAATATGTTTCCTTTAAAGCTGTTGTGAAGATTCCCTCCTACTGCTTACACTGCTCTTCCTCTTCTCTCACTGCAGCTGATAAGCATCTCAGTCTATCAGGTCCTGTTTGGTACATGAGACACACAGCATGGGGTTGTGGCAAAACAGCTTGCTCTCCCCCCTTTGAGAAGGGCATCTCACAAGAACTCTGCTCTTACACAGCCAACCAGTCACCCTAACCTTTAATTTCAGGCAAACTTAGTGTGTTCTTCACCCACAGAGCTGGAAAAGATGTCAAAAACTTTCCAAGCCAGAATTTCTGCTGCTGTAAATCAGTATAGCTCCTCTGAAGTCAAAGAACTTACTGTCAAGAGGGACCAGATTAAAGCATGGAAACACTGGGAATGTTGTTGCCCATGTTTTATGGATTGCACAGCAGAGTCAGAAAAGGGTGATTCACATGGAATCACTGTCCTGGGAGCAGCCAGAAAACTCCTGCATCATAAACCAGCAAGTAAAACACAGAAGTTCTGTGGTGTGAAGCAGCAGCGATCATCTTCAAAACACTGTACCAGAAAGCCTGGGGACCGGTGAATTTTCCAAATGGAAATTACCAAAAAGACCATAGGGAAATCGGATTTGTCAAAAGATAACTTTGACTGTGTTCTACAACTTTGACTTGGAGCTGGCATTTTTTTCAACTCTGCCCCTCTCATTGAAAGGTCTGGAAGCAGTGACCTCTCACTGTTGGAAACACAGCACTGAATTGTGATTTTCTATTTCTGAGATAAACTCCTCTACAAAGGGGGAAAAAGTGTGCCCAGCACGCAGGACCATCTCAGTGATTCCTCTTCCACCACAAAAAAAAAACCAGGCAAGTGCTTAGGTAATTGGAAATAGGATGAATCTAATTGCAAGAAAAGCTTTACTAGATTAATCAATTTAATGTCACCTCTGATAATTCTTGAAGCAATTCCATGTAGATAATCAGGATGTATTGATAATCCAAACTAATCAAGAGGTGTAGAGTGATGGAAAAGCCTTTCTCCTCAGTGTAGTATTGTTACAAAAAGACACCTGAAAGGCACAAACAAGAATTATTTTTTTCCCTTTTAATAAAATCTGTGTCCAGCAAGTTTTGGGCTGGTAGAAGAGGATTCAAATAACTTTGTTTACCTAAACAAACTGTAACAGGCACATTCTTTACCAGGACACTCACAGATTCTATATTATTTTCCAGTGTTCTTCAAACTGAAGTAGAGACATGCAGCCAGAAGGAATTAGCCAGACTCTTGGCACCAATAATATTAACAGCAAGAATTCTCTGCTTCTCAGGGGAAATTTCCAGAGGGACTAGTGGAGATGGTGGCAGAAGGCTGAGCTCAGAGTTAGACAAAACCTGTGGGGTGTATCATTTGGGAAGCCTAGAATCAGCCCCTGTACAAGGCAAGAATGCCAGAATGAATTTGGTCTGAGGTCAGTAAAATGAACAGCCTTGGAACAGTGAATTTTTGGACACTGGTTAAAGTAATTCCTAGGCTTAGGAGGGATGGTGGGGTCTGAGCAGTGGCAGAAGCAGCAGGGTAAGGTGACCATTTCTCAATGCTCTGGCTGCTGCAGGTGTAAAGGAGGATGTTAAATGGGATGCCTGAGAACACAAAACCAAGAGTTAACTAGCTTGTCTGCTGTTTGCAGACTGAATGGTCCTCAGAGGTTCTGGTATTTAAAGGGGTTTCCAGGTCTTAAATGCCATTGCAGAGGGAGGTTCCTGTGCCACCATGATTATATTTAGAATAATATACTCCCACCTATCCAGAAAGATGCTGCATGGCTTCCTGCACTGGCTAGAGAAGAGAGTTGACAATGAGAGGGAAGATGCAAACTATAGGGCTGACATCTCCCTGCTTTCAACATTTAACAGCTGAAATCACAGATTCCACAGAGCAGTGTGAAACAGAACTGATGTGGAACTTCTGGTCATGGATTTTTTAATTTAAAAAAATTCTGGGGCAAAGCCTTCAGATTCTCATGTTTCTTTTTCCTCCAATTTTTTTTTCCCCCCTAATTTTTCTATTGTCCCATCTTGGCTTTCAAATAAACCAGTTTTCTCAGGGAAAAAAAATAGTGATTTTGATTTCTTTGTCATTAGCAGATATCATGGTCTCTAAAATGAGGGTAAAAAGACCTGATTAATCCACTAGATTTCTCAAGATGTAATTTCTCTCAGCCAAAATCAGCAGAAAATCCCTGCACTTTTCCATAAACCTGTAGGCTGCCATAATCATAATTATTGTACCACAGCAGAAGAGAGAGAATGTTACTGATGTTTGAGGGAGGCATCTGGAGAGCCAGACTCCGAGGTTTTGTGTCTGCTCCATCACCAACCTGGCAGCTTTTGTCCAATCTCACAGGACAAAACTTTCAAAACCGGGGCGCTTAAACTCAAACACCTCCATAGGTCCTCTGAGATTTGCAATCATCAAACCTGAAGCCTTTGGGTGCCCTGTGAGCATCAAACAATAAAGAAGAGCATTTATACCATGTCTCTGATATCACCTCTAGGCAGCTCTGTTGTCTCCAGTTCTAAAAGGAGGTCAAAAGTCTGTACCCCTAAAAGGCTACTGCAGGGAGCTGAAAGGCCTGCAAATGGCTTTGGAGGAAGGGAATGAGAGGTCTGGGAAGTCACCCCTCCCCCCTTCCTTTGCATTCTCTGAGAGTAAAAAATACTCCTGCAAAGAGAATGTCCAAAGAAAAAAAAAAAATTAAAGTCCTTAATTTGTGCTGGATACTCCTCAGCAAATGCTTTTCCAGATGCCAAAGGCCAGCTGCAAACTCCAGAGCAAGAGCTAAAATCAATTTGCAGCCAAAGTAAAAATGCCTGGATATCTGTTCCCGGCTCCTTCGCTTCCCAGCAAAGCCATGAAATGAGCTACTGCCTCTGGTTACATGGTTAATTTCAGAAATGAAAAGTCCAGTAGCAATAATGGCATCTCTGGCTATGTATTGTGGAGCTGCAGAAAGAAGATGCCGGTAGCCTTTGCAATCCAAGCTGCCATATACCCTCTTGGAAGCAATTTCCTTCCAGTTTTTAGAGAAAATAGAATAGAGTTACTTCTGGGGAAGAAATTCAATCTTTGAAACACATATTCAGGTGACTGAAGAAGGGCTTAGATAAACAATAGCCAATATTGCCAAGGGGCAAAGAAAGGGGACAGAGATTATAAAAACAATGTCAAAATTTGAGGCATCCAGAGGAGGATCTGCAAGATGAAAATATTCCCCATTATGACATAAATGAAACTGCCCTTCAGTGTATCTGGGAGATGGGCATTTTATTTTCCTCTCTCGTCAGATTTAGAACAAAACAGAAAAAGGAAACGTTGTTTTCACAGTTGACTAGAGCAGTCCAAATCCTCTGACTGTGCTAAATCCAGCAAGAGCAAAGCCTGATCACCAGTGCCACATCTGCCATTTGACAGAGGCTTCTCAGAGACCTCAAACACCAGGAGCCTGCTCTCCTGCTAAGTGAACTGTTACATTTCATGTTCACTGTTCCTGCCATTCTTCTGTCGTTTTAGGATGAAAAAGGCTGGACTCATGTATTTTAAAGAAGAAGATGAAAATTTGTGAGATTTTTTTTGCATTCTGTTTTTGGGTTTTTTTGGGTTGTTTTTTTTTT
>VYXF01011518.1:718292-729048 GCA_013397295.1 Polioptila caerulea
TTTTTTTGTTTTTTGTTTTGTTTTTTTTTTATTTTGATGAACCAGAATTTTTTCAACAATAGGAGAAAAACAGGCAAAGAAGTGAAATGCCTGGCATCCAGGAAAATACTACATTTAGGCACCTAATATTCCTCTAAGGAATGAGCTCATGCTTATGATGAGCATCAGAGGAAGACCTGTACACTGAGGACATTTCCCATCATTTAGATGATGGGCAGGACATGGCAAGTGTTTTGCACTAATGATGGCTTTCTGCACCAAGGCTGTGCCTACACACACTACTCCTCAGACAGAAACAAAAATATCCTCCACATCCCCCTGGCATGTTTTAGACCCTGAAAAGTTTCTGCTGCCCAGTGGCATTATATTTCTTTAACAATAAATAAATTAAAAGAGGTTTTTTTCACCACATGGTCTTTCAGAGACTATAGCTTGCCTCAGTATTCCCTTTTCATGACTCTTCCTTGATATCCCTGCAAGAAATTACACTTGAGTTGGTACTTTGTGCCTCAACAGAACAGTTTTTGAGATCTATAATCCTACCTGTCCACCATGCAGACAAGAGAAAACACAAAACAGAGAAGTTCCCTGAGTTGCTGTACCCTTCCTGTGTCCAGGGAAACCTTAGTCTTTAAAGAATTAACCCGATATGTCGGTTCTGAAACGTCCCGTTATTCTATAAATAGAAATGAAGCACAAAGGTAAAGGAAGGACTGTGTTAAAGATGGACAAGATCTCCCAAATCTCAGGCTGATACATTAAACATGAAACAATTTAACCCTCAAGGGTGTTTTAGCATTTTCCTACTCAGTCCCCTCTGTGTAATTCATTAACTATTGCTTCTTCCTACAAGGGGTCAATGATTGTGTATCCCATTTTGAGTTACTTCTCCTTTTCCCCACTAGAATAGCAAATAGTTGCCCTAAGACTCTGCTGGAAGCGTCACAGGAAGAAAACTTATCTATGAGTGGAAGAGCTTAACATCTTGCATGCAAAAGCCATAAAAGATATTCCTCCAGTCTAACACATTCACCTTTTTCACCATCAGCTGCCAATTTGGAAATGTGATGAAAAATTAAACCAAGTGTGGTGGTTTGCCAAGAGACCAGAGGCTCAGGGGTACCAAAGAAATGACAGAGCTAGGCTGTGATTTTCTCTGACATCTGAAGAGTTTCACTTAGCTGTGGATCATGCTGTTCACCGACCATCTTTGGCATGACTGCTTTTAAGATGGTCAGTCTTGTTCATGCTGCAAGCATCAACTTGACCTGGTGTCTTGCCCATTGTGCATCAACCTTCCACATCAAAATGAAGTATTTCCAGCCTTCCCTGTTGAACATGAAAGCTATTTAGGGCAGTTCTCAGCTCCTCCTATATGTCTGAACATCCTTACTGTACAGGGGCTCTGCTAATTGGCATGTTGTCTCCAAACCACATTACAGTAGTGAATCGGTTGCTCGTCAAAAACATATACTCAAGCAAACAGAAATAAATACCCTTTTTTGGGATGATTTTTACCATATTATGAAATAGTGAACAAATGAAATAAACCCCTGTGTTGACAGTTCTGAAGTGTTTCGAAGGAAAGGGTGGGGAAAGGGAAATGTACCCCTTCTTTGTTGCCTTATTAATTTCTAGAGCTAATTCTTTCCTTTTGTATTTTTTTTGAGAATTGGAGTGGTAAGAGAGAGAGAGGGGGAAAAGTAATACAAATAGAGAGTTTAACTCCATCAGGACCTCTTTGTAATGCTTGCACAGCAAAAATCTGTGGAGGCAGAAATAAAAATAATTTAAATCTTTGTCCCCTTGTTAAAATGAAACACCATATTTTATAAGTATTTCAGATATTTTCATTGAAAAAGTTGTGTTTCAGCAAAAGAAAAGTACAAGACACCCTAATAAGGTTTACAACACTATCCCAAAGATTTAATTTTTTTTTTAAGAACTCTTAAAAAGTTGTCTTGTGGTACTTTTTCTACACTTTTTAGCAATGCAGGTGATGACCTTTACCCTTTTAAAAATTTTTCTTCACTCTGCCACTTTTGGGATAGGTCTTCCTGTTCTGTTCCCCACCTGAGAGTAAAGGCATTGCCTTTGACAGAATTATTCCAGATTGGGACCAGTAGTTGCAAGGCTTAAATGTTATCCAATAAATTTTCAAGTGCTTTAAATTTGAAGACAGCATCTCACCTTGACTAACATTTCTCAGTTTTTTCACTCTTCCTTATTCCCCCCTCCCTTTTCTTTTAATGCAGTTAATCTGTTCCTGGGTTTTGCAACAATAAACTCTCTAGATTGGTATTATTAATAAAACCCTACCATCCTCCCTCTCATTCAATTAATCTATGCATCTTTCTTTTTTGTGTGTGTGAAGGTGTCTGATGTCAACTTTGATGATTTAAAGGCCATAAAAAATAAAAATAAAATAATAAAATCACCCAATAAGCTCTTAAAAAATAAGGGTGTGGGGGGAGGAGTGAGGAGAAGGATGCCCTGTGGTACAAAACTATAAAAGGTTAGATTAGACTTTAGCAGAAAAGTCTCTGTGATAATTACTGTTATCTGCTGATCCATAAACTCTTCACACAAACTGCAACAGTAAACCAAAAAACTGACACTTTAATAGCAATGTGCTTTGTAGTGTGGGGACATCTCTCCTCCTCCTTCCCACATCTCTGTGCCTCCCAATGCTTCATTTCCTCACAGCCCTGTGACAGGCGGAGCTGACAACCCGGATTCCCAGCAAGCAGTGAGCAGCTAGAGGTTTGCACTAATTATGGCTAAACTTCTGCAGACTCACATCATGATTTAGTTGGGCAAGGAAGAGGAGGAGGACAGGGTGAGGCAGACCATCAGTCTGGTAGTCTGGGATTTTTTTTTTGTGGGGGGGGCTGTGTTCGGGTTTTTGGGGTTTTTTTTGGAAGGAAGGAGGAAATAAGGCAGTACCAAGAAATTCTGGGAGGAAAGAGCTGAATGTGTCCAAAATGCAAACCCCAACAAGATGCTCCATTCCCTGCAAACCCTCAACTGGCATAAAGTGTCCCAGCCTGACCAGTTTGAGCTGGTTTCCATCACCAGTTCCGTGCCAGTCCCAAACATCTGTGGTGCAGCCCTTGCATGGTTTGCCACATGAAGAGGTCTATCCACCACACAGATGGAGAGGGAGAGTTCCAGAAGCATCAGGAAATCTTCCTGGACTTGGCTTCTGTGACACCAAATAAAGAGCTGATTTATCAATGCCAACTTAAGGATGCAGCTCTGGACAGGAAAATTGAATGCTATGTTTCTCATGTTTGAAAATCGTTTTATGAGTGGCAACTTTGTACTGTTCCTGTGGCTTCACACAATGCCAGCCCCCTGCAGATACCAAGGCAGGAATCAGATAAAGTGAGGGAAGAGTATAGTTGAGAAAGGGCAAACTTTAAAGAGAGGACTGGAGTCAGAGAACTGCCCTACATGTAGCCGTGGAAAAGGTAGTCTGAAGATAATGATTCTATAAAGCAATTAAGAGGAAATTGCAAATTTGAGTTATAATTGAAGACGTCAGCTAGCATAAATCACTAAGGGCAAAAAGAACTCAACTTCCTTCCATGAGCTCCATCTTTGTCGCATTTCTCAACCTGTTAGAATTTAACAGGAAACTATCAGCCATCCCTAAATATTTTGAGCCACATCATAATGTTCAAGACTCACACTTAGTTTCTCAAGTCCTATAGGAATAGTGAAAACTCCCCCTGAAAAGATCTTGCTTTCTATTTTGTAGCATCAAGTTTATTGACTCATTTCCTATAGAAAAGGTAAAATCTGAGAACATCCTACTCAGTTCAAGGGGAATATATTCTGAACAACATCTTCTGCAACACTTTAATTTAAAATAATGTTCTATGACCAAAAACTTCTAACCAAAAAAAAATTTGCAAGCCAGTAACAAATGGGAAAAAATGGCTCAACAACTTGGAAAAAGGGTTAAATTAATTTTAAAAATTAATCATAAATATTTCCTCTAGATTAAGACACTGCATACAAGAAGGATACAAGGAGACGCTGTAGTTTTTAGTCTGACATCATATATAAAGCATTCTCATAGAATCTTACACAATGGTGTCTGCATCATGTCCCTCTATCTTTTCTGGTATATGGCTCGTCTTAAAACACAGTCCAATTTTCATGTGTGCTACCCCCTGATGGAAAATCCATCATGTTCCCAGATACACTGCCCAGCAGACCTTTTTGCATATTCTTTCAAATCCTTATTTTTAATTTAATCACTTCCAACTCCAGGATTGTGTTACCTAAACTGCATGTGTAACTAAATCTATTTTTTTAATGTGGCAGTGATATTGAGGCAAACACATATTCCCAAAATATGAAGAAATAGGTGCCTAGAAAGAAATTAGTGAGATGAGAAAGCACAATCCTCATTCTTCCAAGAAACCATTATCATGATCAGCAGTCTTTCTGTGAAAAACCCTGCATAAAATATATATGCATATATTACCAGTTTGAGGGAGAGTCTCAGTAAGCTGAAAGGGAGAATGAATCTGAAGCCGACAAAAGATTTTTATTTATTTTTTAACTACACTGCATAATTACCGTGAGCAACAAATTGCCACAAGGTTCCACGAAAGCCGAGACCTCACCGTAATTCCAAATAGGATTAGACATTTATATGCATAATGAGAACATCCACAGTTACACTGTCTCGGATAAGAAATGCTAGGGAAGTAACCCTCATGCTTCCAGGCATGAGTCAACCACATGGGAACAAAGTTGGGAGGAAATTCAGTTTATTTTGTACTTACCCCTTAAGTGGATTTTAGCACTTGTCCTGTAACACCAAAAATGGAGGTAGGAATGGAAGGTGTGTTCAGTCAAGGAGTTCTAGCAAGATTCAATCACACAAGTGTAATTCTCAAGTAACTGATGACACACAAGGCACCCTCCTCCCCTGGATTATTTTTTTTTCACTTACATAGCTATTTTGTGTATAACAGATATCCATGTTGTCTGCAGATATAGGAGAGAAGAAACCTGGGTGTCCACACATCTATAGGATTGAAGTAAATACGATCCTAGAAAAATCTCTAGAATTTATTGAAATATCCAGAGCTATCTATCTGTGAGATCAAAACATTATCAAATGGATTATATGCCCTCTCAGAGTTTCTATAAAATACTGATGATTTCATTCCTATTGGGTATTGTAGGACTTTGCCATAAGAAACTGCTATGTCAAGAGTACTGTGGAATTGGTCTCGTTATGCCTGTAGTGAGCAAAGGGTATGATTTCATCAGTGGCTGATAATTCAGTTAAAGAGCTATTTTGAAAAATTAGAGAATGTGTCAACTTGAAGGCTGCAATATGATGACAACCATATAAGACTGGGCACTGGGCTTCCTTGCTGATTCCAGTCATCTGGGCTTCTTCTGAGTCCTCTTCTGTTCAGGACATGAATCCTCCACCGCGGCCAAGCAAGATTTATGTTTTAGTCAAAGAGATTTTAGGTTATGAACCACACAGACTACAAATCTGACAGGTACACATCTTTTGTAAGGGACAACAGCCCACATCTATCCCACTGTTCTGAGCCTTGCTCTCTGCAATGTTCCACAAAGAGATTAGGCAGAAGGCTTTCCAATAGTGTTTCTACCCATCCTAAATGTCAAGCTAGTCTTTGGCAAATATTTCTTTTTTTTTCTTCTTGGGTCTTATAAGACTGATTTGCTTTTTCTGTATGGATTTAGGCAGGGCATATGGCTTCCCTGAACTCAGTGCACATCATGAATAAGTGAACTATCACAGGCAATGTGAGAGAAGGCAACACAGAGCAATTTGCTATTCGACCAGTTCAGTTTTGTGCAGACCCCAAGACTGCATTTAAAATATCTCATTATGAGTATGCTGCTTGATTGTTTCTAAATTGTGAGGCTGTAACAAAACCAGCCCTTAAAATCAGCCTCCCTTGCCCAGCTGGTATCCTACAATGCACACAAGCCCTGAACACAATAGTCAAATCTATCTTTGCCCTTGCTCTGAGCTTTCCATCACACGAAAGTCTCATTAGCCCAGACTGAGAAGCACACAACAGCACCCAGCAACCTGCAGATCCCACTCAGAGATGAAGCAAAACAACATCGGGGGGGAGGAGTGAGGGGTTAAAAATATCTCAGAACCTCAGTCTCTCTCCTGGGCAACTTTCAATCCCATTTATTTATTTATTAATTAAAATCATTTAAGCCACAGAAACAATCTCTAGAGACATGGAATCTCATTTAGACTTTTTATTTTGTTTGGGGATTTTTTCCTGGTTTTTTTTGTTGTTGTTGTTTTTTTTTCCTTCCTCCTTGCTTGGCGCATCCTGGAATGATCTCTCCATGCCTCCTGAGGAAAGACATGGCACTAGCAAACCCAGAGGCAATTTCCAGGCTCTTGTTAGGCTACGAAAGTCCCACAAGACAGAGACTGCTTTTTCCAACTTTTCTGTCTGACCACAGTCTAGGAAATAAGCCCTGAAGTTCTGGCTCCACTGAAGTCGATTGCAAAATAGATACAGCTTTCCTGGAAATAAAACCAAACCAAAAACTAAAACAAATGATAGTCAAGGCTCCTCAACTTTGAAGATGGCCTCAGAGGCAAGAGATAAACTCTGTCCACCTTCTGCTGCCCCTTGAAAAACAATCTTGAGGCATAACAGCATTAGGGTAGTGGAACCAAGTCTTGTCTGAGAAATAAAATAGAAAATATAACACCCAGGTTCAAAATGCAGTGTGACTTCTTGAGATAGAGCTGGCCCAGCAGCCACTGACAGCAGAAACGAAGGAGCCAATAAAAAGCCAAATACCTAAGAAGTAGTGCAGTAAATGGCTTCATACATTTAGTTTGCAGCTTCCTAATTCAAAGCTATGACCCTTCCTCATGCCAGCAAATGAGGCAGGAAAACACTGAAAGAATAGCTCTTGATTTGGATGTTACAGTCACACATCTCAAAACTGCATCTAGATGTGACTCCAGTTAGCAGCAAGTCTCCAAGTGCCCCTTCTTGGGGAAAGCATGAAGTCTGGAAAGGCTGGGAAAGGAATTGTGTCAGTTCAAAGGCCCTGAGACAGGTGGGGAGCAGAAGAGGAGAACTGGCTTCTAAATCCACTCCTGATGAGTGCTGAATGGGAAACTGAGGCATGGAAATATATGCAGGTACTGGCCTGAAATCACTCAGAAGCAAACTGCCTCCCTCCAACTCTTAGTTTAGTGTCAGGATGCCAAAACCTCCAACCTTCTTTCAATAAAATCACATCTCCATCCCTACCTGAACACTACTTTATTTCTGCTTTATCTTTAACCAGCTACATCGAGTCCTCTTCCAGCTACAGAGATCACTATATACCTCTGACAAAGAGCTCTGCATTGCCAAAGTGCTTTGTAAAGCCCTTCCCCTGCTTACATCTCATTCTTGTTTTTCCTTTCTCTTCTTTTTCTTTTTTTTTTCCCTCCACAGCCCCTCACATTATTCATCATAATCATAAAACATTCATTTGCACTTCTGACCAATTGGAAGACCCTCACGGGAGGCCATAAAGGGGGGGTGTCAGGGTTATAATGAATGTAAATGCCAGGTGTTTAAGCTGGATAATGTGCAATTTGCAACTCAAGCAATCTGCACAATAAGCAAACCTAACGTTATGGTACCTGATAGGGGCACGATGGCCATTCTGAGAGAATGAAACATTTTACGACCTCTATGTTGCCCTGATCTCATGATCTAATAATAGTCCAGACAAAATTAGTTCCTGCTATAATGTCTTTGAATGTTTGGGGGGAGGTGGATTGGGAGGAGGGATTGCAAGGAGTTGGAGAGGGGGATGAAAATTATATCAGGTGGCTGAGCTGAAGTTTCAGAGGATCAAAGGGAATTGCGAGCTGGATGTGCTATTTAAGACAATAACCTTCTGCTGAAAGTGAAGAGGTCAAAGACAGGTCTTTCATAACTATCTCACACACATATAGATGTGTACACAGAGCTGTTCCCCAGGATTTGGCTGCTGATGAATTAAAAATAAGTTGATCATTGTGAAAGGACTGATTTTCTGGCAGTAGGGCTGGACAGCCCATTCCCCAAAGCCTAATGGAGCGTCATCGCTTGGAAATTAGCTAATCTCAGGCTGGAAATAACAGTGAAGAGGAGTTATTCCCATCTTCCCCCCCTGATCCCAAAAACGAGTTTCATTTTCTTTCTTCCCTGCATGTCTGGCTCAGCAAGGGAAGGAGAAAGGCAGGTCTCCATCCATTCCTCTCACCCCACCAAAGAAACAAGTGTAGTGTCTGCTCTGCTTTGCTCTGGTGGAAGGGGCGCCCTGAGAAAAGCTCTCCTTTTTTCTCTGCAGTCTGTGCAATGCTATTTAAAATGCTGCTCAGATTGTGAGGAACACAGAAAGGAAAGACAAAGGGAAAAAATATCTTCCCAACAGATTGTCGAAAGCCTCAGAAAGTGGAGCTCCCTTTGGGGAATTCGATCAGGTTTGCTGCTCTAACCCACATGATATAAACACTTTCCCTCTCATGGTACAGCAGCTCCAGACAGTGCTCACTGCACCTCCACGGAGCAGGAGGGGAGTGCAGAGGCTAACATGATGCCTAGGGAAAGCTGTGGAAAGCTGCAGGAAATAATCCTGCTTATCCTTTCCTATCTCCACTTCCTGGCTTCTCCTTGTCCTTCCCAGCCCAGCCACTGCTCCTTGGAGTGTCTATTTGGGCACCCTGGTGCTCAGCCACAGCCTCTTTACTCATCTAACTTCAGCAAGCAGCCATGGAAAAACTGCCTGGCCTTTGGATATGACAGTTTCTATCCACCCTGTACTGCAAATGCCACTTCATAAAGGCATCAAAACATTTCAGCAATGGTCACATGTATTGCTTTCTCCTCTCTAAAATAACGTCACAGCTCAGCACAGCCGTGTGAGCACTGTCCAGCAAGCTGGTGCTTGGGAGCATCAGTCCAAGCGTTCACATCTATTTAAATTTAATTTCAAAATGTGGCTTTTATATTTTATTTTTTTAATTGGAATCGAGAAGAGAAACACTAAAGCTTGTTGTTTTGTATTTGTTTCTTTTTCCCCTTTTCCCTAAACACTTTATGATAGATTCTTCCTCTCTGTCATTTATATTTACTCTTGAGTAGAAATGTGTATCTGTGGCAGGTGAATAAATATCCCACCTCTCTGACAGAGCCAGATAGTTTGGTTTCATTCTGATGTTGCAAAGCTGAGTTCACTACCCTCACTCTTGAGGGAAAACTGCTATTCTGCTCTCACAAGATTTCTGGTTTGCTTGTCACAGGGAACTCACTTTCAGGTCATTTCTACTGGATGAATCTAATTTTAAAGTTACAAGTTTTTGCACCAACCTTCATTAACATTTTTAGAGTTTTAGGAGAGAAGTGATGATAATTTAGCCACAAACTCTCCCTGAGAAGTTCCCAGCAGAAATTTCATGCATACATGAATACAATAATTGCCAAACAAGCTCCGATCAATTTTGGCTTGGTGTAGTTTTGTGGGTGTTTTTTTTTTTTCCCCTGGATCTGTGTGAAATCAAAGGAAGAAGCCAAATGCAAAGAAAGATTTGCCATGGGGCTGATGTGTTTACTAGCATCAGCATCATATTCCATTTTCTACTCGAGGCCTCTCAGAGTTCCCTCAACCACTTTTTCTAGTTGAATTTTTCTAAGATGTGGATAGAGGCTCCTTTCTTTGCAAATTTCTTCTCCTTCTGAAGTCTACAATCTTAGTTCTGAACACAATTTTCTAGACTATATATCTGCAGTCTGCAGCCTGGCTTACCTTCCTTCCATTCCCAACTCAGCTTCCCACTGGTCTTTCCCCCAACATTTGCCCACCCCTGTGCACTTAGCTCTCTCAAAACCTGGAGAAATCAGCTGGATGTGTATTGCACTCTGACTCTTACTTTTGATGTAGAAGACAGAAGATCACCAATTCCTTGGTTACAGACTGACCCATGATGAGATCCCTGAACCTCAGGTTGTCCTAATCCTCCACTATTTACCACCTGAAACCTCTGAATGCTGAGGTCTCAGAAACCATTCAACGTTACAGCTGGTCTCAAAGAATTCATTAATTGCAGGTGACCTGCAAATAATGACATATATTTGCACCCACACATCTCTCTACTGCTCTAAGGAAATAAAATCCTGGGAGGTGCAAAATTACTGAAGCTATTTTACTAAAACTATTTTAAATTTGAAAGAGATATCCATTCTGTTCAATGCAAGATACAGGCTAAAGTTACTTCCTGTCCTTCAAGCTCCAACTTAGCCCTTGATATGGAGTCTCCTTCCCAGAGCAGCATCAGGTATCTAACATATGTTGCCAAAGGGATTTAGGCACTGAATAACAGAACCTGGCAGAGATAACAACTCCTTTCTTGTTGACCTGTGTTTCAACAACATAGCCCTAAGCAACTGACATTTTACCAGAACATGGCTGAAAGATAGCTTGCCTGATTTTCTGTTATAATATCATGGTTTGGCTTTTTAATTGCATGTGTGGGGGAAAAAAATATATCAGATCTTGGCAGGGAAAAAGTGCCCCTTCAGAACCTGAATTTTGCAGATTTTATTTTCTGGAGCAGATGATGGTCTTTGTTTATAAGAAAAATTAGGCCAAATCCAACATTTTCACAGATGGAGGAGCCTGAATTATTGATCAGAGGTTCATGATTTTTCTCTCCTTTTTTTTTTTTTTT
>VYXF01011518.1:737117-804062 GCA_013397295.1 Polioptila caerulea
ACCCATTCTGCTTTACCTTGAATTGTGTGAAATCTTTTCCTGAAAGAGTGTGTAAGGCTTGGAAGGTCTTTGGGATTCCCCTTTCCTTGACAAAATCAAGTGAATGACTCAAACATGGGTTTGAGGGGTATCAAATGGGAGTCACTGCAATAGATGTGAGACACAGAAGACACTATTGCTTTCCATCCTACACTTTCCAGGTTTGTATGGCACTGTCCCTTGCAAAGAACATTCTTGTATTCCTGCCTCTAGGTCCTCAAGTATTGGCTTTCCACCACCCTACTAAGAAGGTATTTCTCCTTGGGCTGGTGCTTTAAAATTTCTGCTAAGTTCAGAAAGTACTAATACAGAGCTGTGAAGTGAATTCATCACAGGCTAGAAGGAAGAGATTATTTACCAAGTAAATGGCATCTTTTCCAATGTTTTTCTGAATATAAGCCCCTGCCATGAGAAGACAGCCACATCTGCTTGAGCAGCCCAGGAAATGTTAAGCCAGTCTGTCTGTCTCTAGAAATACCAACATTAGCTGATCAACAACTGGCTTGCACAACACTTGACCAGGTAAAATGGTCAAGGTTTCTCCAAGTTACTACTGCTAGAGAACTACAACCATTTATGGTTATACAAGGATTTTAGCCATCTCAGCTTCACATATTGGGGGGAAAGCTTTCCCTTTTCTGTAAATCAAATAGCAGTACAAGGTGGAAAGTGATCCTTCCCTATTGCCTTGAAACACTGGATGCAGGAATCATTGTGCCACAATTCTCCCCTTCTCACTATTAAAATGCTATATAAATATTTATCATCATTATCATACCCTTAACAAAATTCTCCTGATATTCAGCTGAAAATTTCCTTTGCTTAATTTCCTACTACAACTTCTAATAAATCTTCCTTTGTACTATCATAAGCAGTTCATCTCCTGCCTTGGAATTTACATCCTTGTATGAACATGGAGATAAATATCACATTCCCTTCCTCCCCCCAGTCATCCCTTAGCCAAGCTACACATATTTGGTTCTTTTTAATCTCTCCTCATAAGTCACCACCTCACAGGTCCTTCATCATTTTTGTGGCTCTTGTCTGAACTTCCTTCAATTTGTGCACATCTTACTGGTGAGAAGATGCCAAAATGGAGAAAATGGGGTAAAGCCACTTTCTGCTCTATGTACTGCAGACTTGTTACTGACACTGTGCAAGGATCTCTCCATAGCCCATGGGGCAGGGCTAAGTGTTGTGGAGGCTGGTTCCTCCAACAAGATATTCAGCTGACAAGAAATGGCATTCTGAAACTTCACATGAAAATAAACTTATCCTGGTCTTATAACAGTCATGGATATTATTTTCCTATCAATCACCAAAAAAACCCCACAAAACCTCAAAAAAACAATCCCTTAAAAAAAAAAAACAAAAAACAACCCAATCAAAAAACCCCAACAAAACAACCAGCCCAAAAAGAAAATGTGATCTAATGTTAGGAATAGGAATTAATGAGCAAACTATCTTAGGGAACAACCACACCTAGGCTCTGTCCCTCCCTTCTCCACTTAAATACCCTTCTAGTCCAGGACTGTGCAACTCAGTGACAAAGGAAAAGGTCCTGAGTGACTGCATTTCTCCTCATTTTAGGGAGCTGCAGGCTTGGTTCACTAGAGCAGATAAAGCACTGAGATCCTCAGCCAGGCGTGCAAATCCTTTCTTAGCTATTGGGATATACTGGCTTCTCTCAGGCTGCTTAAGGAACAAATGCAGTCAGCACAGTAATGACCCAACACATAATTATGTATTTTCAACAATGCAACATCCTCACAATATTCTTTTTGAGTCAGAAAATCTCTATGTTGGGTGCTACACAAGCAAGGTGCAGAGCAAACAGTCAGCTGCTTCTCCACACACACACACTCAAACTGCTTCGGCTCAGTGCCAGCAAATGGCACAGGTGTACAAAAGGACAGTTTTGTTCAGCCTGAAAATCAATGATTTCCACATGGTGCTAGCTGACTCTGGTTACTGGAGTTTTATTTACAGCAGTATGAGAGCTTTTTAATTGTGCAGGAAATAAACTACCAAAGGGCTCCTCCCCTTTATCTCTTTTTTGCAGGAGAAAGATTTAGTTTACAAATCCAGCCTGTAACAGATCCTTTGCACTTTTATTTTTCCACCCAAAGATATACTGATTATTTACAAACACAATTAAATGTGGAGAGGAGGGACTGTAAATTGCAGGTACTCAAGAGAAAGGTCGACCAGCCCAAATTTAAAAGCTGTATTCAGTGAGTATAAAGTGCAGCAGTACCTATGCACTTTAGTGCACAACCACTTTGCAGAGAGGGAGAGAACAGGGTGAAAATTATTAAGAGTTGGAGAAGTCAAGTCACCTGGGTTCTTTTGTATCTCAGTCACTGTGTGACAATATTAAGCCATTTACTATCCTTGGAATTCCACAATTTTGCACATAAACAGGCAAATCTTCCCTCTGCAGAAAATTTTTTAGAGGGAAATTAAACATATTAGAGAGGGCAGGGTGAAAGGTACGTCAGTGACCTGTGTTTCTATGCTTTCCTCCATTCCTCCTTGGCTCACATGGGGACCATGGAGGGTTTCAAATACATTCATAAATAAATGCCGCAGGAAAAGGGGAAGGTTTATTTCTGGAGTTAGGCTGAATTTCCCATTGATCAGGAGGGCCTGGATGGTGCCTCCTTGGGTGCATATGTTTCTGCCTGGGTATCACCATGGCCTTGCACCCATAGTTCACACTACTCTTCAGAACTGAAGTTCTCATGCATTTCCACTGCTGTCCTCCTGAGCTGCAGTCCCCAAAACTCCCATTTGGGAACTGTATTTGTGTGGTGGTGGTGAAAAGCCTACAGGCTGCAACAGCCAGAAGAGAACCCACTGTGCACCCGGGGCTCGCTCCACAAATGGGAACATCCAGGTCCTTGCAGGGCAGCTGCCAAAAACAGAGGTGCCATGAATTGGAAAAAACCCCAGAGCAATAGGGTTAAAGTCTAATAGCCCGAGACAGAGAGACCGAAGGTCTGGGTGAGGTATTCCTGAGGTGGCAGCTGAAGTAGTTGAAGCCAGTCCTTCTTAAGATTAGATAAGCCTCAGCAGTAGCAGCAGTTGGGAAGACCAAATAGGTTATAATTATGTATCAATTAGATACGTCTGGCCCTGCCTTGCAGCTGAACAGAGACACATTTTCCAGATCCCTACCAAGTGCACTGTAGGAGGATTTTCTTGATAGTGATTGTCTGCAATATGAAGTTGATATACAGAGCAAGAAAGGAATGCATAGATAGAAAAAACTGATTTTAATTTGCATGAGTGTTGGAAAAAAGGTCAGTGAGAGCAACAAGGTGAGGGGAAGCTCTTTCCACTGCCAGAATTGAGCAAAGTCGTCCCAGCGTTTCTTCTTCCTTTCCTTGCAGAAAAGAGACCCCTCTGTAAATCTCAAAGGCAGCAGAACTCTTTTCTAAGAAATCAGGAAATGAGTAATAAATACAGCTCAAAAGCAAAGGAGCTGAGCTAGCAACTACTATCAGATTGTTCAAAAACTGCTATTCACCCAATAAAAAAGGACGGGAGGCGGGTGGGAATGGGTGAAGGGAGAATCCACTGAAATGAAGACAAATAGATAAAAGTAACTGTCATTCGCTTTCATTTTGTGTTCATGATATGCTTCTGTTTCAGACTCCCAGCTGAAACTGTCCCACACTACCAGCTCTATTTTCATTTACACACCAGAGAAAGAGTTGTTGGAAAGACCTGCTCTGCCCCAGTGGCACAGTGCTGCTGGAACATCCTGCTCACCATGGACATGCTGTGTTTGCATGGCTCCTCTGACGTGCTCTGGGGCAGCTCAGGGCAGCCCCCTCTGTGCCTGGGCCTCTCACTGCCCCTGTGCACATGTCCCAGCAGCTACATCAAAGAAACAAGGGAGAGTAAGGATAGGAAAAGAACGTGGTAGAGGCTTATTCTCTTCTGTTCTCTCCTTTTCCCCCAACACCTCTGCAGGAGGCTGTGGAAAAAAAGATATCCTACTGACTGATCAGCCATCCTGAGGTAAAGCAGTTATCCACATTCCAAAAACATCCCTCCTGCTCCTGCCTGCAAGGGCAGAGTGCACTTTTTGTCCCCTGCAAGCTGAACACTAGGTTCATTAAAGTGACACTTTTGCTCAGAGGAGCAATGGAGATGAGCCAGAGTCTATTCTTCCCATCAGACATCTGACCAACAGACCTCATAACAGATATATTTATCCTGGAAATAAGGAAAAAACTGTTCATATAAGGTCATACAATCAATGCTGCCTGGAATAGGTTTTATTATTCTTTATCTTTTCCAGGAAATATCTGCACTTTTCAAACCAGTACTGTGCTCTGAAGGGTAGGATGAAGTATGCAGTGCCACAGGAACAAAAGTCATCCTGACTTCAAATGGTGCTTGGAAAAGCTGTGGGCTGGGACCATTGGACTTGAAGGGAGGTGTCAGTTCAAAGCTTATAGGGAGTTGTGACCACCGTTCTTGCACAGAGATGACAAAACTGTTGGTGCCTTTCCTGTTAGTGATGCAATGCCTCTCAAGATATTGCTGATCAATTACTCGGCAGTTCCTTATCAGCATGCAGCAAGTTATTAGCCACTCTCACTGAGTTTTCATAAAAATTATTTTTTACTGAATTGGAGAAGAATTTTTTTTTTTTACCCACAACACTGACATAAGAACTCAGCAAAAGCACTTTCCCCCCTCCCCCCTAGAAGTTCACCAAATATTTCTTTCAAGAGGTCTCTTCAGCTCTCATTTCCACAGTGTCCTCCCTCACGTGCTGGAGAAGTAACAGTTTTCACTCCTCCCCCAAAATGTTAGCATCCTCATCACAATGAAGACTACAATTGCCATCAAATCCTAAGGAAATCTGCTACTGTTCTTATCAAGTTGCCTTTCTTAAGCAAAATGCTCCACATTTTCCCAAAACATTAATATTTCAGATAACTTTGGAGTACTGAAATATTTCATAATGTGAGAAAATTGAATTATCAGATTTTTCTTGTTTTCACAAAGAAATAACTGGGTGGAACCACAGACAGACTAAATCAGTGAAGCTGCTGATGTCACTGTTGCAATAATCAGGTTATTATACACAGGGAACACTTGGCCCCCTGGTAATCACTGCAGTCTTCTCTTAACCTGTCTCACTTTTGTTTTAAACACACCTTTACAGGTCCTACAGGGACAGTGCTTGCTGGCTCCCTGGTGGAAAGTTGTCCTGCTTTTATGAAGTGTGAAAGTAGCTTCTTTCCCCACACGCTTCTCTATTATTTGAAGCTTAGCCCCTGGGAGAATGCACAGCTTTTCAGATCAGACCCGAAGGAAAGTGTGTCATCAGGAGGAAAATTTTGAATATTTAAAATACCCCATGACATTATTTTTAATATCTGCAAAAGGGTTAATGGCTTCCTCCTTGAATTGAAGGTTCCAATGCCCGTTTATAAAGGTCATCATAAATCTAATACAATTATCAGGTTCTCATCCCACAGCAGCTTTGTCAATCTTTCCATGGCTCCTTCACAGTAAATGCTGTTTCAAACTTCAATCCTTCAGTTAGAAGGATGCAGAATCCCCAATATAAGAGGATGAAATAATGAATACAGTACTGCCAGACCTAGTTAATGACTCTTCAGCACCTACTTCAGACAGTAATTAGGAGATGTTTGTAGATGAAGAAATAGAAAGAATACAAGTCAATCCCCACCCCCAGCCAGAGCCTCTTATCCTCAGGAAATCAATTTCCAATTATTTCTAATGTCCAGTTATGAACATTTCTCAGAAATGGCTTACATGTGTAACCATATTTGAGAGTCACCATAGGTGCCTTCTGTGGAAATTTTTCTAAACCAAATTTGCCTGGTGCTTTTATTCATTTAATTATGTAAACCTTCCACTCTAGGGATACCTCTTGATCTTCACAATATCCTGAAATAATTGGTTCAACATTTTTACCAATTGCATGGGGAACCTTTCTTCTTTCAACAGAGAAGCTTCCACATCATACTTAGATCTTAATGCTTCCTCTCCAAGCTATCCCAAAGCTGCCTAGTTAACTTCTCCTCCCATTGTCTCAGTGTACTCAGGGCTGACTGTACATAGCCTGTATCTTTCAATGATACAGGTATTTTTCAAGGACGTGGCATTTTTCTAAGCTAAGCAGCACATCCTCTGTACACTGTGAGAGCTTTGGAAATAATAATTGCTTCCTCAAAGTATGAAGCCAAGCTAATGAAGCTTGGCTTGCTACAGATTTGTATCTCAGGCCTCCTGTGCTCTCCCATCTCGATAAGGCAGCCTCCTCCATAAGTTCCACTTTGCCCAAAAGCCTGTGAGCTCTGTGCTGGGTGTGACACATCCCAGCTGCACTGGCTGCTGCCTGAGAGCAGACTGGAGCTGCTATCCCAGATAGACTCTGGCCACCACCTCCTCAGAAGGGAAATTCATTGGTATCCCTTTCCTATGCCAATTTTTACACTGAAGCCACAATTATCATCAAGGGTTTGAGGATATTTTAGATGTGGTTGAAACCCACTGATAGGTTAAAAAGTGTATTGTGGGAGTGTAGATGGAAATGGGGGTAGAAAGAAAGCAGGTGAGCAGATGTGGGTGGGTTGTGTGAATGAACAGGCTCTGTTTTCTTTGGAAACAAGACTAAAAACATAGCTGAAATCCAGACGAAATGCAGATATGTTTCAATCCATTCTTCCCAACAGAACACCCCACAGCTGGAGCCAGTCTGTTTACTGAATGTCCTGCATCTGTACAGCCTACTGCAGCAGGGCAGGCAGGAGTGAGAGGGGACAGAGCTTTGCTCTAGTCTTTTCTGAAGTCTGGGATGAGCCTCTCTCTCAACAGGGAGCAAATCCTTCCTCCCTCTTATGTGTCTGGTGTGTCAGATGCCTCCTCTCTCCACACCCACTGGTGTTTCTTTCTGAAGATGAAGAACAGAGATGAAGCTCCAGTGGTAGCACATTTCTGTATCACAAAAATCCTTCTAGAGTTGTTAGGGAAAGGACACATCCCCTTCCAACATTCCTAACTATGAGTAGTTCCTCACTAGCACATTTCCATTTTTAATTCTTGAGTGGGTCAATATTTGGGTGGGTCAGTGGGAAAAAGAAGAGGTATGACAAATTTAATCCTATATGTTTGCCAAAACACACACAAAATCTCTTCCAAACAAAAACAGAAGTATTAGAAAGAAAAATGAGGGAGAAGGAGAATAAAGAAGGCTAGGGATGGGTATCTTTACTTTAGCTACTATTAATTTTCAAATCAAAAGAACTCCAACATACACAAAAAAAATCAGCATCAAGGGTGAAGACTTCAAGCTAAAATAGTGAGAGGTCTCAGTTCCCACCACTCCCAATGGTTGGATCCCACACTTTCTCCATCTCTGAAGTTCTGCTGTTTGAGACATTTCTTCAGGGTCTAAGTATAAAAGCAGTAAAAGCAGTTGATTATGGTAGCAATAAAGAATTAGGCGTGTCCTTTTCCTCTAACACTGAGGCTGACTATAGTAGGGAAAACTGTATTATTCTAACAGTGACTCCATCTGTGCCCCAAAGGTTCTTGCCACATTTCCTGCTACAGGTTTAAAGTATCAACTTGCACCCTTCACAAGTTTCTCTCTCCTTCTCCCACTTGCAAAATTACCACCTGAATCAGCAGGTCCTGCTTCAGATAATCTCTGCTTCTCCTCTCCTTCCTCTTAGTCTTTCTTATCCTCTCCATCAGAAAGAGTAAAACAATGGCCCGTTAGGTCAAAATCTTTTGCTTAAATCTCTGAAAGATGAGACTCAAAATGGATTTTAAAAAGGTCAGAGATCTAAGCTTCCAATTCTCTGTGAACATGAAAAGCCTGAATCCGCTCCAAGATTCCACTAAGTAGAAAAACAGGGATGGGTAAAAATTTACATGGAACCAGTGTTCCTGAATCTGCTTCCCCATTTTCCCCATCTTTCACACCTACAGCTTCCATGTAGAAGCCACAGCAGCTTCCCTCTGCAAATCACAAAAAATCAATAGTGAATGGGGAAATTTGTATTCTTCCTCTCCATGCCTCACTCTATATTCTCTTTTTCTGTAGTGGCAATGCACAATACCCCACTGAAGTACTGTCCTTAAAGGCAGCTAAAGCTAAAGAGAAGGGGAGGAAGAAAGAAAACAAAAATACAAAAACCTAAAAACTGAAAATAAAAGATGGAAAAAAAAAAAAAAGCTGGAATCATCCAACAGAGACCATATTTCACAGGCGTTAAGGGGTTCAAATCATAACTGTACCTGATTACCACGAAGTGCATCACTCATTTTAGAACCAAATTTACCCACACAAACTTGGTGTTCTTTTCCTGTTTATTACTGTAAGTTATTGCTCTCTGAAATGCTGACTCATGAAACTCAGCTTATGGAAAACGTTCTGTATGTTAAGGCAGCAAATCCTCACACCATCTCAGCTGCTGCAGTTCGTGCCTCTCCAACTACAAGTGTCAGCCAGGACATAAAGCAAGGGATTTGGTACTCTGGGTTTCTTATTCTTGCTCCTAACACCGATGATTTATATGATTCTGGGCACAATGCTCTAAATTAGGCTTCACCTTTATCTATCTAGTTCTCTATAAAATCAGAATTGAGCACCCAGGACTCTCAAAACCAAGCATTAAGACATATTGAACTGCTTCCCTCAAAATGTAAGATTTTTATATTTTTTCCTTAATTTTAAGTGTGCAGAGGTTAGAAATTTATTCCTAGAAAAGATGTGAAATGGAAACTCAGCTTCTTATACAAACATGTTTTTAGCAGGAGAAGATTTATGGAAGGTACAAATATCATTATGCAAGTGAAAATATAAGCAGATTTAAAGAGGGGGAGAAGGAGAAATGGCAAATCTGAAATGCTGTCCCTCAACAGAGGAGTTGTCAAGTCTCAACAGTTAATGTTGTCAAAAGTGCCTTGGAAGACCCACAGGAGAAAGGTGCAAAAAAGTGCACAATGGTTGTTATTTGCTTTCTGAAAGCTAAATATCACATTTTAAAGGCCACAAATGCCGGAGTCCAGAAAGGTTTAGGCACCAAGAGGGAATCTCTTCCAGCCAAGCCCAAACAGAATAGAACTGGGAAGACCTACTATTTACATCTGCTTTGCAATAAAGCAACAGTACAAACATAATGCTACAGCTTCCCTCAGCTCAATGCTAAAGCTCCTGGTCCCCATCCTGCGTGGGTCTCCTGCACATACTTAACTTGGGTTTCATTGAGTTCAAAAGGATTACTCATGCATGTAATGTTATTCATACGAGTGAGTGCTCACTGGATTCAGGGGGGAAGAAAGCAACCCTTTTCAAGGATTCAGAATATTCAGCAGCCTTTATTATTAATTATTACTCTGATTTACTTTTCATTTAATATCATGCTGCATTTTTCCTTGATATTTTATAAACACACACATGCAGAGATCAGGATCTTCCACTGTGGATTTCAGCAGGAGCAAACCCAGTAAAAGCACCATGAGAAAGATTCTTCTCGATTTTAAGTCTGGATCAACAAAACCAAGGAAGCCCTGCAAATCACACCTGACAGAAAGCTCCTAAGTGATTTGAGTCACCAGGGGTCTGGATTAGGTCTGGCTGGGAAATGGATTTTTCTATATGCCCAGATAGAGAAAAAGAAAGATATAAAAAGTAGCATTTTAATTGGATTGATTCTATGGGAAGCATCAATTTTGAATTGAAAATCAAAATTATTTATTTTTTCCAAAGCTTGATTTTCTTCTCTATTTCCCTTTTTAATTTATCAATGCTAAATTACTATTTTCAGAGGTGGAAAAAAGTCTTTTCATAACATGTAAATGTCAAATACCTAATTTATCCCAAACACAGCTCCTATAAAACCTTTGTCCTAATCCTAATTTGGAGACAACTCACAAATAATTCTCTTTGTCATTTTTGAGGTCCTATGCTCACTCTTTCCAATAGACATTTTTTTCTAATAAAAGGCTGGAATAGGCTTATCTTTTGTTAAGTGAATTCTCTCTGCCTTGCTGTTCTGACACATCTGTGGTCTTACACACCTCAAGAATTACAAAACATGGGTCTTGGAGCTGGGTAAGTGGTTCAGTCTGTAACAGATGAAAAGATTTTCAAATGAGCTATCTTTCAGAAATACGGGAAAATGTCACTTCCGATGACAAATTTATTTTGTGACAGAGCCACACTGAGGACTCTAAAGTCCCTTGGCACTCAGAACATGCTGGTAGGGTGGGCCACCTCATAACTGAGAGTAGGTTTTCCCTGTGGAAATGGAGTTAGGGTTACTGTCTTTTCCCAGAGTGCAAGCCTGACAGGGACTCCCACTTATGCTTCATACAGACTGGGCTGGAAAATCATGTTCTCCACAGGAAATATTGCCAAGTTTTTGTGCTGGAAGCTTTCCCCAGGGAGAATGAGGCACTTTACAGTACCTGTCCAGGGAAAGGAGAGACTTCCAACACCAGGATATGCAAACACCCCTCCCTGATTGTCCTTGAAAGGCAGAGTGATTGGCCCAGATCACACACTAAGCCAGTGGAAGTCTACATCTTCTGAGTCCCATTCCCAGTACCTTCTCCACAGCTTTATGCTCTTCCCTTTGTTTTAGCTGATGCCCTCTAAACTGACAAGCCCAACTTCCAGAGCCCTCCTGGCCCCGTCTGTCATCCCAGCTGAAAGAAACTCCATTCAGGCTGTCCAACTTGGGCCAGCACGAGCAAGCAGAGCTCACAGATGGTTAAATGCATTTGACATTTCACTGCAGGGCCTGCAGCAGAAATCCTTGCCTGCTGTATCTGGAGCCCTGGATAGGAGCGAATCAAGGCTCGTGGCTCCAGCGCTGTGTGTGCACACTCTGCTGTGAGTTAATATTATTGGCTCGCCCCTCAATCATGCCTTTTCCAGCTAGCTGCTCCTGTCAAAGCACATCTCATTAGGCCTGAAGGCTCAATGAAATGGAAATTCATGTTTAAATTTAAAAACAACATATTGACCCTGGGAGCCAGTGATGTCTACATTTTTAATAACTTACTGAGAATAAAAGGAGTGTATGTGTATGGAGGGAGGGGGAGGGCCGGGTGGCAGGAGGAAGAGGGAATGTAGAAGTGGAGGGAGGACAAGCGGACAGGGCGAACAGCCAGCCAAGGACTCTGGTCCTCTCCAGTTCCCTCCAGCCCAGTTCTCACTTTTTTTGTCCCTCTTACTGCATGGAGAAGAGCTCAGGCTTCACTTAAAGGGACCTCATAGCCTCAAGGGGAGAGCGTGTCCCTAATCTGATACTAAAACAGGGAGGGAGGAGGAGAGGCCTGTGTCTGTACACTCACAGACATGCACACCCCTCCGCAGGCACGTGCCCACGCACGTGTGAACCCCGGTCCCCGAGAATCCCAGAGAGCTGCATTTCACTTGCACAGAGGAGTAGTGTGCTGCAGAGCGCGAGTAAACAGGCAGCCTTTCGGAGGAGGATGTGAAGACAGCCACACTGCATGTGACTTGCCATGTGGCACAACCCCAGCCCCCCTACGCCTCGCTCTGACATCATTCCCAGAGAGGCACGTACAGCTCCTGCCACCACCACGGGTTAGGTAACCTGGGGGGGAGGCAGAGACAGCGTGTCTTATCCTGTGTGATTACAGGAGAAGTGATGCTCCTTTCTGCTGGGCTTTATTGTTCCCTAGTAGCACCCAAGGAGCTGAGGATGGGGAGGCAAAGGTGGGAGGTCCTCTTGTTGTGTGATTGCTGTGGCCCCCATGGCAGTGTTTTGTTGGTTTTTTTTTTTTGAAAACAAGCAATCTGACAACGTCATCTTGGCTGGCATCCAGCTTGGGGAAACACAAGCTGTATGGATAAGTCTGCTCTGGCTGCTGCATCTCCAGACAGAAATGGGTCGCTGTGTTGCTGCACTATAGCAACAGTCTCCTATTGGAAGCTAAATCTTAACAGGAGGTTAAAGCCAAAATTCCTAATACCTGAGGAGATCACAAAAAGGTGAATTTACAAGTTTTAGAAGGTTTTGTGGAATTGCTATAGATAAGCAAAGTACTCCTATCAAACTAGGGAGAGATGAGATCATTCTGGTCCAAAGAGCTCATTGCTTTCTCCTGTGCTCCCCTCCCTTTCTCAACTCAGGAGTCCAAGGGTACTGATCAACCCTCTGGTGATGTCTCTGGTCTTTGACTCAGCCCTAGCCTTCTGTCTGGCTCAGAGGGATGTGCTTCTCTGTGTACCAAGAATATGAGCAGAGCAGGACTGAAGACTTATTGACCTACATTCCTACGAAGCTGTCCACTGCAATTCAGAATAGCCCTAAATATTGTAGGCATGTGAATTCCCCACATTTTCCTCATGTTTAAAATGAGATCTCTCCTATGTTCTACCACTTATACCTCTGTTGTCCTGAAAATTACCTTGTCCTTACTTCTAGACTGCTTGCCATTGGCCCTCAGTTCTGAACTGTTTCGTATGTTTATTGTTTGCCCTCTTTGAGCACACTGATAATTTCTCCAGCATTCTTCATCTTGACACTGATGTTTTTTACTTCATACTGTTGCCATTTTCCAGATGTATTTAAAGATTATGTTCAAAGAGTGTAAGGCCAGATTTCTCTAATCTCCCCTCGTTAACATGATGCACCACAATTTCCACTTATTTACTGAACACCTTGCCCTTGGCTAAAGCATCTTTTCTAGGAAGGAATCCAAATGCTGATTTGAAAACTTCAAGCAATGAAAAATTAACCCATTTGAAGTTATGACAAAGTTCAATTACAGTCGTTGATTACAAAAAAAACAAAGCATACTTTGCTTATCATTTTTGTCAGGCTTGCTTTCACGAGTGTTAGTCTTTGGTGCCATTTTCCCTGATGAACTAGAGATATTTTGTTGTTCACATCATCTAATCTACAACATTCTTAAGGAATTGTAACCTTTTGCAAGTTTGCTCCATCTGCCTCACCTTCTCTTTAATTGCTGGCTGAGTGATTCTCCATCTCTAATACCTTTTTTCCTCATGTTCCAAATACCACTACAAGCTGTCACTCATTTCCTGCCACTCAGGGCACTCCTCTGCCTTGGTGAGGAGTGATTCACATACATAAGGACCTGTGGTGGCGTTCCAGACTGGTGTGTAGGGCCTGTGAATCCTCCCTGCAGATCAAATACCAGGCACTCTGGAATCTCTTCAGTCAGGAAACTGCACATCTCACCAAAGGGCTGTAGAAGTCCTTGGAGCTCCTTCCACAAGTAGAAAAAGAGAGAGGGGGTAGAAGATCTGCAGGGGTCACATACAAAAGCTATTAAATAGCCTTTGGGCTTCTATTTTATTTATTTATTAAGCTAGATGAGGAGCACAAAAAGGTATGGAGGCACTTTGTTTCTCAATTTGTGTCTATTATCTATTGAAATTTGACATAATGTCTCCACAGTTCTCCTTAATATCCCACTGTATATAGAATGTGACTAGCTCCACCATCTAATGTGACAGCTTAGGAAGATTAAAAAGAAAAGCTAAACTAGCAGTAGTTGGAGATGAGGAAAAGTAGCACATTTATGAATAATTTCAGCTGAATTCTAACAACATTGCATTCCCTGGACAGGACACATTTATTATCTTATTCACCATGACTACTGCAACATTAGTGATTTGTTACTGAATCAATTATTAATTCATATGAGTGAATAAGGCTCTGTCACTTAACTCTTCAGCTGACCGTGCCCACTACACACTGATTGCAATTTTTAACTCTGTTTTCTCTCTTCTTATCTTTATCCTCCCTGAGCATCTGTATAAAAACAGATTTTTGTTTTACAAAAAGACAGAAATTTGTTTGACAAAAGCCACTTGTTTTCCTTATGAGACTCTTCCCTGGAAAGCTTCCCTTTTGGTACACCAGCTTGATACCCCAATTGCCAAGGAGTCAACTTGTTGGGTAACAACTTGATTTGTGAAAGAGACTGTTTAAAAAAATAAAACACTTTCCTTCTAAAGCTTCTTGGGTTCCCACCACTGTAATCCCAGGAACGAGATTATTAGTGGTTTGATGTGTTTGCCTACCAGTATCTAAAGCTTGCTAGAAAAAAACATGCAGATGGCAGACTTTATCCTCCAATGGAGAGATACAGGAACAGATAAGATCATGGACTCAATCAAGGCCACCAATCAGAGCAGAAGCAAAGATACAAGTAATACCCACACCATCTGATCTCACACTTGCAGCTACTACTGCTCTGTCTGTCAGCCAGCTAGAGAACCAGGCAACAAATTTGAAGAGATGGACTGTAATCAAGGGTCCGTCATGGATTTACTGCCATGGGCAATGATGGTCTCATCTGAATTTTGTAACCCTCCTGCCTTTGAGAAAAGACACTTGGAAGAAAAGGAAACATGCTAAAATCTTCCCAGTATCTCTTAAAAGCAATTGAAATCACAGTCATTAACTTACTCCTTGTCATGTGCAGAGCACAGTCTACCTCTCAATGGCCATTAGGCAGAAGGTAGAAACAATCATTTTAACATATAGAAATATACTGTGATTAGGCACTAAGCTGTGCTTAAACCCCATGTGTATGGTGACAGAAGAAGGCAATCTCCTAGCCAGGAGTATTTTTAATCTCAAGTTCTGTTATAGTCCTATAGTCTCTGCCTGACACAGGCAAGATGCACCCTTAGCTGCATTCCTGGTCCTCCAAACATATGTCACTGCAGGGTGACAATCAATCTGGCCTTTGTGTTGACCAAAACAATCACTGTTGTACAAGAGAAGAAAGAACATTTAGCCACCTGTCCACTCCAACAAGCAGCAATATCCTGTCCTAAGGAAAGGGAAAGGTTACAGCATCCCATATGTGTTCTTGGACCTCTCAGAAAGCCTGAACCTATTCACGTTCATCATTCAACAGCACTGTCTTCAGAGACGGCTATAAAATGATGTGAGGCACCAAGTACCAACATGCCTGCTGATGGTTTTCTTAGATACAAGAGTGCCTCTCACATCCCAACTCTCTGGAAAGGTTGAAGGCTTTTCTTTTCCTCCTTCACTCTGCCCTTTTCAGTCCCTCACCGAAAAAGTTTCAGCAGAAGTGATTAAGTTTCAAGACAACGAAAAATGATCTGGTTTTAAACCTAAGCCAAGACCTCTCAAAGGGACTTGTGTATGTTTACTGAGAAATTGCTTTGCAGAAGGTAGATAAATGTTAGTTTCTGTATCATACCTTTGAAGCACGTTGACATAAGGCCATCCTTCAGCAGTGATGGCTGGAAATGAAGGGCCTTCCAGTGTCTATTACAGAGGGACTGAGTCTCTAACGACAGCCTGGCATCCTTCAGATTACCAGAATTACCTGGGTAGCATAGGTCAGAACATACAAAGCCAGGAAGATAATGCTGAAATCAACAGAGATCTTCCAATTGACTTTACTGCTTCCTCAAATGAAGCTTTCAGGGCATATGACTCACACCCTTACTACCAAACTGCATTTCTCTCACTAGAGTGTACATTGAGGGTCAATATAAAACCTTAATAGTCAGGTTTTCCAGGATAGCACTTACATGAAGAATTTCCTCAAATTATGCTTTGTAGTCCTTTAATGAGAGACCAGAGAAGCAAAATAACATTTTTAGGGAGGTGATTGTACACCGTGTTTAATCACAGTTAATGTCAGCCTGTTCCTCTCAGTGTTATCACCTGATATAAAGGTTCCTACTGCCATAAAAGGACTGAAAGCATCCAACTTACGAATAACATCTCTCTTCCCCCATGCTTCTTTGAACTCACTGTCCAAGCTGTGAGCACCACAAGAACTAAAGTAAATAGCCTAAACGATGACAGGTCAATTAGAGGATTGAAATCATGTCCGATTTCATAATCTGAGGTGTTATAAGTAACACAGAAAGGATTTGTCTACACCCACAAGAGTAAATATTTGATTTTTATCTTGACATTGTCCTTTCAAGGAAAGTCAGAGAGGGGAACAGAGAGAGATTATAAAGAGGATACTAATGCATTGTAAAGCCACTGCTTTATGGATAACAGTGAGTTAGCAGAGGGAGGATGACACCAAGTCTTTCTGATTGTTAGAGAATGGGACCAGTCTTTACAAAATTACCCATTCTGTCTACTAAGAGAGGTCTAAAAGGCATTGATTAATTACTCTATGTGGCAGTCACAACCAATATTTGTGCCCCACGCGTGATGAAGTCACACAAGGTAGGACATGACTGACATCCAAATACAAACACACATTGCATTGCTTGATTTGGTCAAAGAAGGGGTATATTTGAGATAGTCACATGAGGAGGCAAATAGTAAAAGAAATAATACTGAAGTCTCTAACGTCATATTAGATAAAAAAGAGAGTGAGATTTGGTTGCTTTTTTTTTGGTCATTTTTGTGTTGTTTTGTTTAAATTTTGCCCCCATACATATTTTCAATATTCCAATTCTCTCTTGGTTTGACAAAGGAAAAGGAGATTTAAGTCTTAAAAGTAATTTGCAGGAATTTTATTCCATGCTCCAGAAACTGAAATTAATCTCTCAGTTTGCCACAATACTCATTGCAATTAAGGTGGCTGTGAAAGACAGGCAAGGTCTCTGCATCAGCTGAGCTGGGTTGACATGGAACTCAGGAAAACAAAGCTACTCATGGAAAACGTTTGTTTATAAAAGCCTAAGAGGACAAAAACAAAACAAAAAAAAAAGCATCCTCTATCATTTAAGCCTGTCCATAAATCCCAGTAAGACTGCAAAGTTGCAGCTTGCTTGGTATATTTTATGGACAGAGATCTTGCTGACTTGGCTGACACTAGCTAGGAGGCGGGGAAGGCAGGAAAGTTGAGATTTGGGGTGGGTAAACATTCCCATCCATCAAGTGATTGGATTTGCAACTAAAGCTGTGAAAGCCACATCAGATTAATGTTGTCAGGGCAGGAATGATGTGAAAATCATCTGTCTTTAATTCAAGTGACAGTATCAGGTAATACACATTTGGGGCCATGCCGTTCTGGACCCTCAGCATATTCCGGTCAAGGTGCAGGGGGAAAAGCTCCCACCTGATCCACACCACATGTACAACTGGAATATCTTCTCAGCTCTTTGCACTTGGTGCAGAGGACAGAGGGGAGGGTGGAGGACAGGGTCCAACAACCAGCCCTGCAATTTCCCTTCAGCTTCACATCTCTTTTGTTCAGAGAAAGATGCCCCAATTGTGCTGAACCATGTGAAAAAAACAACCTACAGAGGCTTTTGTTCTCCGAAATCTCTCATCGAAGGAAAGAGCTGAGACTGAGCAATTTAATTCACTTAGGACTTTTGTGTCTTAATCCATGGAGCAAGGTTTTCAATCAGCTGAGGGGTGACAGGGGAAGGCGGCTCTGTGTGGGCTCCCCAGGGTGCAGGCGGGTGGGTGAAGGGCAGAGAGGGAGGCGAGGAGCTGAGGAGTGATCTGTCACAGAGCTCCCACCCAGCCTGAGAGGAGCCCACCAGGCATTACTCCACACCAGCTTTCAGGAATGCAAAGCAGCTTATGTGTGTAGGTCATTTCAGGATACTAATGATAATTAAAACGAACCCTAAAACACACTCAAACACTAAATGACGGCGGGAAGTGGAGTCTGTGGGTGAAAAGAGAAGAGATTCAACTCTTCCCTAAGGGGGTAGATGGAAGATGCGCAGGAAACAAATTAGCTTTAAAACAACAGCACATACAAGGAGAATCTACGGGAAGAAGGAGACTAGGAGGGGAAAAGAAACAACAAAAACAAAAACGAAACCAAACAATCAAAGAAAAAAAACCCCAACCATCAAACAAAAGAAGGATTTCATTTGGACTGTGAGAGCAAGGAGACAAATAAAATGGGCTAACAGCCCAAGTTACACGACTTGGGCACTACCTCAGCATATGTAGGAGTCAACTGCTTTCCATCCCTTCATAAGTCCCTTCACACTTATGTAGCCCTGCAAGGGCAGGGACCACGTAATATCCCAACACTGAAACAGGGGGAAGTTTACCAGGGTGTGGGAATGACCTCCACTCTCATGCGTAAGTGGATGTGCTCTGCTCCCTCCTCATCTACACCCCGACCCAATGATTCCAGCTACCAAAGCATCACTGCTTGTCCTCACTGCTTACAGATTTTCTCTGCAGAAAAACGACCAGAGACCAAGATTTCTACAGTAATTGGAAATCAGAAGTCACTTGAGGAAACAGAGCAAAATTTTCTTCATAAGGGTGATCCCTATATAGACACATAAACCCATCCACACACATACAAACCTGTTCCCCTACATCCCTGGCTTTATGAAAGGTTTGCTTCTACTTTAAGGACACAGTTCAGGAAGGGCAGCTGTTGAATCACATTTCTCCATAGAGCACGCAGCTCTGAAACTAAATGTTATCATGAAAATCCCTGTGGGCTGAAGTTTGGAAGGAAAAACAGACTCCTGACCTGCAGTTGTTAAAAATGGCTTTTTGCAGAAGAATGGTAATGTGAGGCGCTATCTTAGAGCGGTCAAAAAAATAGCACCGGGAATTCAAATTGTGCATGTTTTTGGTATCTTGAAAACCAAAATAAAACAAAAAAACCCAGCACTGCATTTAATCATCATCAGAAAGTAGTATTGGGACAGGTCTGTGGTGTGCTGAGAACCATGCATCTGCTCTTCAGATAATCACACATGCAGGTGTGAAAGGGTGTGAAAGAGAGAAGTCCAAGGAATGCAGACTTGACTCTGGTCTCTGCCAGGAGCTCTGTGTCCATCTCTGGGGTCCCCAGCATAGGAAGGGCATGGATGTGTCAGAGTTCAGAGAAATTCACGAAAATGATCAGACAGGAGGAGCTCCTCTCCCATGAAGAGGGTCTGAGGCAGTCAGGGCGTTTTTAGCCCAGAGAACAGAAGGCTTTAAGGAGACTTTATTGTGGTCTTTCAGAACCTAAAGGCAGCTTACAAGAAAGCTGGAGAGGGACTTTTTGCATGGCCATTTAGTGGCAGGACATGGAGGAATGACTTTAATCTGAAAGATAGTAAAAATATTCTTTCTTGTGGGGGTGGTGAGGCAGTCTCACAGGTTGCCCAGAGAATAGATGCCCAATGCATGAAAATATTCAAGGCCAGGTTGGATGGCTCTCTGAGCAACCTCATCTAGTGGAAGGTGTCCCTGCCCATATCAGGGGGTTTTAGTTAGACAATCTTTAAAGTCCCTTCAAAGCAAAACACTTCTGTGGCCCTGTGGTTCTAGACCTGGTTCCTCCCAAGATCTGACTGCTGTAGAGACACACAATTAACAAGGCTAGAGAGATCCAGGTGGGTTGCTGTGATGGTTTCGAAGCAGCTGAACCCATGACACCAAGATTTGGTGGCAGCTAGTCAGTATATCTGAAGATCTCCTAGGTCTGGATGCTGACACCAAGATCTTGTAGCAGAGCTCTCCCTGTCTCCTGACCCCTAGATGTAAACCACCACCATATTTCCTTCTCACTGATCTCCTCTAACAGAAGCTAGGACTTATGTAATATCTACAGATAGATCCTGCTCACTCAAGATCTTGTCAGGAAACTTGGTAAATGGTGAAAATTTCCACGGAAAGAGAAATCCAGCTCAGTGTTACTGAAATAATTAGAAATTAGTTGAATTCAGATGTTAGCAGCCACATTTACAAATGTGAGGTGGAAACAGAAACTCTGCTTACACCATGTACACTGTACCTCTGACAGTCATATCAGCTCCTTCTTGACAGCTTGGGAAGAGAAGTAACTGTCATCCATGGTTTTCAAAAAGAAATCAAGACCCCTCTGAGGCCAGACAGCTACTGAAAGTCTGATCTGAATTTACTGCTGCAGACGGAGGGGGAAGTAAATGGCACTTTATGAACTCCATCATTTATTGACTCACCAACATTGTTTGCTTTTGGGGAGGCTGGTGATGCTTTTAAATCCTATTTTTCTTCACACTGTAAAGGGAGTTGCATTTGTTTGACTGACTGCACTGGCCTGATGGCAGCATCACCACCTCATGTGGCTAAGCAAGCTCCTTCCCTCTCATTCTAGTACTGAAAATACTCCATTTCATAGCTGTTCTGCTTCAAGCCTCTGAAAACTGCAATAAAGACATCCCCTGGAAACCCCACACTTCTGCTGGTCCAAGAGCATGCTGTAGCACATTAAGCAATAATGACAGTAAGGCAACCATAGCCCTTTGGAGGCTCCAGAGAGAAGACCTTGTGCCTTTGCAGCCTGTGCTGCTGAACATGGCCACACAGAGCTGCAGCAGGCATCCACCTCAGTCATTCTTACCTCCAACACTAGTCTAGCAGAATGAATATGCTTTTAAGGTCCTTGTGTGACTTCAGGAAAATTGACTCACATGAGAATCACCTTCCCTAACTGCAGCCAGATAGTACTTGGGCCAGGGTTGACCCTGGCTGGGCATCAGGGCTCTTTTACTCCCCTCCTCAGCTGGACAGTGGAGAGAAATGTAACAAAAGGATCATGAGTCCAGATAAGGACAGGGAGAAATCACTCACCAGTTACTATCTCAAGCAAAATAGATTTGGCTTAGGGAAATTACTTTCATTTATTACCAATCAAATCAGTGTAATAAGGAGAAATTAAACTAAATATTAAAACACATTTCACCCACCCATCCCTTCTTCCCAGGCTTAACTTCAATCCTCATTTGCTTGATCTCAGTGGTAGAGGGGGATGGGAAATGGTGGCTGTGGTCAGTTCATCACACACTGCCTTTGCTGCCTCTTCCTCCACAGGGATTGGACTCCTCACACCCTCTCCCTGCTCCAGTGTGGAGTCCCTCCCAAGGGTGGCAGTCCTGCATGAACTGCTGTACCCTGGGTCTTTCCCATGGGTTGCAGTCCTTCACAAACACTCCCAGGGTGGTCACACCTTCAGGAAGAGGCTGATGCAGTTTGGTACCCCCTGGGATCACAAATCCTGCCAACTAAACCTGCTTCAGCCTGGGCCACAGGTCCTGCCAGGAGCCAGGCTAAAGGAGGGAAGGTTTGTTTTTTCTGCAGAAAGCTAACTGGTGGTCCTTCTCTCATATTAAGATGAGAAGTGTAAGAACCAAATAATTTTTAATTGCAATAGAACAAGTGCTGTCAAATCCACCTCAAACCCAGGAACAAGTTCAAAAGATATTTCATGGGAAAGGAAGGTGGGAAAAGATGAAAGAAGAAAAGAGGCAAAGAGAGACATATGTGCACCAGGGGAGGTTTAAATCGGATATTAGGAAAGATTCTTCATTGAAAATATTGTCGAGCACTGGAGCATGATGCCCAGGGCAATGGTGGGATCATCATTCCTGTAGGGACTTAAAAGACATGCAGGTGTGGCACTTGGGGGCATGGATTAGTGGCAGGCTTGGCAGTGCTGGTTGGACAGGATGAACATAAAGGTCTCTTCCAACCTTAATGATTCTATGCTAAGGAGAGCTGGGAAATGAGATGTTTATTAAGGAACATTTCTGCACAACAGGCAAGTTACACCAGAAAGAGCCAGGGATGGGAGAACCCCCAGAAACAGCAAGAAGAGGGTGCACGGGCTCACAGCCCCCAAGGCAAGCCCTGTTCCCACTGGGAATGCTGTGCCTCTAAGGAAGGTGTGGGAGCAGTCTGGCCTGCTCGGTGCTGAGGGACACATCTCTGCTCCTCCACGTCCACCACTCCCACTTAAGCTGCCACAGAATAACCTTGTGCTCCCCGCTGTGCCACTGCGCAAGGGCTGGCAGGGGAAGGGGCTGGGGGATAATGAATGAAGCTCTATATTAGCCACAAAAGCACAGGACAGTCAAATGAAAGGGTAAAAGTATGGTCATGAAAGACAAGCAGTCACTCCGACTGTGTGCTGGAGGTAATTACTGCTATATAAATAAACCAGAGGGAAAAAAAATCTTTTAAAAATCTAATTACCATGCAGCACTGTGGGTTTCAACCTTGGTCAAGTACAGGCAGACCTGATTTACGCTCCATCATAAAATCCTAAGCACGAGGCTGGTCTCCCTCTCTCTTTACAATATGAGTCAGGGAATCAGCACAGGACACTTCTCGGAGAGGAGCTGCCTGATAGATAGATGTGCCCATGTCTGGGTGGGTCAGCATCTCCAAGCAGCCCAGGACTATACAAGTACACCACCTGCATGTCTATTTATCACAGTTTTCTGTCTGCAAGAGCAACATCTCTTTTTAAAAAAAACAAAAAAACCCTAAAACTAATTGTCTCAGACCTCTGTTTCACTTGGCTTTTAGTATTTCTGATGATTAGTATTTCTCATGACCCTGAGTAAGGATATTTCCCTCTTCTACAGATCTGTCTTCTCTCCTTCAAGCATGCCATGAGGCATTTCTGTGAAACTCCTAATTGTGTAGGAAAGGGAAACTGAGGTCGAGGCTTAATTTATCACTGACACTTTTGTCTCCTACTCAAGCATGAGTTTTATACTCTGGATTTTTTTTTAAATCTCAATGTGAATGCCTTACGCATCATCCCAAGAAAAATAATCACCCAAACTTAGATCTTTATTTCCTGTGCCTTTGCTTGTTGCAAGAGAGAAATCATCCAAGAAGAACAGTGGGTGAGTCAAGTACAGCAGCTAACTTTATATGCATCACCATTTTGAACTTGCAGAATTGAGGCACATTCACTAGCAGAGCAAAGTAAATCCTAAAGCCCATCTGATTCTCCTCATGTGGAACCAAGTGCTACATTGCAGCTTCTTAACTGCAGGAACACTTCTGAGAGCAATCAAGTCCAGGCTGGATTTGCTGCTCCACGTTCAGAGCTGTTGATATAAGTGGACAGGAAGCAGATTTCCCATCATGAGCTAACAAGACATGTTTTTCCCATTCCAAATTGAGACAGAAAAATCAGAGCCTATTAAGTCAATAATTTTTGTCAGTAGGCAAGCGTGCACACACATACACAAATATTAGGTTGGTGAAATATCTCGTATAAATTTCTAACTGCAACACTGTTTAAAAATGCTGCAACTTTCCTCAACAGATTTCAAATCTCAGAGTTGGTTAGATCTGAAAGCCAATCATTTTGCTTAAAGCAATATCAAAACAATATGCTTCAATAATTCCTAAACATAAACACAGATCTGAAAGTGCTAGGACACCCTGGGGAAATAATAGCTCATTGTGTCATCTAATTGTTTTCAACACTTTTGGAAAACAAACAGTGAAACCAGAATAAGTATTAAGCAGTAACAAAAGTTAGGAAACAAACACCATGAGAGTTCAAAAGTAAGACAATTTCCCTGTCATCGTTAATGAGATTTATTACTCAGCATCTGTTATCCTACCTTTAAAAAGTCAAAGCCCACTTTTAATAATTGCCTCTTGCTTTTATACAGTATCTGGCACTTGCATAGTTTCCTTGATTAAACCTCAAAGCAGGTAAGCACTGTGATTCAGAGAAAGGAGGATTCAAAGCTAAAACAAATTGCTTATAATTTCAGAGAAATCAGTGCCAGAGCAAAGAATTAAAAGTGCAAGCTCACATCCTGTACATTAAACCACCCTGCATCTAAAGCCTTAGCTACTATTGCCCACCATCAGTGTGCGTTTTTAGGCAACCCTGGTGGCAGTGAGACCTCTGTAGCTGGAGAAGTTGCACAAATATAAGCAGCCTCATCAGAAAAGCCCCTGGATGTTTAAATGGACACAGTAAAGGGCATGGGTGCTGCTGTTCACGGGGCTGGTCGTGCATGACACCATCAGGGAAAATCTAGTAGGTGCCAATGTATTGCAAACTTCCTTAGACCTGAAGGTTTGTGACCACCAGAGGAATAAAATTCTTGAAGAGCCTGTATGAATTAATATACAGCTTTTCCAAGGACGGTGCTGTGGCAGCAGTGGGTAACTGAGATGCCTCACTTGATCTTATGTTAAAGATGTTATGGGAGCTTGAGTGGTATGGGGAAATAACTCACACCATCTTGTACTCACTTTTGACAATCATCTTTTTTAGCTTTTTAAATTAGGATCTAACCCCATTTTGATGAATTTCTTATTGGGCAAAGCAAGCAAAAACATTTGAGATTACATTTTACTAGCTGTGAAAATCTCAGCTGTAACATTCCTGTAGCAGCAATTCTTGAAATGTGTTTTATCAAAACTATGACCCATGCCTCTAAATTTTATCCTATCTTCCTGCAGCCCTTTCAATCAGGGAAAATGTAAGCAGAGAGTTCAAACTGTCACAGATCCACTTACATTATATTTAAAAGTAAAAAGAAGGAGACAAATATTAAAATTTTTCCACACTAAAAGAAACACAGAGAGAACTCTAAAAGCAAATGGAATAGCTCTTGGGAATGGCTCTTGTCTCTTGAATAAATATCTTGCAGTTTACAGTTTTCTGTAAAAAAAAAAAAAATAAAAAAAATCTCTTTTTCACCTTTCTTCAAGCTATACAAGAGCTTTAGGTTGTAAAAAAACAAGGTGTTTGTTAAACCCCAGAATGGGCTTCCTGTGTGTGTGTCTGAATATGTGCATTTTTAGAGTGGGTTCAAGAAAAATGCGTGTACAGCATGTGCCACACACCGAGGCTGCCCCTGCTCTAAAAACTTTTCTACATGCCCCCAATTCCAGGAGTGCGTGAGTGGCATGACTTGGAGCTTCACAGATGAAAGACAACAGAGGAAGGCAGAACTGCAGGGACATCGGGAGAAACTCAGATGATTCTCATCAAACTGAAGTACCTACTCTTCCTTCCTCTTTTCTCCACTCTCACAATCCTCTTTCTTCCCCGTTTGACTGTGGCCTCTAAACTCTTGGGTATCTGCAGCCTTTGCCGCATTCACAGTTTACTGAATTTTTCCTGGATAATATTTCTTGTTTGCCAATAGGGATTTTATTTTAAAAACTAAAAATAGAAAAGAAAGGGAAAAAATCATTCTTGTTAGCAGTGCAGGAAAGGCTATTATTGCTCTAAAAAAACACCCAAACAATTACAGAGTCTGATTTTGAGGAAGACAGGCAGTTGTCAGCTTGTAGCAGAAGAGCCGAGTGGTCGCACATGGCTAATTCTCTTTTTGGGGTGATCCTCTCTCTACAGACTAGACAAGGAACAGTTTTGCTTGCTCCTTTCTGATTCAGCTGACCTCAGGCAACCTTCCCCCAACTTGTCACAGTGTAAGAGTCATCAAGCAAAGAAAGTGCAGTGTGAATTTTGTGGAAGTTCAAAAGCACATCAGAGATTTTGACTTGTTCTTTTAAAGAAATAGGATGTGCCACACTTAAAAATGGTCCTTTATGTTCCTGAAGTGCCTGAAAGTTATAGTAAGAGAGAAAATGTTTCAAGTGTTTAGCTCCTACTTTACTATACTGAGTTAGTGACAAAGGCTTTCAGGCAGAATATCTGAACAATAGAGGCTGCTCAGTAAGAGACAATCTCTAGAAAGAAATGCACAGGGACTTTATCTAGGGCAAACAAGACCATGTATTTAATATCCAGGCTATTACTGTTACTCTGTTGTGTCATGTAACTTATCTTGTGATGCAGTTTTCCCATCCAGGAAAAAAGGGATAATATATTTACTGTTTGCTTTAATCTCACAGTTATGTGATGCAATCCAACAGAATTTGCTGTGAATTGTGATTGAATTTCTGAAAAAGAAACAGAGCAAAAAAACCCTAAACCCAAACACATCTTTAGTCTGTTTCTTAAATATCATTAAATGTGCTAACTATAATTAAATATGTTGAACTCTAAGATGAATAACATTCTTATTCCTTTTTTTACCACAATAATATAAATTTTTAAAAGTAAATTGAATTTTTCATAGTACTTCCTGCATGTCTCTAATATTGCCTAGGATTAATAATAGAAATTCTGAATTGCAGAAGAGAGAAATAAATTCTAGATAAAGGCATAATTTAAAATGTAAAAGGACAGAATTAGGCAATAAGAATTATACTCTGAGAGAAGGAGAAATGAGCCCAAATCTGCCCAAACCTGACCACTGAGTCACAAGGCAAAACTCAAATTTATCAAACCCTAAAATTAATGTATTTATTCCAGGCTTTCCTGGCTGCAGCAGGGATCAGGACAATACATGCACTACTGATTCTGCCGCAATTCCATAACAAAGGATGGGAGGAATGTTTTGAAACTGGTTCACTTGTGCAGTTGCAGAGGAAGGCACTGAGCAACAGCATTAACTTCATGGGGGAACTGTGCTCACAGGGCTTTTGGGATGCAGTGGAACCAGATAATTTAACAGCAGTGTCTCGGAGGGATGAAAGCCTTGCTCACTCCTACCTTACTAAGCTCACACTTTAAAATAAGCTTGCTGTTAAAACAAGCTTAGCTAGGTTACAAAGGCTTAAAATGTGCCCTCAAATTCCTTCTTTCTTTCTGGCAAGGGCCCTCCGAGCCCTGTGATGGCATCCCAGTGTTGCACCTGCAGCACACCCAGCCCATCACAGGAGATTTAGGGCTGTGTCAGGCTGGCAGAGGCTGGGTGAGGGCAGCCACACAGCAGTGTATTTATTGTGCATCACTTAGAGGATGCAGAATATTGCCTGGACACTTTAATAGATGCATCAGTGTTAACTGATTTGCTCTGAGGCACCATATGCTAATCAAATGGGGTGCAATGCATAATGTCTTATTAATGTCGTAATAAAGGAAATCTTGATGTGTTCTGTAATGTCTTTATGATTACCTTTAATTTTAGATAGCTAGTGAAGGAATGTGTGTTCAATACCTGGATCTGCTGTCTAATTACCTAGGATATAACAAGAACCAAATGTACAATAAAAGGCCAGGGTTTTTAATGGAGATCGCTGGTGACAAAATAAACCATAAATAAGTCTTACAATCTGAAGAAGCCTCAAACACCACATCCAGATCAGCACATGAGATTGTTTTAGGCATATTTTGATTTCTTTTTATCTTTAGTCACCAACCTGGAGAAAGAAAAAGCTTAGGCACAGAGGTATATAGCTTCAAAGCTGTTCCCAGGAGGTTTGAATACACAGGCCCAACAGATGTTTTACATTTACTTCTACAAATAAACACACACATAGTTCTGTCATTCAATTCAAGCCACCCCTTATGCTGACGACAGCTTTTCAGGTAAAATTACCTTAAGCCTGCGCACCTTTTCATAAATGTTCTTACTGCTTCCCTTTTTAACACACACACACTTTGAATTACCTCTGAGAGTCTGAAGCAAAAAGGAAAATAAGATCTTATTAACAGCATTTAGATTCAGGTGTTTTCTTTTATGCAATTTACCTAATCCTCAATGTATTTTGCATAGGAAAATGGTAGCTGTTCTCCCTTTTGTAACTGGGGAAACCGAGGCACAGAGTTCCAATAACCTGATATGTGTGACAGCACTTTGAATTTGGGATTAGGCATCTCAACTCACAACTTCTAAATCATCTTCTGAGCAATAAGCTTTTGGAATAGAACACCTCACATCAAACAGCATTGCTAGAAAATTTTGGTTTTGTTGTGTCAGATAAGAGAAGTTTGAGCAGTCTTGTACAAAAGAGGAGTTTATTAAAAGTGACATCCTTGCTCTATCAAGATTCTCACCCAAAACATGGTACTTTTGTAGATATGCAAATATCACCCTTTCACCCTCTTTTGTAGAACAAGTTTTTAAACACAGACCTCCAAGGAAAGATTTTGTATCTGAGGGAGTGAAATTGGAAACAGAACATGCATGACCCTTCACAACCAGTGCTGCTTTATAGTAACAGCTGGCCCCCTTCATACAGACAGGCTCCAAGGTGGCTTGTCCCTAAACATATTCAACAGGTGCACACAAACAGAGTTGTTTTTCAGGCAGATGTGGATGATGCTAAGATCAGCATCTGACCATTGTGGCTGAAATGGATGGGAAGAATTGGAAAGAGTGAGCTCTGGATCTCTGAGTGAAGTACAGGCTGCTACTTTAGCATGAATCAGAGAAAAGCCTCTGCAGGTCAGTGGAGTCACACCAGGGTAGAAGTAGTAAAAAGTTAAATGAAAACCAGGCCCAGGAATTAGAGCAGCAATGCTGCCTGGGCCCTAAGAGACAGCCAGAAACCCTTTGATAGAGTAAAATCCTCATACGCTGCAAGAAACAACCTGTGAGAGAGTTCCCTGTCGGCATCATTAATGCATTCCCCAAAGCAGAAATCAGAAGGCTCTTTCCAGAGGAGGGATGCTGTAGAAAGAAGCTCCTTGTTTAATGACACTAGTGAATGTTTTGCCTAATGTGGAGAAAAAAAAAATTGCCTTCTGACTTGGTGTCAACACAGGCTGGTACAGGCCCAAAATTCACGGTCAGAATGGATGCAAGGGAGGGTAAGAAGTGGAAAGGAGAAGTCACTTCACTAGCGGCATAACTAGAGAGTGGTTTTACAATCCATGATCCTTTCTAGCCCTTTAGCTTCCTGGATCATGGGATTTGCCTTCATTATGATTTGTTCCTCTGTCTTTTGGATTTATGAAAAATAAGGAATTGGTGCTCAGGATCAGGAAGAACAAAATCAAACAGCCCCGGGGACAGCCTTGGCTCCGGGTGAGAAAGGGAATTGAACTGTGCAAGTAGGCTAAGAGTCTACTTTTTAGCTGTTACGTGATTTTAAGTCTGGACTTATTTTCCAGACCAGCTGAAAAAATTATTAGAAGGTACATAACATTTCCTTCTCCATCTTCAAAGTTCAGGTCTCAAATCAGTGTTTTTGTTCCTTAAACTAGTGACCAGAGCTGTGAGAAATCTCAAAAGACCAGCTGATCCAGAAGGAAATATTAATATCCAGTAGTTGTATATGCTTGTCTATTATAATTTTCATAGTTTCTTTAGACTGAGATGGCTTGACAGTCCTGAAGGAGTCCTCTTTTCCTATATATTGAAACTTACTGTTCCCTGTGGTAGTTGTAAACTCTCTGAACTGAGGAGTTATCAACTCCATAGAGGTACATCTGCCTGACTTCCATGAGACAGTGGACAAATTTATGTCTGTCATTCTTCATTTTTTTCCTGTTCCTACCTCTAGCCTTATATTTAATTATTTTATTTGCCCTCATCCCATGAATGCAACTTTTACAACTTTTATGCCACAAACTGCATTTATACAAAGTCTAATTTGTATGGAGATGCCTTGGCTCTTGACCTCTGTGCACTGTCACAGTGCTGGATACCAAGATATCAGTTTCCTCTTCTTATTCAGTTAGAAGGAATTTGTCACTCTGGTACACCTGTCTCTCAACATTGTCACTGCCCAGGGTGATTCTGAAATAACCTGGAAGCAGTAGAAAGGACAGATTTTGGAGGAAACTAGAAATAGAAACCGACAGGGAAGCAGAATTACAAAAATATTTGAGTATTAGGTCTAGTTTACATTTCTCCCCCAAAGCAGCATTGAAAAACTCTGACCAATATAGATTCCACAGTTTCTGTTTATCTTATGAATATTGCTGCACCACAGTAAAAAAATTAAACATAGCAGTTCAGACCATCTCCAGCTGAAACTTAAGATGAACCTGAATATCTCTGGGTTTGCCTAACCTGTATTCCTAATGCTGTTTGTTCTAAGTCAGCAAACCCTCATTTCTACAGGGAATGTTTGAACTTAAGTCCTAATCCATATGAACAACGGCAAGAACACATAAGAGCGGTAATCGTAAATCTAAAGCCTTTTATTTTATTTTTCATTCCCTGATAGTTCCATAGCTCTAAGCATGGTGGCTTCCACAGAAGTTAGCAGAACATTGCCAGCAGCATGCCTAATTAATTCCTCCTCGCTTATTCCATGTAGCTTCCTTACCCCCCATTCAACTGACCTATTGCTTCTCTTCAAGATAGGCTAAATTAATGATGATAAAATTAAGAAAGAAATGAATTATTTAATTCCTGAAAGTATCAAAGCTTACATGATCCTAGCACTGAGTAGGCCAGAAGGATCAGTCCATGCCCTGGGGATTGCTTTTCTGGGCTCCACCCAGAGTTCTCATAAAAATCAATGGGAGTTTAGCCTGGTCTTCAGTGGGTGACCTTTTGATTCTCAAGAGGTGAATAATGCTTGGCATTTACTCTGTGCAGTGTCTTTCACGAGAAGGGCTCAAAATATCTCTCTACACCAAGTCTCACAATATCCTCAAGGGGAAAGTAAGCATTATCCTCATTTAATTAATGCATTGCCAAAGGCTAAAATACGTACTAAAAGAGGCTGATCCTTCAAGGTCCACAGCTTGCTCATCTGGTGAAGCTGGTGGGGAGATGAACACACTGAGCACCAAACTGGATTAGCCTCCAAGACCAAGGTCAGTTTTCAGATCAGATATTCTCACCCATCATGCTTCATTCAATGTTAATACTCAGTGCCTTCACTCACTGCTGCATCAAGATCCAAGCGATAGGAACAGCAAGAAATATTTTAAACTGATTGTTTGTGGTGGTACATGTCCATAATCTCTCCAAACCTGAAGCACATCAACCAGTGCAGCCCCTTTCTCCTGTCAATCAGCACAGCAAGCAGAAAGTCTCACTAGGAAGCCACCAACCTGCACAGTACTTGGCTTTATTCCTGCACTAGCCAGGACTTGGCATATGGCCCTGAGGTAAGTCACCACTCTCACATCATCTGTGCAACTCCTATCTATTACCCTGACACTAATTATGAGTATCTTGCTATCAGAAATGTGCTGCCTAAAAGCAAGTAAGCAGGAAGGGGAACTGAGCCATAGACAAGCTAAGTAACTTCTGAAGTCATGTAGGATGTCTACTGTGGCCAGGGAATTCAATAGAGTTGACTCAGGTCTTTGTGGAATTGAGATTCTCTCTATTGGACCATACGGAAAGAACAGAGATGTAAACTTCCCCTTGCTTATTCTCATCTGCCACCCACTCTTTCCCTCCTCCTTTATGGTCATAAAGCTGCTTATTTTCATTACATCCTAAACACTTCCAGGCTTTCTGTACTTTTGAAGAAGACTTGATGGTTTGATTGAGACTCATAATAAACATGTAAGCAGGCAGATCCCTAAATTAGCCTGAAAATCCTCATAGATGCATTGTCATAAGAAAAGAAAGCAGCAATGGGGCTAAAGAAAACTTCACCATGATGCAGAACAAGAACCAAATGCTCAGAGTTGGACTGAAACAGCATAATTTTTTTTTTCTGCATAGCAGCTGTAAAGCAGAATTAGGATAGCATGTCACTGAAAATAGGATCTCTCCTATGGAGGATAATGCCTGCCATTATCTCAGAACCATTTGCTGCTCTATATTCAAAGAACTCCTGAGTCTCTACAATAGGTGGTCTAATTGCAAATGTTTGGTGTTAATGTTTGATGACCAGAAGCACAGCAAACCTGAGGTGTGTTTCAGAAGAGTACGTGAGTTTTCTTTGCTTCAGGGGCTGTACAAGGCATCCATTAGAAGGTGATGAGCTAACTGCAATCTTCTTGGAAGGTTTTATGACTGTACCAAGGTTTAAAGAGTTGCTGCTAAATGCACCTCAGATCGGCCCAGGTGTAAGACCAAGTCACGTATAGGTACTCTGACAAAGTCACTTTGAACTGGAGAACGAGGATTTCAGGATCTGAAGCCAAATAAAAGTGGCAGTGAAGAGGAGGGACAACTCGATAAGTCAACCTCTAGTTATAAAACTACTGAGCATGTGTGCTGGAGGTGATTGAGCACAGCCTTGAAAATGTTAGTGGTGGAGAAAGTGTATGAAAAAAAACATCCTAAAGATGTCAGCTTGATTAATGACAAAAGGTTTCTTCAAAACTTGATTCTCCAGGTCTGTGTTTGTGTTCTCTTTGCCCACAACTTCAGTTGCTAGGTTTTGTTACAACAAAATCTCATCTCTGAGAACTTGCAAGTTGTTCAGAATAGTGATGAAATTTTAAAATTCAATGTTTCTGGAAGGTTCACAGGTTATCTTGTCTTTTATCATTTTTATTTATTTATTTATTTTAGTAATTCTCTCTAATCTTTTATACTTGGTACTAAAAGATATTTAGACAAACACAAAGTATATTTTGACAAAAGTTTTCTGTACTTTATTTTTTTTTTAATCTAACATTCTGTGAGCGGGCTACCATATTTGAGCATGTTTAATACATACAGTTTATAAAAGAAAAGGACTCATGTAAATCTTTTGGCAGAGTATTCTCCTTGATTCTTAGTTAGGTATTCCTTAGTGTGTGCTCCAACCAAGAGCACAGTTATAAGCCTATAAACAACATGACCCATAAAAATTCAACACTAGCTCCTAGTTATATATTGTTACTTACTATTTTCTTTATTATATTAGACATCTCCCATGCTCCAGGTATTTTACAGCTCTTAGGATAGTTAATGCAATTTAAATATATATAGTGACTGTACTGAGTTCTCGTTCAGGGAAGGAACAATAATCTATCAGAAAAATAGCTAATTATAGTTTATTCCATTGATTTATATCTCCCCAAGCCTCCCCTCCCCATTTTTTTTGTAAGTATTAGAAACCTCGGGTTGTAATTTTGATATATGCTGCTAGATAGATTAAATACCAACTAATTCTCATATAAAACTGGTAGTTTGATCAATACAACTAAAAGCTTCATTCCTCAGGTATGTATTTTTCAGCTTTAGAACTATCAATTTTAATCTTGCTTGTTGGGATTAGATAATAATCAGGCCAGAAATTCAGTTCCACAGAATTCAAAAAAACCTCCTGTTCAAGTTCCAGAGAAAAAAACAGTTGAACCCTCTTTGCAATAAGGAAGATATGCTGGATTACCTCACCAGATTCTGTCCAAGGCTTCTATCACCAACCCTTGCCTTCCTCTCTCTCCCTCTATTCCTTCTCTAGTCAGAAATCTCGAGATAGATATGAGAGAAAACACACAAACCAAGTTAGAAAAAGCAGTTTCAAAATTATTTGTTTCCCAGGCTCAAAAAACAGGGAAAGATACTGGAAAACCACCAAGAAGATTTGCCCTCACATTCTGCAAGCAACTGAGCAAATCTGTTTTGCCCTTCCTGCATGATACAAATGGATTTCTCACTGAGTGAGTCATTTCATTTCCCAGATAGCCCCAACGTCCTTCTTCTGAAGGAGGGCACAAGAGAGAAGGGAAGAAACAATAAATAAAAGTCACTTCAGCAACGATGGGTGTGATGTGGCAACCTGATTAGAATGTCATAATGTAGTCTTGATATATGAAATTAAATAGAACAGAGAGTAAGTTGCCTACAAAGAATTTGGTTTCAAATAGCATTTATTGTCACACTGAAAAACAAAAAAGAGAAAATCAGGAAAGCAACAGAGCTGGTGCTGGATCTCCAAGTGGTTTTCTACAATAACTTTGAAGAAGGTCATGTGAGGAAGAGAGGAAAGTGAAACCCTTTTCTTCCACAGAGGAAAATAAATGGGTGACACTATGCTAATGAAGACAATTCACTCCCAGAATGAGTCATTCAACAGAAGCAGGGTCTCTGTTCTGCCTGTTGATTCATATTTTTTTCCCTCCAGCATTAAGAAGTCATCTCAAAAGGGCTGGCAGTGTGACTTACCCACTAACAAGTTTGGGTTTAATTTTGTCATTTATTTGGTATTAACATAGTGTCACCCCCAAGGAGATTTTCCCTCAGAGCTGTCTCTGTCCCTCAGTCTCTGGGCTGTCTTCTGTGAGGTGGGACAGAGGGAAGCTTGAAGCAAGGCATGATGCCAGAAGAACTACAGAAGAAATGAGCTACAGGCAGGCAGAATGTCTCTGGGTCAGAAGGTCAGCTTGGCCACCACTGTGCAAAAATTAAGGCAGAATTTCTTTTTTTTTTTTTTNNNNTTACCTTGAAATATCTTTGTTACTGTATGAGTAATTCCTAACGGTTCTATTTCTCTCCCCTGCTTTGACACACAGGAGCTTTTAAACAGACCAGCCCCTTGGATGTGAAAGCTTAGATCTGAACCAGCACAGTGATGGAATAAAGGTCAATTATGCAGAGCTTCCTTGACCAAAATTGTTTAAAAGCCAAAATAAAATGAGGATGTCCACAACATGGGTTGTAAAAGGAGTATCAGCTGCACAAAGACTGTACATCTGACCTGATCGACTGCAGTAAAAAAAAATTATAAAGCTTGTCCTTCAGAACTGGAGCATTTTATTTTCATTTAATGACAACCATGATGGTCTTTTTAAGAAGCAAGCAAAAATTAAAGTATTATTTTTAAGCGTGTATTTTTTAAATGTACCACTTTATGGAGACATTACTAACCAGATAGCTGGTATAAACTGTCATATTTCTAGTGACTGAAGACAGCTGAATCAATACTTCAAACTAGGCTCAATATTTGAATGCAGCAGTAAGGAAAGTGGTGTAATCCACTGTTATAGATTAGATGGCATGTCAATCTTAAATTGCACATTACAGAAGAACTAGTTAGAGAGACTTTACTCTAAATATAGCTGTTTTTTTCCAAATGATAAATATTCTTTGTGATAAGTTATTTAGCCCAAGTTTTTCGTGGTGTCATGCAATACAGAATTTGTCTTCTGCATCTATCACATAGCCAAAACCACTCAATAAAACATCATATTAATTATCAAAAAGTATTTAAGATCAAAATCTTTGATTGCTTGTAATGAGATGTCCAATGATGTTAATCACAGAAAAAGTGTCTGCTTAGAACTAACCATCAGAAACAGATTTCAGTGTGAAATAAGCAATGATCATTATGATAGGGATAATAAAAAATACTAATCAATTGCACATATATTAAGCAAGAGCTTTTATATATTAAATAATCATTTTGCACTCCATATTCACACCTATAACTTTGTAAACAAATTTTAATGCTTATCGGGGATTTCTCCACTTTCAGTAGTGAACTTTTGAACGGAAAACACAAATCTAGAGAGCTTTTTGAAAAGGTGACTTTCAGAGTCATAATTCAGACAAGCACTTTTCCTCCAAGTAGTAAGTACTTTTTAACTTTAATAGAGAGAAATCCATCTTCACATTTTGCTCCTTTTTGTTCAAAAGTTTTATTTTCTGTTGACCAGGGCCCTGATTCTGCTCTCCACAAAATTAGAGACAAAACTCCCATTTGCTCCAACAGAAGCACAAGGCAGACTTGAATTCATGATATATTGTCTCTCTCAACCAGCCACAAAATCCTGCACCATCTTACCTGCCAGGCAGGTTGGTGCTGCCTTGCTTGGGCAGACATCTGAGAGACAGAGGCTTTCAGAATTACATGAGATATTTTCCCATCTTTGACTATACTTGTGAGAGTCAAAGGTAAGCAAGTGAAAACTGAGCTGCGTCACACCAGGTTTACCAAGCCTCAGTGGCAGCAGTACGTGTCTCTGCTATTAACAATGAGGCCTGAAGCCAGGAGGAGAAAGATCATTTGTGGTGGGCAAAGACTTTTGGTGAATTTTGGAAGCTTTCTTCCTCCCTCTTGTTTGAATAGCAGAGTTTGTGCTTGCCTGGAGCTGCTGCAGTGGCAACCCATGGATTGTACTCCCTTATATCATCATTAGCCTGAAAAAGCATGTGATCTGTGCTCCAATTTACCAGTAAGGATTGGATGGATAGCTCTGTTGATGGCAGGAATATCCTGGCAGCCCTGCTGCAGCAGCAGTGAAGGGTATCTTGTACTCAGGTCAGATCAGCAGATCTTCTCTCTGTGAAGGTTTGGGATGCAAAAGGACCCAGCAGCTCCTAGAGAAAAGCTAATTTGTTTGGATAGGGAGAGGTTGAAAAGGATATATTGGGTAAATATGATGCAACACTGGACTGTGGTCAAGTTACATGTACAGGTTTGTCTCTTTTCAGGGCCTCCAAAAATCCCTCACCCACAATTTTGTGTGGGCTTTTCCCCTACAGCTCTGTGCAGAACTGCTGGGTGCTGGTCTCATGGCCAGCCACACCCCACTGCAGGGTCAGCTCCTGTGGGAGACACTTCCGCAGCACTCTCAGGTCAGTGACACCAATCCTGATTTGTTTGAAAAGAAGGAAAGAATTTCATATGCAGCTCCAATAGTATTTTTCTGTGCTAGTGAATTACTTGTCCTTCTCTCCATCCCATGGGCCCCAGGGAGTTTTGAGGAAAGTGCAGTGATTTTTCTTAGTATAAATGCTTACAAAAATCCTGGTTTAAGACTGGTTTGTGATAATAGCTGGGCCAAAATGGTCATCCAGGTCACAAGTGTGATTTTTTGGGTCAAAATTAGCATACAGTTCTTACACTTATACCTGTTTGGTTTTTAATTGTTTACTTAAAATAATATTACCTTTCTGAAGGAACAGATAGCCGAGAAATCTGCATATAGGTGCACAAATGGTGGAACTACTGAGCATTAATTTTTCCAGTCCTCCTCCCGCTTTGGATTCTCTACTGTCAAAGAAATGTGCTTAATCTCAACTGAAGCTTTTCCCTCAGTGAGAATCAGGCTTTCCCTCTATCCACAGCCTTATTTTCATTAAGTTTGGAGGAAATTAATACATTTGAGAGGGCTTACTCCAGAAGAGGAGGGGGAGACAGGAAGAGAGAGAGAGAGAGAGAGGGAGAGAGAGAGGGAGAAGAACTTGGCTAGTCAGTTCAACAAACTGAAAAAAGTCAAGAATAGAAAACAGAGCTACAGTAAAAATGTTTAAGACTCATATTCTCAGAAAACCACGATTAAAAGAGAATCCAAAAAGTATTGTGGTGATTTCAAAAATGTATCATCTTGACTTCTATCTACTCTATAATAATATTTCCTCTCATTTTATCACTTGTTTTTAAAAAATGAAAAATATAGAAAGCAAATAGATTAAAAATATGAGTAGGAAAAAATGGATGACAAATTTAAAACAAAATAACTGATTAAACTGGCCAGCTGCATACATTGGCAGTTCCTGAATCCTGTCACTGTAGTGTTCTGACTCCTATACACACTCCTGTGTATTTATCGACTTGTTACTGCCCACACTGATCTTCTAGGTCTGTCACACTTTCTAAACGCTTTTGAAGCTCTCGAGCCTCATTTGCAACCAGTGGCAGCATTATACATAACTATGGCTCTTCCTGCCCTTGCCTGTGAAGCACTAGGAAGCAGTGTCAGGAGTGCAGACACAGAGCAACAGGAAAAGTCAAGGCATCACCGAAGCAAGGAGGGCTGAGTCCTGTCTAGGATGAAAAAGTCTCTGTATGCCTGAAATGGAAATACAGCTCCTTTCAAGACAGAAGAGCCTAAGGCCATACACAGTGAGTTCAAAATGGCACACTCAGACCTGCCATGACAAATGGAATTTATCTTGTGGAGGGCAGCTTCATCCCCAGTTTCAGTGGGGTCACATTGACGAGGGATTGAGCCTGTAGGTGTGGCACCAAGCTGGAAGCAAAAAGTCCTGTTGCTAAGGAGCCTTTGGAGAAATAAAAAATTCTGTACCTCTCTCTTCTCTGTGAAACTCTCCAAGTAAAACAGTTTCCCTGTGCAGTGTAACAAAAATGACAGCAGCCTCAAAAGTTTGGTTTCGTCACTTTTTGTGACATTTCCTGTCTGCTCAATTATTCAGTGGCCAAGGGGACCAAACTTAGTCTGGTGTTGTTCAAAAGTTCGTGGTCTACTCTGCTGACCTAGAGAAGAATCTTTTATTCACAGGTAGCTGAATGACAAAATTTCTTTGAGCTAGAGGCCTCCTAGGGCCAAAAGAAGTGCAGTTTTCTGGAGAGATAAACATCCTAATATGACATTTCACATCTTATTATTATCCAGAATGTCCATAAAATCTAACCCCAGCAGTTTAGCCCACACACTCTTGATAAGCTCACAAATTAAGTAAAGTGCCCAACTCTGCTCTTAAATCACTGGGACACAGGAAAATCATGTTTGAAATCTTGGTTTCGTCACAAGTTTTCTGTAAAACCTGTTAATTGTATGAGGAAATTTAATGTGCATCATATGTTAGCTTGCACATCCCTCTGGATCATTCTGGAACCCCATCGTGAAAATACACTTGCAACGCCTCAACATCCTGCAATTTGAGCCCAAGAAGCAAAATCTGGAGAAGACAAATAAGAAGGAAAAGTGAGAAGAAGGATATATTATGTATAAAATATTCCCCTTTCCATGTTGCTGTAGATTTTGTCTCCATATTTTAAAAAACACCCAAACCATAAGAATAGACATTGTCTATTACTGAATGCTTACAGAACTGCAAGCACAACAGATCACAACACTTAATCAACACAAATAGTTTTAACTCTTGCCAATGAGTCCTTCGAAAACATGTACCTCTTCCTAGATTTTACAAATTTGAGAAAACACACAAAGCACTGTACTTTGGACTGCACCAGACAGTCTTCTCTGTTCCACCATCCCATTATATGCTGAAAAAGGGAGAAGCCCTCCTGTGTTGGTCATGTAATTCTTGTTCTCTCTGGGTTCTACAGGGACCCTGGGTTGTTCATCTCACTTTTTTGTCCCACATAAGCCATGTTCCTGCAGTAGACAGCAGGAAACCCTAAATATACACTTTAGTGTAAAAAAGACTTTCCTCTTCAAGGAAAAACTAAGGTACTTTGCAATTCACCAGAGTGACCATATTGCTGGGTGGGGCAGAAGAGATGAAGGTGAAAAACTTGCCCAGGGTGAGGGCAGCTGAGGTACTTGAGTATCTGAACCAGCAGAGTAGGCAGTAGCTGACACAACGTCCATGCACGGAGTAATTTAAATTCATACTTCTGTTTTTTGTATGGTAAATTACTTACCTAGAAAACTTTTCAACTCATTGCTCACTTGTTAGTTACACCATACTCTTGTAAGTATTTGAAGGAAATGTACTCACAGTTCTCCTCAAAAGCAGCTTTTTTTTTTTTTTTCCACCTGCGGCTGACTTTTTGATCCATGCCACTGCTATCAGAGGTGAGCAGCAAAATTCTAATCAACACATTTAATCACTCTGTCTCTTCAGAGAGGCCACTGTAGTGATCGTGTAATCTCCTTTGTCTGGGTTCCTGGAAATTACTTGGAAAAACAATGGTTGCAGCTGCAGAAGTGCTGCAGAGTGAATAGGGAAAAGAGGTGCTCCAGCCTCTTTCTCAGTTCCAGTATTTCTCCCTCAATTTAGAAAATGCAGAGGATTCAATTAGCAACACTGAGTATGGTTTCCAGAGCTATAGATGGGGCTCTGCATGGAGCACCTCTCCCAGCTAGAGAAATAGCATATCTAACCAAAAATGCAACATATACTACTAACACTTTTATATTATATTGGATAACTGGTGTTGGAGAGACTGAAGTCGTCATTACTGTTGCTTAGGATTTGTCATGCTGCCATACCAAATGCACGTTGGAGATTTCAATGGGCAGAAGTGACAGCAACTTAAAGGGGCACCAACTGTTCAATTTATCTCATTAACTTCAAGCTCTTAAGTAACCTGTCCTTCAGAAACGCTTCAAGAGATTTCATTGACTGCAGACTGAACTGAAGGAGATTAGCTCCTAACTTGACACCTCAGCTGGAGTGAATCAGGGCCGGCAGTCAAAGGCACAAGGCTGAATCACCACTTCTCTTCACAGCTGTACTGCTGGCTGCTGGAGAACAAGCCTTCCTTTACCCCAATTCCCTGCCATCTCTCTCTACTTCTTCCCCACCTGGAAAACTCCCAAAAACAGAGGTCATCTCTGCACATTCAAGCGATGCTTAACCCTGCAGGGTCCTGCCTCTCACTGAGCCCAACATGCAATTATTGATGCATAACTTTACAATCTGAATTACTACATCACCAGCAGAACTCCTTTTGACAAGGCAACAGCTCACATTAAAAAAAAAAAAAAAAAGCACCCCCTCTGAATTAGATGATTCTAATGGAAGTACAATCTTCCACATCTGAGTAGAATATTAATACAAAATTGGAAACAGCATCTTGGTATTAGGAGTCTAGTCCCTAAGTTCACTATGTATTGAATGAGAAGAGATTGGCATAGCCAGATGGCAATTCAGATCCTAGGTAGGCTGAACTGACCCCTGGAAGTGTCTGTGAATATTAACAATTCCCTTTAATGATTTGGAAAGCACGTCTTAATTTATACTGAAGCCTCTAGCGTATTTCTTTCCTTTCCCACCCGCCACACAAAATGTTGACATAGAAGACACCAAAGCAGAAAAACCCCCCAAAGAACTCTAAAAAATTTACTTTTATCTTCTTCTATTTGAAGCTGTATATGCAACAGATTGTTTTAGCCCACTTAGTTTTATTTTCTGAACAAAACCACTACTGAAAACAGAAATGTTAGAATTCTGAATTTCAAGAAATAGATCAAAAAACCTGAGGTGCCCTATAGTATAACAAAAAGAATAAATTCTGAATCTACTGACATAAATGTCAAGGGTCTCATTCTTTTGCAGGTCTCAGCTTTAAGTGGTACTTGCACTACATCAGTACTCTTGCAACTACTGTAAATGATAGAAGAGAGAAAAAAGAACATTAAATGAAGTTGCCTTTGCACTGTTTCCACAGAGCATAACTGCTAAAGAGGGGAAAGCTGGACTTAGGCCTATTCGTATGAACAGCTGCTCCTGCTAATTACCTGTCGGTTTCTAAACTCCTCTTTGGAAGACGAGGGAACAGCATTCCCAGCACTGGAACTATTAAAAGATCATCTGTTTCTATCACCAGACCAGGAATGGAGGCTCATCTCACCAGGATGCTAGTTAGGGTATTTAGGAGGGAACTGTAGAAGACAAGGATTCATTCAGCTCAAATTCTGTCCCCGAGTATCTGCCCAAGAGTTCTTCTATTCCGACCTGCTGTGATTCTGTTCTAAGGGTTACCAAGACCAAATTCCAGTTTAGGGGATGCACATTCACGGGTAGCATAGGAAGGCAATGAGTCAGGAGTGTATGCCAATGGCCAGAGAAAAGATAAATGAATTGTGACTAACACTTTTAAAGAGATTAACACTGTCCTCCATTGGAATTCGACACTGAGATGTTTTTTCCTAGCTTTTTTGTGTGGGTTTTAAGTGGGAAGGAAAATCTCAGGCTACTTGCTTTCATGGAGCATTCACAATGGAGTTAAGGATTCCTGCTAACACCAGTGTGATTTGGATCAGGCTGGCAGCTGCTCACCAGTCATTTGAACCAAAGACTGATTAAGATCCTACTTTAGGCAACAATTTAAAATCAGAGAGGTTTTAGGGAGAGAATTCAGCTGTCTTCTAGCTCAGACTTAAAAATACTCAGTCTCATCCGTTTATGTAAAGAGCAGGCATCACAAAAAATGTAATCAGCTCTGTAAAATCTTAGTATTAACCACTGTTAAAAACCCAGAATAAGTTTTTCATTATCAATATTGGATATGGAATCCAACAGAGGAGAACGTTGGTGGATATTGTGTACCATATGTATTTTTCATGCTGCCAAACATTAATTTATTCCACAAATTAAACACCTTTCACATTATTTTATTAGGGAGATACCAACTTGCAGTCAATAAGGTCTTTTGGCAATGTAATTTATACATACTTTTTATCCATCTGTTAACACTAAGGCTTTCCATTGTTTTGGTGGTTTTGTTTTGTATTACGTTTTCTTTTTTTCTATATCCTCTTCCAATTCTCCTTGAAAATTTAACAGGATTCGGTTAAGATTAGATTATTTTTTAAGAAGTCACAAAAGTGGATGAAGATATCTTCAAAACGATACTACACTGGAGATTCCTTGCTCCTAATTTTTCCCCCATGGAAGACTTTTTCCATTTTTTTTTTTTTCTTTTTAATCTCTATATAGTTTATAATGATATTTGCTTCTTCTGTCAAAGTAAACTGGCCAAGGTATCACTTAGCTTCATTTCCTGAGACCTGACCAAAGGTCAGAGATTACCTTGAACTGACGTCTGACATTAGCAAATAAACAATCTCCTCTTGTTTCCCACTTGGTGAATCAGCAGTCCCCATGCTAATCGTGTCGACAGGTTTTTGCTAAAGCAGGAGAAGGGGAATTCCAGGTTGACAAATAAGTCCCCAGAGAAATGCACCTGTCAGTTACAGGAGAGCACCGCAGAGTCAAGAGCAACAGGACGGATCCGTGCCTCTGAAAGTGATATTCACAGGGTCACGGCAAGAGTGAGCTGTACTGGTGCACACAGGATACCAGGGCAGCACAAAAACTGCTGGTATTATCCACCACAGGCCCCAGGAAGAAAAACCAAAGCAATGCATCATTTAAAAGCACAGCAGTGCAGACACAGGAGATGGGCTGGTCAAATGACCTTTTGCTCCTTGTGTTGCTTCTTGCTGTGTTGCTATCCAACACCTACACAGCATCACATACCACCACTCTCTAGCTCCCTGCTGCCCAAAAACTTTCCTCCATCCAGTTGTCCCAGAGAAAAGAAAATGCTGAATCATCTGTAACTTTCTGCCCTTCCATAAGGTTTCTCTCAGAAATATTCCAGAAAAAATGCCTTCTATGATTTTCCCCCACACTTTCTCCAGATAGGATCATTACTTGTCCTGCCATAGTGAACACAAATTGACTGTTAGGCCAGATTCTGAAGTAGAATCAAGCATGTGAGGATTTAATCTTCCAAGAAGGAAACCTAGAACCACTGTATTATTCAATGTGGAAAGAAAAAGACAGACACAAAGATCACTTTTGGGAGCTGTGGAAAATGTGATTTTAAAAAGATCCAGATGAAGGGAAACACAGTCAGCTGGGGATAGGAAGAAAGTGGCTGAGTCATGGTTTGGTGTCTCTCTTTGCCTCTTCCTCCCTGCCCCCTGTACACTCCTTTCTCTCTGTCACACCAAGGCAGACTGGGGAGCTGGCTGGAGTCTGAGACAATTTCATCCCACACTGGAAGCTGCATTGCTGAAGCTACAAACCACCTCTCTTTACTCAGAAATCTCCACTGACTCCCCACTTCTGTGGCAGCTCTGGTTACTGCAACACTTTGCCAGGGAAAATAAGCAGCACCCTGAGCTGGGGAGATCATCTGGCTGACAGCTCCCCATAGAGGAGACAAGTCTGTCAAGTCCTAAACAACATGGCAGGACAAGGCAGAGTGAAACACAAAATTTATAGCACCAATATTGCCATTATCATGTTAGCACAGGCTCCAAATCCTTTTGAATTACAAGACCAGCCGAGGATCAGCTTTCCAATACCAGCCATGGAAAATCAGGGAATATGTTTCCCCCAGCTATCAAATTGTGCTCTTCTCTCAAGAAAAATGTAATTTTTTCTTTCAAAGAAGTGAAAAAGAAATTCCATGGGAAGTACGGATTTCTGTTTTAATAATGAAATTTACATCAATCCAATTTTATTCATCAAGGACAGAGAGGCTTTAAGAGTTGCCTGAATTTCCAGTATTCAGGTGGCCACTGATGCTCAAATTAGCTCTGTTTCACAGCTGTTATTAGTAGTGCTTTGTGCCTGCTTCACAACTAACAAAACAGTTTTATATTAACACAGGGACCTAAATAGATTTGTCCATTAAATGCTAGTACATTAGACCCAAGGTGTCCCTTACAAGTATCCCAGTGGAGTTTTCTAAACAATCTTGGCTAGAGCAACCTTGGGAGGTAAGTTTACTGAGAAACATCACTATTAATAATAACCCTTCCAGGGCTGAATCCAGGGTATAACACAGAGCTCTTTTGGAAGTGTGACTAAAGCTGCACCATCCTAGTGGGAAGAGGGTAAAATAAATTGCTGGAAGAAGGTAAGGAAAAATAAAATCTCAGCAGAGAATGATGTGATCAAATATTTAGATTCAAACTCTGTTACATTACCTAGAATCTTCTTCCCCTCCCTCTGTCCCTGCACTGACAATGATATTGCAAAGGCAACAAAAGTATATTCCTGACAGATCTAAATAAGATTTTTATCTCTAGAGGGGAAGAGACTTGTTAATTTTTTGGTGGGTTGGGCAAAGCAATGAGATTCATATTGTTGTAATTATTAATTTCTTCAGCAAAGTGCTAAATCTCCAGGTACTTTACATATTGGCTACATTCATTTTTTGTATTTCCAGCAAAGCTATTAATTTAATACCATCTTCTCATAGGAAAGAAATCTGAATGGAATTAAGGATGCATGATCACAGCTAGAAAAATGAGCAGAGACAGGAAGAGGGACAGAGAGAAAAAATTAAAGCTCTGATAGTTTAGTCTGTTCAAGAACACCTGTGGAAAAGCGTTCTCTGGAATTTTAATTTGTCCTTATTTAGGTAGATTCACTGTCTTTTTCAAAGCCATTTTTTGAACTTTGGTTGTGCCAATAAATAGATATTGGCTGTATCAGACCAAAAATATTCCCTAGAAAGGGATATTCTTACAAGATGCTATTTACCTAGAAATATCATGCAAACATACTTCATCTGAATACAAATATGCATGTATATAATTTGTGCCTACAATTCTTTCCTGGAAGGCTTTGATTCCTGCTAAGCCACACCAGGATCAAGCACTCTGTGACTGCAGATCAGCCCCCAGCCAGAGAACACAGTTTGGGCAAAGAAAGGAAAGCTGGACAGAGCATCACTGGCAGGAAATCACCATCATCACCTTTCCCTACACTGCACCCCGGGGAACAAGGCTGATCCAGGGCCCTTTTTCCTTGGCTGTGATCTGCTGGGACACCTTATGGAAGAATGGACCATTATGGAAAGTCTAGGACCAGCAGAGCCAATTTGGGAGGACTGCTGGACAAGGGAACCATACTTCAACAGTACCTGTGCCCCACCATTTGCTGGATCTGTGCAGGAGAAGGAAAATCAGGGAGAAAAATCCAGACTCACTTCATCGAAAGCAAGTGCCAGGCTAGAGAGGATAAATACATCACATTAGGTGATGCACTAACAGCAGTTTGACACTTCTGGCAAACATTTGAGAAAATCTTTAAGTCCCAATTAAGGGATTTGCTCAGCCCCAATTTTTATTTTTTTGTTTTTGTTTTAGTTTATTGAAAATACCAAGCTGATTGTGCTGGGGGACAAGCCAAAAGGTTTTGCTTTTAATCTTTTATTTTCCTGTTTCCTTTCTTCTTTTTGCTTGCTCAGTGGTATTCATAAAGCATTACCACCTAGGGACAGGTTGCAAGGGGTTCAAATGTGATGATAGTTTCCATATCACTACCTGAGACTAGGAGAGGCCAAGGGGGAACGTGCTTCCTACTGAGCTTAATATTTTCAAGGAACAATGCCTGTTACAAACCCACAGTGCCGCTGGGCCCCAAATTCTCCTTTTATTAAGAATCAGTCAATGCAGCTCCACCTTGGGAAAATTCAGTCTCCAAGCCTCAGCCACGAGTCTTTCTCAGAAAAGGGGGTTCTTGCCATGCCTTTCTGGTTCCCTCCTTTGGCCTCACTGCAGCAGACCAGGATGTTAATTGGAAAAGCAAGGCTAATTAAAACCAGAGAGGCAAACGAAACTGTGGGGGGAGCAAAGGGAGGAGAGGGAAAAAAAAAAAGTTAAATTCAAGCACATAATAAAGAACATTTCTTCTCTGCTGTTCCTAGGAGGGATCTTATAACAGTGGTTCAACAGCCCAGAGGCTACAAGGAAAAAAATTAAGCTACTGTGTATAACAATGAAAACATTAAACCCTTTGTGTACCATCAAAATGGAAACCAAGAAATAAAGTTAAGATGCTAAACATGTGTTTGAAGAGCACTGAAGCATGCAGCATGTATTTGACTTCCACCTTCTGGGGAGTGCAGGGAGGCATGACTGAGATCTATTAAATCCAATGATGGCCAAAAGCTCCACAGGTGCATTCGGCTCCAGTCAGGGCACAAACATTGAAGAGCAGGTACATAAGTTTCAGAGAGTGGTGCCACCAGGCAAACACTGCCTTGCTGGAGAGGAGTATCTGTCATCTCTTGAGAGAAGGTGTCATCACCTTGTCCACAGAGGAATCTTACAGACTGTACAAATGCTCATCTTGCGACCCAACACTTGCCTCTGTCACTCTGGGGCCAGCCTAGGACCCACTCACCATGGCAGGCAGGAGCCTCTGCATGCAGGACAGGTTATAAGAAGCCTCTCCTTACAAATGTAACATCCCACCCCCTCACAGCTGCTGGGGTACTGCTACACACAACAGCTTGCTGGTGGAAAGTTGAATCAGCAAGGCCCAGAAAAGGTAAGTAATAGATTTAAAAGATCAGAGATGTTTTTTTTCCCCTCCTCTCTAATTAAAGACCTTCTCTATGCTTAATGTCTCCAAGAATGATAGTACCAAACTAAATCTCAGGTGATGCAGAAACTTTTCTCTTTTGTCTGGCAAGTCAAAGGGATTGCAGAAGGAAATGAGAGGGCCAAGACTGATGTCCTCATTTCCCTCCTTGCACATCCCCTCCTTCCTTTCCTTCAGGAAAGTTTCACATCTTTTGCAGAGTCCCCAAGTGCCCTCAGAGTTGTTTACCCCTTTGCTGACTCCACACAGAGCCTGTTTTCTGCAGGTCATTGGATGCTCCCCATCCCAACCTGAACATGTGAAGGAAAAGCCTGTGGCTGTAAATATGGACAAGGTCATATTCCTGATCTTTTTTTTTTTCAGCAACCCAGAGTTGACTGTCTCCTTTAGAAAGAAAGCTGGAGATTCATTTTAAGGCCATTCAGACACAAAGAAAGTTAAACTTTCTCAAGTAAATTGAAAGCCTGTAAGAATATAATCAAGTTTCTCAATAAACAGGTAGGAAAGACTGATTTTCCTCTAAAAGACCACTTTAATTTCAGTTGAGAAAGAGACTTGAAAATTTGAAACACACACAAAATACTAAAAGGAAAACACAGGGTACAATTCCTTATTTTTTTTTTTTCTTTTACTCTCAAGCTCACTTTTCTTATTAGCTTAAAAATTTACCTCATTAATTGGCATCAGGAGGAACAAAATTCACAAGACATTTAGCTACTGGGAGTAGGAAAAAAAAGGAAGAAAAATAAAACAATATATATTGAGAGATTGAATACCACTTTGCATCACAAGAGGCTTTGTGGTGGGAAAGTACAATAACTTGAAGCATTTCTGTCCCCACACAGTGAAATTGCCCTTTCCCAACCTGCTTCATCAGCTTACAAGGAGTTCCTGTTTCTAAGGGATTTTGACCTCTCTCTCTTTGTTTCTTCACCAGGATCACAGTAAGTGTGATAGGACCTTAAGGACAAAGAGAGGAAAATAAATAAAAGAAGGCAAGGACAATTGCAGAGCGGCCAGTGTTAATGTCACCATATAAAGGGTCTGTCAGCATTTCCATTAGAAACTCCTATTTTCAAAGGTTTATAACTTGGCCATAAAAATTCACTCTGAGCAGCAGCTGGAAACTTGGCAAACAAAATCTCACTCAGCTTCGATTGATTTTTCTTTCTCTTTCTTTCCCCCTGTTCCCCATCCACCTTCATCCTCTATCTCCCCCACCCCACCCCCTTCTTTTATCCTCCTCCTAGAGAGCAACTTTGAGTTGATTTAACCAAAGGATGCAAGAACAGGCATCCTGTTACATGTTGTCAGATGCCTTAACACTGCTCACTTTTTGCCTTTTCTGGTCCCTAGTGCTTTCTTTGTCAGTGCTGCAATAATTTTGGGCTTTTACTTTTCTTCCAATTTTTTATGAATAAAGCATTCTCCAAAAGTTTCAAGACAGATCTCTACCCTGGACTGACTGCAAATACCACGTATCAATATATCTACACTCCCTCAAATTCTTTAAAGAGAAATAATTAATTAAGAAGAAGCTCGTCAGGAAAGTGTGTTGCAGTCAGTCCTTTGTGGCATGTGAAGTCTGGTCAGAAATGTCAGGATAGCTCAGCTAGAAATAGGAAATGTTGTGTCTCCTGGTTCGTGCTGGTTTTGACCCACCAAATCCCTTCTCCTGTCATACAAAGGGCTCATCTACATGGGATGTTTAAGTGAATATGACAGCAGCCATCTTGGCTGACACTTGAGAGCAAACTGGAGACTCTAAGCATGATGCTGTGCAACTTGAATTAAATTGCCAAGGCGGACGGGCCAGGCACGGAGAGGGGATACATAACATATGCTGAACAGCAGGAAGGCAGCTCTGTAGGTGTAAGGAGTGACTTGAATTAAATGCAGTTTGCCCTGGTACAAGTCACTCCCCCAACAGCAGCTCTGAGTATTCACAGATGAAGAGAGTGAGAGGAAGGAGGGAAGGGAAATAGGGGCATTGCAGTGGTTCGTTAGGGTGATTTCAAAAGAAGTCCCAGCAAAGGTAGATTTTAATGTGGTGTCAAGCAAACAAACATTGTGAAGGCAGAGCAAGGAGACTGAAAAGTGAGGCATGAAAGGCTGAGAGTTCAGGTTCAGAAACATCCCTGTGTTTGAGATGCTTCTCTGAACTGCCTGAGTCAGCAAGGGGGAGAAGATGATGGGGAGGCACTGGCTTCTGTCATGAGATTTTCCATCTGAGTTTTCATTGGCAGCAGCAAAAACTCATACAAAATCAAAAACATAAGAGAGATGAAATAGGAGGAAAAAAAGGCAAAATCTTGATGGTCTTAATTTTGGGACATGTAATATCTGTGTGTGTGGCGGGGGGGGGACGACGTGGGGATTATATTCATGCCTGCACAATTGATGTTGAATTCCACTGAACAGTGTTTTTCTTTTCCACCACGTTTCACAATATAATTCAAGCTGGACAAAGTGAGATGACAAGACCAAAATAGTCATAGTGTGATTTATGGATCATCTGAAATATTCAGTGCACTCTTTCTATTTTTACATTAATCTAAGAAAAATAAACAATTATATTAGAAGCCCATAAGGAAATTACATCAGTGCGGAAGTAGCCTCTTTATACCATGATCTCATTTTTCAGGCTCTGCACAAAGAATTATCTTTACAGTGAGGCATCTCCCTCTGCTTTGTTTTGCACATACTAAACTGCCTAAGAAAAAATTTAGGGCAGTGTCTCTGTCTTCCTCCAAGTATTTTATATTTCTGCATCAGTTAAACATGAGAAGTGAGTTTAAATGCTAACAGTTCAAAATTGAATCCAAGCTCTCTCAAAATTAATGTTCAGGGTTTTTTTTTATCTAAATTCCATATAATCATGTTTTGTCAATGTCCTGAGATATCAACCTACTTGCTCAGTGGCTTAGAATTTATCCAGTAGAACATATGACCTCATTTAATTCAAACTTGTGTGTCTTGAATACCCCACGTGCAACTGAGATAACAATACTTATCTGTCCTTTGGAAGAAATGCTGCAAAAATTGGTACTTTGGAGAAAAATTTAAAAGTCAGCTTCAAATTATATGAGAAGAAAAATTTAGTCAAAAATCATATGCTTACATTTCTGCCAGAGTGCGTAAGCTCAGCAAAAGCATGTTTTCCCCTATTAGAGTAGTGGTGTCCCCTAGCAGCAAAAGAAAGGGCAAGCAAATAAAATGTCAGAAGAGAATTGGGGTTGCGATAAAGCTCAGAGAGAAAAGAAGGAACACAGTAATTAGGAGAAGGACTTAGGGAAAAAGTTACATCATCCCATGGAGTAAAAGATCAGGTGGAAAGGAGATGAACCAGGAGAGACTCTGTTTTTGATGGTTTTAATTGATGCAATGCATGGCTGATGCCTGAAGATTTGCTACCAGTTTTGTTATTCTAATTAGCAAAGTGTAGAGACAGGCAAACCAACATCAAAACTCTGATCCATCAGCGCAGACCTCAGGCAGCTTCGGCAGCACCTGAGGAGATGCGTAAAGCACCGTGACACCAAACACCTACACACTGAAAGAAAAGGGATTTATGGGCTGTGCATGCAAGGCTGGCAGGGAGACTGTCCCTGTCCCTTGTTGTGGGATGCAAGCACCTCTGGTGAGCTACAGCTTCAACAGCAGCAAAGCAAGACTTAGCACAGGCACACCTCTGCTGGCTTAATCCTGCACTTGATGGGAAAGGGAGTGTTTGTTTGTGGTTTTTTTCTTTTTTTTTGACAGAGGTTCATGAATATGTTTGATATGTAGATGTAGATTTATATCAGTTAGAATAGGCTGAGTAAAGTTACTGGATAAGAGAGGCTAAGGAGGTGTATGGTTAGGGATTAGAGTGTGGTGATAAATGGTAATATGCTTTTGTAATTAAAGCAGATCTTATGTTAAAAAGAACTGGAGTCTGTTTGACTGGTAGATAGGGGTTTGGGTCTATTTACAGTCCAAAGGCACATTTAAACTGCTGAATCTCCCAGTTCCAAGTAGATCCTTTGACTGTGTGATAAGTGTGTTTTTCATTTTCTTACAGACTCCTCCTTATTCTAGGCACATCCTGGTTTCTGAAGGAATGAGTTTTTTCTTTGTGATTGCTATCCAGAAGTTGAGCTAGGAAAGTGTGACCTAGTTCTGTAAATATTTGACCTCTCTATCCCTTGCACATCCCATCCTCACCTTCCTCCACTTCTCCATACAAACTGCCAGCAAAACACTTTCCTCATGGTGTCACCTCTCACGGGGTAGAAAAAGGGCAGCACAAACCCAANAGAAAATTACTTGAGGCATTATAGCCATGTAGGAAGTTAATCTTGGTATCATATTATCCCAATTACCAGTTTATTATTTCTTCCATGTCCATTCAGAGATGGATTTTCCAATCTGGTAAAGCATATGCCAACTTGAAATTAAGAACTGGAGCTTTTCACATGTAAGAGTTGGACCTGAAAATCATTCTTTGACATCTCAAGTTTGGAATTATTTCAGCAAAAATGAACAGTTTTCATAATCAGTTTTTCTTTGTGGGGATTTTTTGGGGAAAAGGGACCGGGGGCAGGTGGAGGGAGAATATGTTTTGATCACTCACAGAATTCCTCAAATCAAAACCCATATAAATTCCTCTTAACAAAAAGCTCCATACTCTGCAAAGGTCTCCTACACCCTGTCACCCCAATCTTCTCACCATTCCAACTTTTTTCCCCCTTTTAAATGTCTCCATGTAATTCCATTTATTTTGTTTGAAACCTTCATCTCACTCTTTTCCCTGAACGGCACGTCCCTCACATAAATACCACAAAATGCTGAATGCATTTTTTTCTCTGAGGAATCATTGAGACCATGCTAAAGGTACAGCGTGGCATTCAAGTTGTTCTGTTTTCTCTGGATTCAGGCTAACTTGTAGCACACCACTCACACTTTATCTTGCAGCTGTAGCTAAACCCTGACCAGTGCCCAGTGCAGGATACCTGTACCTAGGATGTGGCCATTATTCTATCCAAACCTGAGCATATTCCAAGTTACGCATGGCTGTGGGCATATGCACACAAATGAAATACATTCTCAGTGGATTTTTAAGAATCTTTTAATCAAAATACCTAACTTATTTTATACAATCATCTCCTATAGGGGAAAAAAAAAAAAAGTATATGTCCTGACACAATAACTTGCAGTGGGAAAGAAGAACACTACAATTAAGGAGACCAGAAGAGAGTGTAGGATTGAGAAAAAGAATTTCAAGCAAAATGATGCCAGATGACTTGCCTTTCTGCAGCCAGGCACTCAGAAAGAGAGTTGCAAAGAGTTATCTGACCTCTGAGAACAGTGCCTTAGACACAGGACCTTATGGACACAATCACACACTTCTGGCTTCTCTGCCTGCAGCCTCCCTCTACTTTGTCCCCCAGGCAAAAAGCATTCAGGGACATAACCCCGTTCACTTACTCAGGGGAAATACTGCATTTCCAAAATGCAGATCACCATGAGATTCCTCCCCAAAACAGAAAGTTCACAGGATCCCTTGGCACCTATAATTTCACAGACACAAAGGGAGAGAGCAGAAGAACGCAGCTGTATTCACCAGCTCAGATTATTATAATTTAAAAGAAAAAACTCAAACAAAACCCAAAGGCCAGCCAAACACACTCTGGACATCCACATTTGTATGGTTTATAACAGGTGCAAACCCAGAGGACATTAAATAAAAGAAAAAAACTAACAAAATATCTAGGTCTTAGAAGATATGTCCAGAGTTTTCTGTTTTGAATACCATAGTGGCCTTCATTACACTGCATTTACTCTGTGAACCATCTTTCCCAAAAGAAGTTCTTCATTTTTTTACCTCCTCACCTTCCTTTTTTTTTTTTTTTCCCATAAATGATTGACTTAAGCCCTTGACCATCAATTCCTACTGAAACTGGTGTCATCTCTGACAAGTTATACAGATTTTGGAAAAGAAATGTATTAATTATGAAGTTCCCCATGCTTTATTGTATCCCTATGGGCTTCATGAAGAGTTAAACTCCTCTGCTGGAAGGATGTGTATCTAAACTTGAGTGGGAGTCTAATATATTCACAGCCTCAGACAAGTTACATGTGATATCTCACAAAACCCCACATCCTTTTGAGCCACACTCACAGCAAGTGTGTTTACCTTCAGCACCACCAACTGAACCACTGTTTATTAGGTGGCAATTCTAATTCTGTCTCAGTGGTAACCCACTGCGACACAATGGAAGGTCTTCATATTCTCCAAGCAGGCCCAGCACAGCCTCTTGCACAGGCAGGTAAATCCAGTGAGCTCAGGAGGGGGGTCTCACAGCTGGCAGTGAAGATACCTGCTGTAGGTAGCTCTCAAAAGGTTCTTGCCCAGGTTGGCTACCAAGGGACATTGGCCTGGCACCTATTTTTGAGTGGTCTGAGCATCCATTCCTGCAGGTCCCATTCCCTCTCCCGTGAGAGCACTACCTGCAGCAACTCCTGACCTCTGCTGTCCACAGACCCAGGCAGAGCAGCACCAGCTGTGCCCTGGGATGCAGAGGGTCCAACCCAGCCTGGAGACACGGCACTGCAAGGACCACAGTGCTGAGACACACCACAGCACATTTCTGTGCCAAAATGATGCACATGAGAATGGCTTCCTGCAGGAATTCATGAAGAGTTACCTAAAGGTTAAGTGACTTATTTCAGGACTTGATGCATTTGCAAGAGACATTTAACGTTAAGAAAGAGCTCCTATTTCCTCCTTAATAGGAACAAAAATTATAGTCTGTATGACCAACCTGAGAAGATGCTGGAAACCCTAACCCTGAAGCAAGGTTTCCTTTTTCATGGCTATGAATATTTATTTTCCCACACTTCATTAAAAATGGGTGACTGTAAAAGGAAAGGCAATGGAGAAGCTCTGGTTCTTCAACATCCTTAAGAACAGCAAGGTCTTTGCAAATATTTTTTATTCAGCTCAGTTAACATGGAAGTGCATAGGGGCAGCAATTTAGGTGTGGGCTTATGTACAGCTAGATAGATGCATATATTCTAGCAGTACACTTCCATGCAGATATATATTTATCTATGTGTGTGTGTGTGTGTGTGTGTGTGTATAATCTTCAAGACAGATAAAATGCACACAGCTGTTAGCAGCTGAAACGGGCCTTAATTACACTCAGGTTGTCATGGTAACATTTGACAAGCTTTGCCTTCCTGGATGGGAGCGTTTGCCCACTTGGAGTTTCAGTGTACCAAGAGAGAGGTTCTAAGGAAAATTAGAATAAATCACACAACTTTCCCTGGCCTTTGTGTCTTCCTGCCAAGGCAAGAGGACTAGGAAAGAATATTGCTCCACAGGCTTGACACATCAGAACAAGGCAAAAAGCAAAACGATACAGGAATTTAAAGGATAATGACACTTAAAATACTTTGTTTTGCTGAGAACTAGCATCCAACTTAAAAATTTCAAAGCATTATCACACTTATTTTTTAACATTTGTAAGGCCTCATTTATGTCAATAAGTCTGGTACACGAAAACATAGGTGGTAAAACCTGAGCTTTTATTTATTTTATTCAAGTAAGATGACTAACGGAGAAGGATGCTATCCATTTCTTCATCATCTGGTATCAAACCAGTGACACTGTTAGGAAGGGATCTTAGGTCAGTCCATACTCTACTTAAGGGCAGCTGGTTTAATATGTATTCATTGATGTCTCATGGTCTCAGCTCTTGCCTTTCTCTTTGTGGGAATCAAATAATTCTTTGTTTTCCATTCAAAAACCTAACAAAAGTAATTATTCCTATGAATAGATATTCAACCAGCTTCTCCCTCTTCATCCTTTCCAATGTCATAAAAACTGAAAAAAAAACCCTCAAAGCAAACAGGAGAAGGCCTACTTAAATCACCACATATCAAGGCTACTTTTAGCCATCTGGCCCACATGCACATTTTCCTGAATAGCTGGCAAAATAGCAGTCCTGTGATGCACAACTTCAACAGAAAGCATCCATCTGGTGAGAGTGGTTCCAGCAAGTTAAGGAATCACAGAGTGGGAGTCAGTGATCTGAACTCCAAGTTCGAGTTATTCAACCTAGACTTCTTTTTATAGGCAATGCAGACCAACAGGCAAAGGTCAATGTCTCTGAAGGTTCCTGTCCCTTTCCTGGCTATAAAATGGGTCTAAGACAGCCCAATCATGCATGGACAGTTGGCTTTCAAACGCAGTGGATGGGGCAAGACGAATCTCCTCTAACAGCTCTGCAAAAGCCAAGACACAACAAGTGGCAGCTCTGCTTAAATCACGCAGATGTGGCTCAACAGCTCTTGCACAAAGGGAGGTTAGAAATGCAGAATTCATGTGTTTGTACAGCAGGCCTCCAAACACTGCTGTAATACATCTAAGAAAGAAGAACTGAAAATCCTAATGAAAGCAAATTTGCATACAAATGAAAGTTATTTTTGCACGCACTATTCCCCCACCTCCAGTTTCATTCTTTTCTCAGAACATCAAGGATGCATAAGACACGAGGAATTACTGCTGGACAGAAATCTTGTTTCCATTTCTCACAAAGAGAAGAAACAGCAGAATTTCTCACAAAAAGTGCTTGGCTATTTCTATGCACTGATGCATTTAAGGAAAAAGAAGAGGGGGACAAAAAGACTTATCTTTTTTTGTAACTTAAAAAGGTGGAAGAATAACGTTTCAAAGTGGAAAGTCAAAATGCTTCAGTTCAGAAAACTGAAACAGAAATGAGAAAAGGGATAAGCCCTCTGTGCCTCCCCCAAAATTTCAGAGGGCACAATGCCCTAAAAGGTTTTACTGCAAAATGACATTTTTACACTAAAACCTATCTTTAAAGCCAAAAAATATTTTAATAAAAAAATTATTATTCTTTTTTACTGAGCATTGAATGTGTGTTATTTTGTCTCTGAAGGATTCTCACATATTAACTTAGAGCTTTTTGCATCATCATTTCCTAGGAACCTATGTTTCTAACTTTCACTCCTCTCTCTCCTCCTCCCCCACTTTAATTTTATTATTATTTTTTTCTTTCATTTCATAAGCTCTTAGCTTTTTAATATGAGAGCCTTTTATTTCTATAAAACTGCAGCTGCTTTCATTTAGTTTTATGGATTTAATGTATTTAGAGGTTCCAAGAGAAGCTTGGAGCTGGCGGTATTATCCAGACATTTGCTGCTTAGTGCCTTTTCTAATGACAAGACTTATCTGATTCAGAACATTTCATATCTGTAGAAAAATTAATTCTCTCTCCCTTTGTCTTTAGGCCTCAAGATTTAATTTGTTCAGGGGATTCTTTCAAGCAATTTTTTTTTCCCTTTGCAGATACCCTGATGACTTACTTCCAATGCTGAAGTTGTTCTTCCTGCTGGCATTTTAGTCTGAAGCATTTGCAACTTGGTACTTGTGTGCCTTCTCATCAGCACAGCATTTGAGCTGTTCTCAGTATTTAATATATTTTGTCCTCCTGCTCTGTGAGGCAGAGGTTTCCACTCTCACCATTTTACACACATGGAAATGAGGCCAGGAGGGAACCAGAGCTTGTGTCTGCAATGGATCCATATTGATTTGAATATGAGTCACCCATCTCAAATAATCTGAGTGTAACAAAAGGTGGTTTAGTCTAGGCTGAACAGGAAACTCTCTGAAGGAATGGAAGTGAACTTGGGCATGATATTAAGGTCACCATCCTTTCTGTGGGTACTCCACACCAATCCATGATAATATCCCTGGAAATGTTGTTTATATCAAGCTAAAGAAACACATCCAACAGAGAAAGTCAATCAATCAATGGTTGAAAACTTTTTGGACATCAACCTACATATTGAGAAACTCAAGATGGCAAATTGTGTCATTTAAGACAGCTCCAGAGACAAAACTAGTGAGCTACAGCTGTCCTGTGCTGCTTGCAGGCAAATAGCATGTGAGGCAGCCTATCAGCATTCAAAAACCCCATGATCTTTTTGTGGGTTGGATCATTAGACAAGTATATTCATTTAAGACTGCTTTGTCCTCCCATCAGAGTAACCCAAGGACAGCAGCAGGATGCTAAGGCATGGACCAAGACTTTGCAATTACTGAAACACCAATTTAGTTATCACTTGCTATTACTCTGTCACCTCTGTTGCACAGGAGAAAACTGCACCTGTTCAGAAGCACGGTTATTATCCATATCTATTTTCTCTATTTCATCTCTCTGCTTTTTGTCCTCTGCAATAACTCCTGAGGACCTTTAGAAGGCCTCAGACTCGCTTTCTTCTTCACCCCATCTATTAACCTGATCAGCAATGAAAAAGTTCATTGCAATATTCATCCATCATTTTTAGGCTTTATTGTTAATATCCTTTAATACATTTATGGGGAATTTACACCTTACAGAAGCACCATTTCTAATCACTTAGGACAGTTCACTGTCTTTCTTAGAGTTAAACTCCTCCTGCATTTTTCTTGCAATATTAAGGACTAGACCACTGATCCCTAATGTACCATTTTCACATATTTATTTCATTTAACCTGTTAAAAAAACCAACCAAACAAATAAAACCAAAACACCATACATATATTTGAATGTTATTCGTTTTGAAATCTAAGCCTGAAAATATATATATTAAAAATTGACAATTAAATCAGTTGTAATTACGTCTGAATTTAATTTTTTAAATTGTGAAATGACTGCAAGAAAAACATTGAAGAAATAAGAAACAAACCTTAGGATCAGAAGACAAATTTTCTCCAAAGTCATCAAAATTTTTATGTTTGTCTTTCATGTCCTTTTCATAAAAATAGAAACTATACAGAAATCTGAATTTGAGGTGACTGGGAATGGGACTGGGAATAAGACTGGTTCAAGAAATTAGAACACAGAAAACAACAGCAACAGCAAAATAAAAATCAATGCTTATCCTACTCCCATGAAGACTTCTGAAAAGTTAAAATTTAAATTATTGAGAACACAAGACTTACTGAGAAGGAAAGATATTCTCACCTTTTTGCTTCCATTTTTTCAAAGATCTGGGGAGAAAAACAAACTCCCTATATGTCAGGAAGCTGCCATCCCTACCCCTTTAAAAGTGCATGTTTATGAGGCATTTCAATAAAATGAAGAGGAAATGATTTGCTGCTTTGCTAAAGAACAAAGCCACAAAAAATACCTTCATGTTTACATACCATAAGGCAGCTAAAGGGCACCCCTCAAACCCTACTAAATGCATTCCCATGCACCTACTTTCAAGAATTTTGATGGGAAAGCTCATAAAAAGCTTGTGTTTTATCAATTGATGGGTCAGGCTAGTTGTAACTACATGTGGCACCATCCCCAAAATGGAAAAAGACAAGGGGTAGGTATGAGACTGTCTCTGTGTTTCCCATCTGAGTCCCATAAGACTGTTAAATATTAAATATGTGTGTTAGATGCCTCACTGACCACTGAAGAAAGATTGTACTAGGCACTGCACAGCAGCAGACAGCATCTTGAAGAGCTTACAACCCAAAAAAGGTGAGACAGCAAATGGAGGTGACAGCATAAAGAGGTGACAGCAAACTGCTTTTCAAGGATCAAGCAAAAAGAATTAAAGTGGAAGCAAAACCCAACTTTTTAGCCTCAAGTTGAGTAACGTCTATAGAGATGGTGCCCCTCTAGCTGTTACCTCTACATACAGACAACTTCCCTGCACACAGAGGTTTGGAGAGGACTTGTGGAGGGAAGTGCTTCTCCAAGGATTCTGGAGAGATGGGCAGCAGAGGACACCTCAGGATGAGACACACAAGAGTTCTCCCTGTAAATCCACACCTCAAACTGAACCATGTCTCTTCAGGCCAGTGCTTCACAGTTCCCACGCAGGGTTCAGAGGATGGGGAGTTTGTTATCTCAGGGAGGAGATAACACAGCTGGGATGAGGGGTTCACAGCAGTGGGTGTTTGTACACATCACAGACCCACAGTTTTCCTAGAAACACATTCTCCCTGGTTTAACTCTCCAGCAGAGCCACAGACAGAGCTGAACTCCATACGCTCCATTTCATATCCCTTCCCTTATAAACCTTTATTAAGGCTTTATGTTACACAACTATCACCAATACAAAACATTTAGGCTTCCAGGAGACCGAGTGCATTAAAACTCCTTGCGTGGAATGGCAGGAACCAATTCCTCATTTTTACTGGCTGGGAACTGAACCTTAATAGGCCACAGAGCACAAAACTCATAAACCATTGGAGTAAGGGGAGGAGGGGAGAGGGGGAATAAGGAGGGAGGATGGGGAGAAGTTTGTTGCTGAGGTTATGAAATTATAACAGAACAAAACAAAAGATGTGAAGCAGGCCACAGCGAGGAATTGTCTCCACCCATGGCAGAGTTAACCTTGCCACTGATGTCCAGCAGCTGGAGGGGAAACAAATAAAGCAGGACCATGCTCTTTAACAAAAGAAAGTGTTTTTCCTTGGCGCTGGAATAGCAGCAACCCTCATCTCCAGCTCTGGTGCTCCTCAGGAGAGTTTGGGGATTGCTGGCTCAGGCATGAGTTGCCTTTGCCTAGCAACCAGAACAAAGTCCGTCTGTCAACCTGGTCTACAGTCACTTCATCCTGCCTTCCCCCTGCTCCAAGCACACAGCAGGGTCTCCAAGCTCATTTGTCAGACTTCAGCTCCATCCACCTCTAAGCTCATCTAAAGAGAATGTTCTCCTGTACCAGCTGCAGGTAGCAGGATGGTTTGGGCCTTTGTGCATTTCATCCCTTTCCCCTTCATCTTATTCTGCTGTTTCAGCCCCTCATTGGGAAGCTCTCAGAGGAGGGGCTACATGCTCTGAGGAGATAGTTAACCCAACAGACCCACCTAGGAGGAAGGGTTAGGCAGTTCTGTAGCCACACATACCTCTCTCTGCCTGGTTGTGATGTTAAAATACCTGGTTTTGCTGATGGGAACATTCTGGGTGCATGGGTGTTTTTAAACCAGGATGTAGGACAAACTTTAAAAAAAAAATCACCAAAAAATCCCAGAGAATCAAAACCAACCATAACCACACAACAGCTGGAATCTGATTTCTAAGTGCTGCTTTCCCTAGCAAATATCATGCTCTCTGAATGCAGACACAATTCTACAGATTGGAGAGGAAAAATCTACAACTCAGAACAATTCTCAGATGAATTAAACTCTGCAACCATTTATTTTGCTGCAGAAAAGTTACTGCTGGGATCCCCATCCCCATGCTGTGTCACTGTAACCTGAACCACCTGAGCCAGGAATGGTTTGACTTCCTGGAAGAGTGAGAAGTCACTTTATTCCCCTGCCCAAGAAGAAGGACTTATTAGGAAATTAAACAAGCTGAAATGTGCAAGACAAGCCTGGTAAATGTAATTTTGCTCCAGTCAGAGTCAGAAGAAGTGGCTGCTCTCCAAATGTTGGAGCAAGTTAGTCCCTGCATCAGGGTTTCTTCAAGTTAGAACAGAAGATAATCACCCATTCTGGGCACGAGAGGGATATTTACTTAATGTGTTCTGACTTTGGAAATGGAAAATTATGAGGTACATGGCAACAGTTACCTTCCAGAGCTTAAAGTTATCATAATGTCATTCTTCTAATTACAAATCAGACTCTTAATACCAGAGGCCAAAAGGAGCCTGATTCCAGAAGTAAGAGCAGCATGAGCAAAAATTACTTTGGAAGCTGCCTGGTATCACATCACATCACAGACTATTATCAGGAATCTTCTCCCCTCACGAATGGGCACCTCTCTTCCTGGGAAATTGCAGCCACAACTTAGCCTAAGCACAGGGCTACGAGATCCTGGATTCAGCCATGGTAATTCTAGACCAGCATTGGCAAGGCTGAGACAGATGGTTGGTTGTTCTCACTTTGCTGGGTTGCTAAGGCAGCACCAAAGTTTCTCACTGAAAAGATTTTCTCTAAAAACAAGGTGGAAGAGACAATAGTTTTTTTAACATTTTTAATGACATCAAATTCAATTGAAACGAGCTACTTTGTCATCACGGCTTGTTATCGATTGCAAGCTGAACATTCTCGGCAAAACTGGGACAAGCAAGAGTAAATCTTACATAAAAAGCACAGTTCTATTGATCACAGCAGCCGCCACTGGCCCTCTACTGAAGCAACAACCAGCTACTTTAATAAAAATGTAATTCTCCAGTAGAGAGGAACCCATCTGCCTTCTAAACCACTCTGCATCATACTCTTCCAAATGCTCTTGAGAGAGAAAGCAGACCAGTTCATCCCCCTGATAAAACACTATTACTATGCAGTGACACCATCACACTTGATTTAAATACATCTGGCATTTTCAGGTGTAATGCCTGAAGCAATAATACTAAAAAACCTGAAAAACCCTAGTTACACCCTCAGGGAGTTGCACGTGTGTGAACTAAGTAACTTATAGAGTTCCTATTTCCATAGTATCAATCTCTTTACATTCTGAAATGTATTTATCCTCCTACTGCTCAGGGGAAGGAGAGACCATTGCTGCTCCTTTTGCTTTCCCAATGCTTTCTTAGGTCTCCGTTTCCTATGGCATGGGAGATGGAGACCTGAATCTTGGTGTGGTCTTAAGGACAGGCTATGTTCATGCAGGAAGACAGTGCTGTGTCAGAAATCTGACTTTGACACCAGTCACAGGTCAGACCCCAGGCTCTGCTGGGAGCCATTTGGCCAAACTGGCTGTGATAATTACGACGACTGTCCCTGAGGATGTATTGGGACTTCTATCTCCATTTATACCACTAGGAAATCACAGCCAGCTCCAAAGAGATTGTTGCACATATTTCCCTTACCACCACCCATAGTGTCACATTAATGCGCATTTTTAAGCTAGGCACAGGGAAAAAGAGGTCCAGAGCCTGTCCTTCTTTTACCGAGCCCCATGAGGAGTCCCTCCCCTCTGCCACGAGCTGGATCCTCGCACAATAAAGGACATGTATTTCCTGTGTGGCCATGTGATTCTGGGGACTACAGGGCCTCTGCTCAGCAAGCTGAGGAGTTAATAGAAGCAAAACAAATCCCCCTTATTTGCCTCAGGGTTAAGGGTCAGTGTAAGTAAATCATTAATTAACAGGCTGGCACCTCAGTGCTATTGACAGGGTTTTGTGTACACAGTGGGACTGTGGCACCCCCTGCAATTAAGCAGGCAGTGAACTTTCCTCCTCCTGCTGCCTCCCACTCAGCTTGAGCAGGCTCACTCTCCCCTGTCCTCAACAGAGGCTCCTCTTTATTCTTCCTCTCAGCACAGGTTACCAGCTGCCCATGTGCTTATGCTTTTCTCCTGCCCTACCCAGCTGCCTTCAGAAAACAAGTCCCCTCACTTGGTTGCTTTCCAACTTCATGGAACACCTGCTCCTTTAAGAAAGCCTCACTGGCTTTTTTAAATGCATCCATCAACTTAGGTGTTTATTTTAGCCCCCCTGCTCAGGTAAAAATGCACCTACAGACTCAAAAGGGTTCACAAGTGTGTGGTGATAGCTCTTCAGCTTTAAGACACTGCATTGTCTCAGGGGGAAAAAAAAATATTCTTCAGCTCTCAGTCCCTAGATTTAAACAAAAATTTGGGATCCTAATACCTTACTAATGACACCTGGGTTTCTTTTTTTTTTTCCTTCTAATCAAAATAGGTCTGTTGACAGCCGGATTTCTATACCAGATGGGAAATTGCCATATAAAGAGCAGTCATTTCAGAGACTACACAGTCACAGATCCTCTTAACAATCAGGCCTACAGTGTCAGAGGAAATTTCCTAAGAAATTTGTTATACCATTTTCTTTGCAGGTGAGTCTGCTTTCTCTTGGTTTCTTTGGGTTTCAGAAAGGTCTCGGCCTGCAGGCTGAAGGTCTGAGGTTGACAACAAAGACCAACTGCCTCAGAGCTACATCCTGCTGAGATCAACACTGGCTTTGGAGCTGAGCTTAGAGTCCCAGGGAACTTCAGCGGGAAACCCAAGATCAAGGTTCATCATTCTCAAGCCCCAAATTAAATATCCCGTTGGTGTGACGTGAGGGGACAGCCTGCAGTCTGTCATTTCCTAAACTGCAAATCAGAGACTGCCCTGGCAGAAACTGAATGTATATTTATGTGGCTCAAAATCAAAACCAGTTACAGATGCTCTGATCTACTCTACTACTTTTGAAATAGAAACATCTGAACAGCCAACTTTCTTCACTCCTGAAGCATTGTACTAGTTCAATGTTGTCTTAAGATCTTTGGCATAATGTTTCATTTCAAAATGACATGAAAAACATGATTGTAACACAGTAGGAGCTCAGACCATCCTCCTCCCCAAACACCTACAAATTGCTGTCATATTAATCTGATTCCCACAGTGGCTTGCCTCCCCCACTTTTTTTTTTTTTTTAAATTTATGAAATTTTGTAAGTGCTTCATTATATCATTGAGAAACTCTTTAGGAACACACTACAGTACAGGTCCTACAGTACAAAGTTGATTAGCTTTCCACAGCACTTTCTAGAGGCAGAAAAAAACCACAGTCTCTTTTTCTCTCTTTCAGTTGCAGTGACTGGAAGTTCTGATGAAAACTGGGCAGATGAAAAATAGAACTGAATATGTCCAGAAATTGTGCAAGGGCCTTCCTCAGACTTTGAGGCACCTTTAGCGATGACGGGTTAGCATGTCCTCAAGAATTCAGATAACTCATAAGTTTGTCTCATATCAAAGCATGTATGCCAAGATATTAATAAGTTGAAAGATGTCTCCAAAGCAGCTGAGACAACTGGAAGTTCAAGTATGCTGGTGGAAATAGCCTGTCCTAACCTAGGGCTTCCTGCCCATCCCTTGTAACCTAAATTCTTTCTCTCTGCATTTGAATGTAGATTAAAAATAAATGCTAATCTTCTTTGTATATTCTATTTACATTAAACAAGTACATATACACTGGAAAAAATTCTCTGTGCTGGAAAAATTTGTTGTACTTGTGGATCATATATTCTAGTATTTCTGGACACCAAGACAAAGGAATCAGCACTTTCCTCCTCTTTCTGAGTGCTCCATTGGTATATGCTGCCTTTGTCTTTCAGCATCCAGTTCACAGCCCCTGCACTAGTTACATGCAAATGCCACCCTGTACGGTTCCCAAATCAAATGGATGTTAAAAGCAGAAAGCTGCTAGCAGCCAAATTAACAGCACATAATTAGTCTCATGCATAAACCACTTTAAAAAGTACAGGGCACTTGGTGTCAAGATTAGACAATTAACTTTGTCAGAGCACAGGAAAATGCACTTACATTTGCACCGATGTATAAAGTCTGCAATTCTCACTGGGACTCGTGTGAGTAAATACTCTAGGTCAAAGCCTTGACAGCCTTATTTAGATTTTGCTCACTTAGTGCAGTCTCTGCTCAAGTAAAGACCACATATAATCCAAGGAAAAACTTCAGTTTGGCTCTGTATTTTGACAGACTGAAAAAGACTGGCTGGAGCACAAGCAGGATCAGCAAAAGTAAGACCTTCCTCATACTCAACTCTGTCTGAAACCAGTGCTGTTTTACATGCTAGCCAAAACATGACTGTTCACTGCAGCACATTCTGCAGTGCCCCAGCCGGCCAAGATTTAAAAACATCCAAAATCGAGAAAAGGCTTCAGCCGATTCCCTTTACGGTGAGATGTGGCATCAATAGAGTGATCCATCAGCGTTTCATATCTATGACCAAATGGGCTCTTTCCCGGGGGAGTGGCAGGCCCAGAGAGATTAGCACCTGTCTCTCTTCTGTTTATCACTGGCAGGTGCTTAACTGAAGCAAGATATCAGCTCTGCTATAGTGAACAAAGCTTCCAAAAGATAAGATGGATGTGCTGGGCCACTAAGCTAATGCTTGGTCAGGAAACAGAGCAAATGAGTCTGTTTATCAAAGGTGGCTTTGTGAGCTGATAGGAGGAACATGGTAATTCATTAATATGGGGAGTATTCAGAGTCGATGAACAGTTACTAGGAGAAAACCTTCTGCAGCACAAAAAAAAGAAATTTACTGGTCCTGCAAAACCTGGGGACCTTGGTGACTGTACGACATAAGGAACAGGCTGGTACAAGCTGGCTCTATTCAAGGTAATCCATGGGTTGAAAGATTAGGGGATGCCAGGGCAGAGGCCTCTCTGGTCTGGAGGCTGTCTGGCCACATTGATGCAGCACCTTTGCTGACAAGCTTTCCCAGATGGCACTATTTGCAGCTTAACTCCATCAACTGGATACAGCAAATAGTAAATCAGCATTTGCAAGAGGAACATCCAGGTTTCATGTGGCCATGTAAAAGCTAGAAGAGGATATGGCTGTGAGCATAAGGAATGAAAGAGGAAAAAGTATTCCTTCCTTTCAATTTTGCTGAAATGTTACCTAGACATCTGTTGGAGCTTGTTTCTTCTCTGTAAATTACTGAGCATGTAGGCACAGAACAACGCAACAGTTGTACACATTCAACCTGAAGCTGAAGTTTAGAACTGTGTTGCTGCTTCGTGTGCCACTGAAGTCTCCAAATCTTCAGGATTCAAAGACTTTGCAATAGTATTAACTCACAAACAATGAAAAACTTGCCTGATATGAGAATGGAAGTGTCTGTCAAAAGGCCTCACCCAAAATATTAATGTCTAATATTTTTGTAGAAAATGTATAATCCTTTAATATAATAAAAGAAGTGGGTGCCATTTGTTCTTCCTAGTTAAGGAAAAAATAGTTCCTTGTGAATCTGTTTAATGTAAATAAACCCTCTATTTGTCTTTAATAAATTCATACATTATTAGAAAATCCTTTATACAAGAAGACCCACTGAGCTATATCATCTCATTTTAAAAGATTTCCTGTTGGTGGAAAACAAAGCAGCCACCTGCAAGGGCCTTGTGCTCTAAAGGATTTAAATAAACACACACAGATAATTAGATCAGTTAACCTTGCAAATTAAAACAAGCACATTGCATTATCTCTGGTTTATCCTAAAAGAAAATATGAAGTTACCTCAGATAAATAGTTTAATAAAGACAGAGAAGAGCTTATAACAAACTGCATAATGCTAAATCTTCTAAGCATGTGGGTTAATAGGATGAAAACCTACTTTCTGACTAGCTTCATTTGGGAAGCCTGGGTACTGATTTGCCTGGGTCCAGGGGATTAATTCACCAACCATGCTGTCAGAGCAGTTTCACCTAACATCACTTGGGCAGCCTTAGCCTTTGGGTCACCTTCCATTTAAGGAAAAGTTGGGATGACTGGCCACAGTCAACTACTACTCTGCAATGGCTGTAAGAGGAAAACCAAGTGTTTTACCTTCATTAGGCTGAAGTTAAGGAAGATGAAATATAACCATGATCACAAAGTACTACCAGGGTTGGCCAGAAAAACATTACTCCATTTAATGCACACTTCAAGGCTATGAAGCTTATTTCTCTCCTTTGAAGCGAGAACTGATATATTAAGAGGAGAAATATCACTGCATATTATCCAGTGACTAAATACAATTTTAGAGGACAATTCTCTACCAGTTTCAGAGCAGGTTTGCTTACTGATTTGTAATTCCAGATGTCATCAAAACAGGATAAAGGGAACTTTTTGGTGAAATTACTGTTCTGAATCTGAGACACCATCCTAATAAGAAATATACTGAATGCAATATTGTTCCAGAAAACATTTCAGTGTTTTCCAGGACAATAACTTTTGTCTGCTAATTTTTCCATCATCTCTGCTCATTAAATTTGTCATTGCCTTGTGTTTTAAACAGGAAAGGATGCAGTCACAATTTTAACAGTGAACTTGACTGCACTACAGATCCTGCACACAGGTAGCTCCTCATCACAGGCTGGTTTCTCCTCACTGCTGGAAGATGATAGGTGTTGGTCTTGCAGTCAGGAGCTGCTGCTATTCTGGCAGTGCTGTCACTACTGTGGATGGCACCTGTTTTCATAACCAAAACTGCTAACTTCCCAAAAATGTTTGGTGAAAATCTGCTCTCAATGACAATTTTAAGGCTTTTCTGTTTTAAGGTTTTTGTACATATATATACATGCATATATAGACAGAGTTGCAGTGAATGTCATTCAAACACCAGGGATAAACAGATTTTTTGGCTAAAACAGTGCTAATTTTTTTGCCTCAGTATTGACACCAAATCACGACTGTTGAAGATTCAGAAACAAGACCCTAGGATATAATGTGAGGATAGTTCAGAGATCTAGAGAGGTATAAGGTGGTGCCCCAAACAAAATAAATTAAAAAGTTTAGAGTGAGCACTTGCTGCTATATCACCTAATCTGATGTGCTGTGTCATGTGGGTCACAGAGGTTTTTTAAAGATATTGCAAGCCCTAGCAGAAATTGGTACCTACATAAGTAGACTTTATAGAAGTAAACTCAGAACTGAATGGACATAGGGCTAAACTGTTTTGGGGTTTTTATTTTTGTTTTTTTGTTTGTTTGGTTGGGTTTTTTGTTTTGTGTTTGTTTGTTTGTTTTTGGTGTTTTTTTGTTTTGTTTTGTTTTGTTTTGGTTTGGTTTGGTTTGGTTTGGTTTGGTTTGGGTTTTTTTGCTCAAGATGCATTTCGGTTGCACACCAAGTGTAATCCAGAATCTCTGTTTTTTCTTCAGCCTCATTTATGTACACATAATGAAATTTCTAAGCCAAGGCTTGATTACCCACTGCCCTTGGTTACCAAATCATTCTGGTTAGCCCAGAAAACAAGCCCAAATTTGCATCT
>VYXF01011518.1:815032-826407 GCA_013397295.1 Polioptila caerulea
AAAGATGAAAAAAAATGACCTTCCAGCTCCCTTGTCTGTATCTCTAAAGTGCAAGCACAGCTGAAGGGACTCAGCTTTATATGGAATCTAAAGAAAGAGGACGAGATTCTCATTTGAGCTGCACTGATGTAAAGAAGCTTAAACTCTGTAAGAGCACATGGAGTTACTCTGAATTTACATCCAGTCAAGTACTGAATGACAACCCTTCCTCACTGAGAAACGTAATTCTTAGCTGAACAATGAATATCACATTAGATTATCCAAACTGAAATAATTGTAAATATTCTATTTATCTGGACCCATTTGTGCCTTCTGCTTAATTGTTGCACTTCATTCAACAAGGACAATGAAATTAGTTTGGACAGGCCCACTTTAGAGGCATTATCATTGTGTTATGGCAGGTTGGTTTGGAGTGCTGGTGGAAAAGGTTTAAGGCTTAATTGACTAAAATTTAAAGAGGAACACCTAGCAATATTCATAAATTTGGGATCTCCACTGGGACATGAAATACTGTCTTTGAAGGGTGTCACATCTGTACTCTTTATAGTGTATCCACATACAGCCTGTACTGTAGCTTCCAAAAAAACCCAAAACATACAAGCCCTCAAATATCAGCATTTTCTTGCCTCCCCTCAGAAGCTCTGTGCTTGTTGAATGCTAGCAACACATGCCCAACTTCCCCAGGAGTGTCTCAGCCTCTCCTCTCCCAGGTGAAAGTGTGAGTTGTCAAGCAATGTGAATATGCAGTGGTAGAAAAAACAACAAGGTGGGAGCAGCAGGCTGCTACCAGCAAAACAGGTATCCTGAAAGGTTTGTAAGGTTCACCGCTGTACATCCCATTCCCTTCCCCTGTGCAGGGTAAACACAGACACAGAAATCAATCCCCAGTCACTCCCCAGCTGCTCTGAGGAAGAGCAAACAAGAAAACACAGCATGTACAACCCTCTCCTGGCTGCCTTGTGTTTCTCTTGGGCAACATGAATATACACTGAAAAGCTCATACGCACTAAGTCTCATAATTTCAAGAGACATCAGGTTTAGGATAAGCCAGCTCTGCAATCTATATACCAGTGGCATCACAAAATGTGGAAATGTTCGTAAGCTGAGTCTTTCCCTTTGTCTGGAGAAAATACGTGCTCTCCCAGGCAGAAGTAGTTGGGAAGCATGGTGTTCCACCTCAGCAGCTGTAATCTCAACTCATTTCACCAAGCAGGCATTACGGGAACACAGAGTAATGTTTCCAGCAAATCTACAAAGGAGATAAGAGATGGCAAGGACAGACGTGCAGGATGAGACGGGATGTAAGAGAAAAGGAGAAAATGAAGCTCGGCCAGACAGCAGATATTAGAGTGACTTCATTGAGAAAGTACACTACAAAATAACCTAAAAGGTAGAAGCAACGCCTCAAATATTTACCAAGGAAGATCTTGACAGTAAGCTAGCCATAAATAAAAAGACCAAGAAAAACTGATTCCAGTTTTACCACCTTGAAAACAAAGTGCTCTTCCACTGATCAAAGCTGTAAATGAAATCAGAAACTCACGCCAGCATGTCTTATCAGTTACATATTTACCGTGCAAAGTCAATACAGTAGCATAGAAATTACTGAGCCATTCTAAGAACAAGAGAAAAATAAATTTTCTCCATCTGTTTGATGGAACAACCTGAGCTTGGAATGGATTAGTTATAGCTGGACAAAGCTTGCTCTGCCAAAACCTGCCTACAAAGCCAGTGATCAAAACACTCATTTTTTGCAACATGTCAAAGAAAATATGCACTAGAAAGTAGGAGAGGATTTTAGGATTGTAGTTTACCATACCTAAGGGGAAAGTAAGAGAACAACTTCATTCTAGCACCATAGGATTCATTTGGTGCTGAAAATGAAAGCATATCAAGGTCAAAATATGTTACAAAAATCAAAGAAATTTGAAAGCACATGTTTTTACAAGAAATTGTATTTTAACAAACTTTTTTTTTTTTAAAGGAGTGACGTGGTGGTATGGATGGGGGAAAAAGGTATGGAACAAAAGATATAAGAAGTTCCCATTAAAGGAAAGAAATGAAAAATGCACATTTCTTCTTTGAAAAATAGGTTAGCCTTAATTTTGTCCTTGTACTTACAGAAACTAATCAGAGAGATTTGACATTGCTGGGAACCTGCCAAGTGCAGCAGCTCATACATGCGGTGCCACTGTAAGTCTCTCACTGCAGCTACTCAACAGAGCAAAATCACTTCAGATACCTGCTTGCCTCAACTGAGAGTGCAATCTCATGGTCAGTCACTCCCCACTGCTTCCTCACTGCCAGAGACAGAGCACAGCAGAAGGGAAACACGGGAGCTAAATGGGTTACATCACGTCAAGTCCTATCAGAAGTTATCTGTGAGCAGAGAGATGGGACAGTTTCTGCCACTCCCAGAAGCATTCCAGCTCAGATAGTTCTCTAAAAGACGTCCTTACCTTAAAGAACAGTTTTAAGTTTAATGCAGGAATCATGCTCTTAGATTATTTAATGCAGGAAACACAGTTTTTTTTTTTTTTAAGAATCTGCAGCCAGTGGATGGATTTCACATGGTGAGGCTGGCAGGCTGTCTACTCTGCAACTGAAATGTTTTCAACAAGCATAGATGTTCTTAACCTACATAGCATAAGTAGCGCTACCAGAAATAATGTTTCAGGCAAGATTCAAGCCCTTACTGTAGAACTGCCCACCGGGAAGTACAGTCATGGAATGCAGTTACTCCACAGCATTCAAGTCCATGTTTTCATGTTTTCATTGCTATTATATAGAATATTTAAATTAAATTAGGTCAAGACACTGTTCTGTGTGTTTCAAAGATAATGATTTTGGTGGCAGACTTGCACATCTGATCCATGTCTCTTGTGCATGTATCTTTGCATTCATGCAAATCTTTGTATTTAAAAAAAGAAATTATTTTATTGTCACTGAGTATCTGAAGTATTTTAAGGGATGTATACACTGCATGAAAAACATCAGGCAGACAGTTCACACCAAGGTGAGCAGTGAGTAGTACAGCTGGTAAAGCTATAGTATAGGTGGACATATCACCCCTGGGAGAAGTCTAAATCGCTTAATTAATAATCACAGGATCTTCTACTATGTGCTTTGCTTGAAACTTGCAGTGGCCTTGCAGACCACAACCAGCCCAGACTTTATAGTGCAAATATGGGAAGTGGGTGTTTATGGAAACGTTGGCCTATGAACAGTGACTCCTGGGCTAGGTAATGTCACGCACTATCACCCATATGACTGAAAAAATGAAAAGGTAAAGGGTGCCTGTTCTCTTCCTCTGTCTCTCTGTGACTGGACGTGTGGGATGAGGAATGAAGGTTTACTGCTTGCAAGATATTCCTGGATGTATCCCATCATTGCTGAATCAGTAGGGTGATGCAACTGGCAATCCAAATGCATAGGGTTCTCTAGTATCCAATTGTTAACACTCGTGAAACACCAAGACACAAGCTGTCCTTAATTCCTACAGTTTGGGGCTGGGCCCTCTCTCTAACAAAAGGGCTGTGGGAGCTATTGAAGGGCCCAGCAGGTGTCAGGGATGCTCAGTGTTTTGTGTGATCATATATTCACATGCAAAGATTCTTGGTAAAAATATGTTTCTCCATTTAGAGCTACGGTACTTTTCACGATGACATCATTTCAGCAGTGACAAATATAGCTGAGTCTGCTCTTTCCTACGCCATATAAATCCCTTGACCTCAATCAGATCATTGCTGATTTACACTTGTGTAAATGAAGTCAGGATCCAGCCCATGGTATTCAAAAATGTAGGCCAGAGTAAGCATTACTCACAGACAAGAGACAACCCTTCAGAGGAAGGAAAAAAGATCATTTTCATGCAAATATCCTTAATAATAAGGAACAAGAGTTAGAAATAAGGGTATGAATGAAATGCAATCAAGAACTGCTCTGAGATCAGATTTGCTTCTAACTTTATGATGCTGCATCAGCTGCTCTTAAAGTAGCTTAAGCCCAAAATTTGACCTACCTGAAACTTGTTATATATAATTTTTCATCAGGAATCTGTGAGCTAACTCAGTCCCTAGGCTTGGCTTTGAAGGTAGCTGGAGGTGCTCAGCTACTTGCAGGGTCTAAAAAAATTTGATTGCTGTGTTCTATGAAAATGGAAACTTTTTTCCTGATATGCAGCTTTGCCCTCAAATCGTTACACATTATCTATTTATTTATGCAAAAACTGTGGCATTATGGTTTGGAGAATAGGGGTCCTTTGATGGGAGGTAAGCTTGACTAGCCTATGGGAGTTTACTGCTATGCATGTAAATGAGGACATACATACAAATATGCAGAACAGACAAGTGAAAATATACAGCATCTCTTTAAAATGAAATACTTTGATTGCTCCAATCACAAGAAGTTGTAAAACTACCCTGAAGAATTAACAGCCTCAGTACATGCTAACTACATCCATCATAAATTCGTCTTTAGTTTCTGTTATCATATCACTGTCTCTTGGGACCCCCAGTCCTGTCATCATTTGCCCTTTATAATTTATTCAGCTTGTACTTGCCTGAATCCTTTCTACTTATCATTCATCTTTACAGTTGTACATAAAATTAGATTGATCCTCCTATGGCAGACACGTCAGAGAGAAAAGTTGTCATTGAATAACACATAAAGCAAATGAAGGTCCAGCAAAAGCTTTTGTTGAATAACTTGGAAATCATCCTCTGAGATCCAAAAGGTGTCAAATTAAAAAGGCAAGACAATGCTGCCTTTATAATTTATTTTTTTGCACATCATTTTTTAATTGCCACCAAATCTCAGGCATGACTGGGAAGCCCTTTTCCCATTTTGCATCACAAGCTGAGTGTGGTTAGCCACCACAAAGGTGATGAATAAACCAGTCTCAGCTGAGATAACAGTGTGCACATCCAACACACTGGTTCTGTCAGGATGCTGGCGCTGTGTTCTTTCTCTGCAAAGCTCTTTGGACTGGGTAGCAGAGAGAGTTTACTTTGTATTCTGGAGGCTGCCTTATAGGGATACAGAAGCCAATCTTTAACTAGTGAAATGGAACTTTAATGTTTACCAAGCAGATAGGACCCAGGTGTTTCATCTCATCTGGTGAACAGAGCAGCACTGTCAAACTACAGGGGTTTTTAGCAAATGGAAAGTGCATATAGCTTACTCTTCCTCTCCTCTGCCCTGCTTTATCCAAAGCAAGACCCAAAAGTACTTTTACTGTCTGGTCACTCAGAAGGGGGAAACAAGGGTAAAAAAAAAAAAAAAAAAGAGAATATTACTTTAAGCATGACATTGACATCCACAGATCTTAAAGGGAGAATTTCTGGAGAATTTCTAAAGGACTGGGGTTTTTTTTTTTTTTACTTTTCTCCTTTTTTTCTTTTTTTCCCAAGTCTCTTACCTCAAATCTGGTTTTATTCCTTTTCATCTTCATTTTTAACTTCAGAAAACAGACATGTTTCTCCCAAGGGAACAATTAAATGTGTTTTCTTTCAAAATCTAAAGGGCATGGTGAGCAGGCTGTGTGTTCAGCAGGCTACTTTAATCAATGGAACCCATCCAGCCTACCACTGCTGACCAAATTGCAATTTACATCAGTAGAGAAAAACTTTTGAAATGGGAAGTTGTGGGAATATAATACCATTTTTGGCACAACACAGCATGCAGGGTGATATGTGGTTTAATGGTTTTCTAACAAGCTTTTCGAAAAAGCTTTGAAACATTAAAAAGACAATAAGACAGTAAAATTTCAAGGTCTGCCTTAACAGTGAAATCCGTGCTATATGTACAGGTCTACTGAAGTCCACATGACACTTATGTTTCATTTAAGCCTTATTACATGGATTTAAGAGAGGCCAGGCTTTGCAAGGTACTCTCCCTTCTCTCCCCTACACTCAGCTGTCTTTCCTCACATATTCATAAAAGTTTAAGTCAGGTAAGAGCAGTAGTACTGGAAAAACCTTTTTTATTAAAACAAACAAACAAACAAAAACCATAAACAGAACAAAAACCTCAACAAAACAAAAAACAAATGAAAAACCAGAAAAAAAAAACCCAAACTCTGGGCCACTCTAATTATAGGGGCTTTTTTGTTTCTCTATAAAATGGGTTTAATATGAGTTTTATGAGCTCACCTGCCTTCTAATGTTAAAGATGCATATTTTTGCATATGATGAATAAAACAGAATGCATTTTTTCTAGATGGCAAGAAGAGACAAAGAATATCAGAACAGTTAGGGAGAAAACTAATTATGTTACGCAGTGAGAAATTTAGCATACCAGTAGTACCACTGTCTCTTTCAAGAGGAATAGATACAGTAAGAAAACCCAGCCTATTTCCCAGACTGAACAAGCCCTGCAGATTGCTGAGGTTAACAGTTTCGTACATACTTAATTTCATAGTTATTCTTTGCAAGTCTTACAGGAAGGTTTTAACATTATGCAAAGAGACAGTGCCTCCAACCAAGTATACATGGACTGTTCTCTCCTGTTGCCTGAGAGAGCCACAAAGAACTAGGGGAAGAAAAATGCTGCTGTGCTTATCATACGAGAGCTCAGTTTATTTGTGCTATAAATAAAAGTAGATCTTGATAGCGTAATTACATTTCTCAGCATTATCCGCTGCCATTCACTTGAGAAAGAAAAAAGAAAGGGGAGAAAAAGTTCACTTCACTATAATTTGTAATCAAAATGACTACACTTAAAACATAATTTTATTTCCCCGATTTCATTTCCTGTGGAGCTTTGTGGGGCAAATAGATAATATTATACAAAATCTGCAGGCAGATAATTCTCCCATATGTTGCACTGTCATTGACTAGTTCACTTTCCCCCCCTTGCCTTGCTTTCCTCGGGACCATTGCTTGTGGTTTTGATATTGCATTTTATCATTGAGGGATATATCAGAATCAGAAATCCCAGGGGTGAATCAACTTTTACCTTCTCTAATTTCTCTCTCCTGCTCCCTCAAATTACTCTCCCTTGCCTTAATTCACTTTTTATAACACGAGTTTAAAAAAAAAAAAAAAAGGTGGTTTCCCACTATGAAGGATTAGCACAGATTATGGTGAACAGTGTTAATTATAGGTGAGGAAAAAGAATAGTGCATCTCTCCAATCTGTTCTTGATTTCCCCCGTGTCTGTCTGTCTGGTAATAAGCCTCCTTTAATCTGGCAGTCCCCTTGGTGAAATCAGCGCCATGGACAGCAATATTGATTGCTTCTGAGAAACCATCACAGCTGCTCAACCAAATTACCTTTGATATGTGACCTTTAATGTAATTACTGCAACATCAAAGCATTTCTATAAATTATTAAAGAACTAATATACTTCATCATCCAGCCACTCTATTATATGTAAAATAAACAATCACAAGTAAACACTAGAATTTGAATTGTCCAACAATCAGAAAGTGTTCTTTACACATACATACACACTGTGCTACATTAACCTTCCATTTTAGGCAAAACAATTTCAAGCTCTCCAAAAGAACCTAATTTACTCATTCAAGTGAAGAAGATCCAACTGATAGTTTTATGTTTTACATTCCATTCTAGTTGCTTCAAAATATCTATCATGATTCCTTCCCACCCAAAAACAAAGTGCCATAAAGACTTTATTAATCAACACATACCTGCCTGGAAGTCTTTTGATTATTCCACAAGATGAGTTTATGTCCTACATATAACATAGAAATATGTGAAACATATTTCTGTCATCTTACAAAGCACATCCAGAAAGTAATTACTGTAAAATATGTGCATGTAGCCACTCCACTAAAAACAAAGTGATACATAGCTGAGAGGCAAGGCATCTGAATCTGGACAAAACCTCCTCATGCCTCACCATTTCCATACATTACTATTCATGTGCATATTATTAAAAATTACTCAGTTCTGTGTTTTATAATACAAAGAATACAAACAGTGATATTGCAAGAGCAAGAAAGTGTACAGTTTACTGGGGAATGGGAAAGAAAGGCTTAGTCTTGTACTATTTATTTTTTCCTATGCCACGCCTCTTGTTTTGGATGCCTTCTCAGTTGTGCTGTTTGTGTCAGAGACAGTGGAATGTCAAGAGAATATATATATATGTTATATGTTATATATGTCTCATTTGTGAACTTATGTGAATAAGGACTTAGACCCCTGACCTTAAAAGCGCCTCTTATTTTATGGTGATGAACTATGGTTGATATTTTTGGTGCATGTTATCAAGAACAGTCAGGTAAGTCATAAATAATTCTCTGCTACACAGATAGGAACCATAAAACAGTATCCAGGCATGATACTTTATCAACACACAAGACTGGTTTCCTTAAATAAACTACAGTGACATCATTCAGAGGATGAGTTCAGAAACTTGGCAGAAAGCTGCATGAAGAGGGTTTGCTGGTGGAAAGTAAACCTTTATCCTGAGACAAATAGAACTTGAAATGAAAGGGATGGGAAAATCAGTGTTCAGGACCCTAAGAAACCGAGTCGCTCTTTTAAATAGAGGATTCACTGTTCCCAGTTCAATGAGATCTTAACTTTGTCAAATGAAAGTATATAAGGAAACAAAAAAAAAACCCAACCTTCTAGAGGCAGTGTGGTCAGTATGGAGTATATGTAATAGAAATTGCACAAACAGAGGAGGAAATTGTTTCCCTGTAGAATCAATCAGAGCAGCCTTTAAAGAAAGTTTTGATCCTAAAGCAAAAGCTGGTTGAATTTTAGCACTGTCCAAGAAAACAGTTTTGACTTTAAGACTTTTGTGGTTTGAAGTCTCTAACACAGAGATTGAGATTCAGAACTGTAAACATATAAAGAACAGGAAAAAAATAAAATCCTAAGTCATCACTTGTACCCCCTGTCCCTCAGCAGCTCAGTCCTCAATCTCACTGACCCACTGTGTTCTTGAAGATATTAAAATCATACAATTTCAGGATGAGGCTTTTAACTCATAGAGAAGATAGAGTTCCATGTGCAAGGGAACGAACTGGCTCCTAATGAGAAGAGCAAAGAGTCTCAGTGGAAAATCTGGAATTTCAATTAGTCTTTTTTAAATACACAACACCCTATTCATTACATCTCTAATTTTGATAAATACATATTTTATTTCAAGCTTATTTCAGAAAATTTAAATTTCAGTTAAAGCATTACCTGAAACATCCTTAATCATTTTTTTTTTTTTTAATCCAGTTTTATCATTCAGGAAAAAGACAAGCAAAAAGAAAAAACTGGAAGGGGGGGGAGGAAGAAAGCCTGAAGTTACTTTCAATCTGCTGCTAAGGAGTTTCTAGGAAAAAAAAAAAGTCAGAGGGAGTTGTCAGCTGACAGAAATATTTTTAGGCAATGAAGTATGTATATATTTGCATAAGGTATGGCCTTTTATGCAAAGATAGATGTAGATGAGCAAGTGCGTGGGCATCTCCATACTGGCAAGGTGGCTCAGAGATAGGTAAATAGACCCAGGATGATGGAAACAAGAAGAGCAGAATCAACACTTTCCTCAGAGCACAGAGCAAGGGACGTGTCTTAGATCTGGTAGAAAGGTAGGTTATAGCTACACAGGACTCAGTCATTCAACACCACCTAAGACAGACTTTTGAATAGATTTCCTCTAAGTTTGGATGCAACCTGGAGCCCCCAGAAGCCCACTCTTGGTTACGTGATCACTGGTCGTTGTGACACCAGCCCCATTCCAGCTGCAGGAGCATTTGGCTGTTCCAAATCCATGTACTCTGGCTGAATCTAAATAGTCTCCCTCCCCCAGGTAACCACTTAACTAGAAACCCATTCCGGCAGGCCAGGTCTTCCCCACATAATGCTGATTCTATTTTTAGTTCTACTTGTGTTGTCTGAACCTTAGATCTTGCTCATGTGAATAATTTTCCTCATTATCTCGTGTGCGTCTTTCCTCTCTCTCTTTTCTCCTTGTCTCACCGCCTTTCCAATCTGCTACAGCTGCTTGAATACTAAAGTAACTGAGTCAAACCACTTTGTCATCAGGAATATGTTTTCATTCTGTGATAACTCAATAATGTGATCTGTTTCTTGATTTCTTGCTGCCAAACCTTTCTTCAGAGAAGAAAAGTAGTGAGAGGAAGCACCTGGTAAGGACTTCTAACATTTCACTGTAGTGGTCACTACTCTAAAGCAGTCCCTCAGCTGAGTAAGGCTGGTAGAACCCAGTCCATAACCAGCTGATTACTGTTTTTCTGACTCTCAATAAGGGCAAAAAGCTTTTAGTTTTGTGCATGGAAACCATTTGGGTGGGTTGGTGATATCTTGATTTTATTAGCACAATGCAAATAATGAATCATCCAAACAAACGGAGACTTTATGCTTCCAAGTCTGAGATGAGAACACCATATGTAACCCATTTTAGATATTAAAAAAAAAAAAAAGTTATCAGTCTGGACAGTCTGGACTTACCCCCGGCAGTGTCTTCTGTTCATGCAGCGCGCTCTGGGCCTTTAGAGCAGACTCCCTTTCGCAGTATGTTAGGAAGGCACAGCCTGCAAAGAAAAGGAAAAACCTCAATAAGAGCACTGTTTCAGAGAAGATCCTTCTGAAATCGAGACATAGAACAAACCACTTTCCTGTCATCATCCCATTCCTAGTAAATCAATCGTAAAATTCTCCCCTTAGTGTGTCAGTAGTAAGAAAGAAATGAAGCTATCACAGCTTCCTCTGAACCCGGGTACAAAGTGAGCAACAGTGTACCTATGAGTAGTTAACACACGCTTAAGTGTCAGGTACAGAAAGCTGCACAGGATTAGGGATCTCAAAGGTTCCACATGATGGCAAGATGGGGCATGAGATACCACTCCTGCTCCAGCAGCAGCACTGGGAACAAGACCCCTGATGCCATATGATGAAATGTCTCGCGCCTTTCTTTTGCACCAAGTACTTTAAGAAAAGGGCATACAAGGACTTGGAACTTCCTACTGCAGAGGAAAATTTCTATTGTTTAGCCTGACCTGCACCAAAACCTCATTACTCTTTTTACATCACACCTCCCTGCACTGGCTGCTGCAAAGTCTCATTGGCTTCCAGTCATAAACACAATCATGCCAAAGCCCAAACAATCACTCCAAAACATCCCTGACCCACAGATCACTTGTTCTTCAGAGATACACCAATGAGTTACATCTTTGATTCTTCCAAAGACTAGCTTATCAACTACAAGGCTAAAGCCCTGTCAAAGTAAAGCCCTGCTGTGCCTTTGTTCCCCAACTCTATGCTTCCCTTCTGGTAAAACTGGTTGTTGCAATATCGTACTCCAGTTGTGTGTCTGATGTGATCAAATTATTTCTTCTTACTGCAGTATACTGAAAACCTGCCAGTTCCTGCAGCAAAAAAAAAAAAAAA
>VYXF01011518.1:826569-884106 GCA_013397295.1 Polioptila caerulea
AAAAAAAAAAAAAAAAAAAGTGCTGGTTATGCAGAAGACATTTTCTCTGAAATTACTACAGAATGTCTCCAGCTTCTTGAAATGGAGGTATCATATCTTTCAAGGTTCAGGCAGGATGTCCCTCAATCTGAGAATGTCTTTCAAGAGCGGCAGAAGTACAGAGAGACTACCAAAGAAATAAACAAGTCCTATAACCTCATTTTGACCCACCCACCCTCTCCCCAAGAATATATAAATACATAACAGGTGAGTAAACAGTAGACTGTAAACTTCTTTTCTGCTTTGATTGCCACCATGAGCATTTTGTCCGTGCAATGTTCATAATTTTTTCAAAATTCTTTCCTTAGGTAATATTACTGAAGAAATACACACTTTTACATGCTTTTAATAGATTAGCATGTGGAAGAAAATAGGACTTTTTTCTATAAATTGATATCTTTTCCCCTCAAAGATTACCCTGTGGAAGTCACTCTACTCCTTTCACAATAGCTATGATATGGCATTAAAAAGAAGAAAAAGAACAACTTTTTCACTATTTCTTATCCCGTATTACTTTCTGGAGGTCTTGTTACTTTCTGTTTATTCAAGCCAATCACATTTACTATGTCTCAATAATTGAGAAGGTGGCAATCAAAAAAGGAGACTGAATATCATCAAAAGTTTGCTTACTTGAATTTTTTTTTATTTGTTCCCCTCTAACTTTAAATGGATAAGTTTTCAGTTAGTCTGTATCCACCAAAGAAGAGGAAGAAATCCTGGCAGAGAGTTTACAGCTTGCAGAAGGTAATGGGTTGAAAAGGATCCTTAAAAGTTACCCATAGCCTGATAATCAAATGGGAAACTATGCTTAAATTTAATTTCAGTGCTAAATCACAGGCTGAGAGCTCTCTGTTTACTAGACACAATAAGAAAGTCTCCCTGTAGCAGCAGACGTGGAGCAGCTGATACAGTCTAATTAGGCACATCATAGCACACTGTTATAGAGATAAACTATGCAGTGTAAAGCACTCATAATGATAGCTATATTTTTCTCCTCATTGTGATTGCCATGATGACAGTTCAGGGTAACAATGTCCTGCAGCTCCTCCTGTACCATGACTGTAATTCAGGCTGAGTAAGCAGAAGACAACTCTTCTCTGAAGGTGGAAATTTTCTGCCCAAGATCCACCACACTGTCTGTGTGTGTGTGTGTGTGTGTGTGTGTGTGTGTGTGTAAGCAAGTTCTCACCAGGGAGAAACCTCTGTTAAGTTCTCTCCAAACCTGTTGTCAAAAGCGGCAGAAGCACCAAACTCCCCCAAACAGAATTCAGAATGCATTTAATTATCACTGATATAACAAACACAGTGTTATGGACTAAAAGACTTCGACATCAAAAAGAAATCTACTCTCTGATATGATCAGAAAAAAAACCCTCCTGTTTTCCAGAGACAAAATTTATGTTCTGTGAAAGTGCTTCTCTTTCCCTTTTCATTCATATATCATGCACACAAATTACAATCTATACCATATGTGTTGGGCAAAAAGTAATATCTTTATTAAAAATAATATCTTGTTTATTTTAAGTATGACTTAGTTGCTTAGAGACAGTAAGAAGTTCCATCCCAGCAGTGGCCAAATGAAGTAAAGTAGTGATTACTGTTCATAGCAGGCCTCAAACCTGAACTTGAAAAGGACAGTTCATGGGGATTTTTTGTCTTCCCTTTCCTTACCACAAGATTGCTCTGTAAGGCACATATGCAGCATTAACCATCAGCTGAAATAGTATTTTTCTAAAACACAAGGCCTCTTATAAAACAAAATGTATCTATTATTCCATTCTTGAAGAATTACTATATTTCATCTCCCTTGTGTATTAGGATGAAAGGCTATACTCTTTCTTGCACCACCCTTCCCACCTCCCTGAAACATCAAAATTGGTCTCTACTTTGTACTGCGATGTTTAATGGAATGACAACCATAAAACCCCTTTCAGGTGTTACTTTTCCTAGGTTACCTATTTCCATGTGTCTCCATATGAGGCCCCCAAAGAGCTTTTCCTTCCTGGAAGATGTTGCTTAGAAAACACAACACTAGGTGTTCAGGTTAACTCTATGGAATACAGCACCCTGAACAACTGAGTCTTTAAATAAAGTCATATGGGGCAGCCATGTCGGGTTTTTCGGCAGAGAAAAGAAAATGAGAAAAAAAAATTAGTTTTTGGGTGACTTTTTTTTTTCTCTTCTTTTTATTTTGATTTCCCAGATGGAGCACAATTTCAGAACAATCAATTTTCCCTACTGAACCTCATGACTGTATACAGAACCACTTATTTCACTGGGAAAAAAAAAAAAAAAGGTTTTTCATAGTAAACTCCAAAGTTGCTCAACTTAACTGCTCACTTACCATTAGCTCTTTGGTCTGGGTGTGAACATGGCTTCTAGGTGGAAGGCTTCATATTCCATTACAAAACATTTTCACCATCTATCCCCTTTGAATTGCCCATGTTTAGGAATATAATGAACATTTCTCAATATATTTCTTTCGTAAAGACAGCGTGAAAGCAATGCATTATTTCTATCCTCCGCTTCTATGGATGGTGATGACTGTCAGTACAGTGCTTGTGAATTATATCAGAATTTGAACACAAATTCTAATTGACTAATTATTGATAATGAAGGGCTCGGTCCAAACTGTTCCTAATTTCAATTCCATTTTTCTCAAATACACCATGCATTCCAGACATATGTCAATCAGCTAAAAAATGCTCTACTTGAATTGTGTCTTTCCAGCTGTTCTTTCGCTAACAGTGGGCAGCTTTTTGGGCAAGCACATAAACATCTGGAAGCTCCCACCTGCCAATTAACTCTGAACCTATTGAGCTACAATCTCTTGGAAGCAAGAGGACGTATCAAGTTGTCTCCTGGGAAACAGGATTGTTAAAGAGATGGTGGGAAACAAAAACAAAAGCTTGAGATGGAAAAGAAATTAGAAAAGCTCTGTTTTAATTTTATCTCCAGAGAATTCAATAGTGTAAATAATAATTGTATGGGATATAGATGGACGATGATTGTGGTTATGGCAACTTCAACTTCATAGTAAGTCTCCAGAAAATTTTGCACAAGCCTAAGAGGCAGAACTGTCATGAGACACTGTGAACTGAACAGAATAATTCTGAAAACTGACAGCCTGAGTTGAAGAAGGCAAAGGCAGAAGCTGGGAGAATGGACAACAACCTGCTTTAGCAGAAGGTCAGGTTTTAGACCTTCTGAAGAACCTCAAAATTCACAGGTCCATGGAACCTGATGAGATGAATCCATGGGTCCTGAGGGAATTGGCAAGTGAAATGTTTAATCCACTGTCCATCCTATTTGGAACACCAGCAAAGTACCCACTGATTCAAAAAGAGAAAAAAAAATCCCTATTTTTAAAAGAGAAACTAGAAAGACCCAGAGAACTACAGGACACATTGGGTAGAATCATGTAGTTGAGCCTCCTGGACAACATGCTACCTGGAAAATAAGGATGTGCTTAGTGACAGTCAACATGGTTTCCCAAATGGCAAATTGTGCCTGGCAAAATCATGGGCCTTTTACAACAGTGTTATAGCACTGATGGAAAAGGGGAAAGCAACTGACACCATCTACATCGGTTTATTCAAAGTATTTGGCACTGTCTCGCACAAGATCCTTGTCTCCAAAATGGAGAAAAGTTTATTTCAGGGGTGGGCCAGCGGCATTGCCTGGATAGTCACACGCAGAGGGTTGCTGTCAATGGCTCAATGCCCAAGTGGAGAACAATGGCAAGTGGTGTTCCTGTTCCTTAGGACTGGTATTTGAACTGGTGCTGCTACACAACTTTGCTGGCAGCACGGACCCTGGGTTTCAATGCACCTTCAACAGGTCTACCCTGAAACAGGAACTTGGTTTGTGGAGCAGCCAAAGCTCTGGAGGGAAGGGATCCAGAGGCATCTTGACAGACTCGAGAGGTGATGCTCAGCAAACCTGGTGAAGTTCAAACAGACCAAGTGCAAAGTCTTTTATCCATTCTGGGACAAACCCAAGCACAAATACAGACTGGGCAGAGAATACATTGAGAGAAGCCTGGCCAAGAAGGACTTGGGAATATTGATTGATGTCAGCAATGCACACTGACAGCCCAGAAAGCCAACCATATCCTGGGTTACAGCAAAAGAACTGTGTCCATCAGGTTGAGGGAAGTAATTTTCTTCTCTAGTCCACTCTTGTGAGAGCCCACTTGGAGTACTGCTTTCATTTCTGGAGTCACAAACTTGCAAATGATGTGGAACTGTTGGATAGAGTCCAGAGGAGACCACAAAGAGTATCAGAAGGCCTGGGGCACGTCTCTTGTAAAGACAAGTTGAGATAGTTGAGCTTGTTCAGCTTGTAGAAAATAAAGTTCTGGCCACATCTAACTTAAGGAGCTGCAAGAGAGCTGGAGGTGGACTTTGTACAAGACCATGAAGTGATAGAAAAGGGGAAAGATGGCTTAAAACTTCAAGAAGGTAGATATGGATCAGATATTAGGAAGAAATTTTTTACTGTGGAAACCATGAGGCACTGTAACAGGTTGCCCAAACAAATTTTGGATGGCTCATCCTTGGAAATGTTCAAGGCCAGGTTGGATGAGGTTTGGTGCCTTGGTCTAGCAGAAGGTGGACCTGTCATGGAATGGGAGTTGGAACAAAGTGGTGAAATTACATCAAACCCTAATCCACTGCTTCTCTTGAAAGAATCCTTGGCTCAGATGCTCACTTCAGCCACAATAATCTAGAAGAGTTTGGATAACCCTAGGCATTGAGAAGGCTGGCTTGAGTGATCTAAGCCAATTTTTAATTCACAAACTTTTGTGACTATAGCGTATGCACTCAACCAGTTATCACAGCTCGGCTGACAGGTGATAACTTCTGAAACTACAGCCGTTCCAATACTTGTGAGTGTAACCAAAATCAGAATCATTGCCCAAAAAAAGACAAAAATTCCACAAGGCTGTCAGGTTTGTTTTTTTTTTGGTTTTTCTTCTTTGAGTCAAATACCTTCTTACTTATAGTTACAAATATATAAGTTAACAGTGAGGATTTCCTTAATTGGCCTTCCTGTGTCGTGTTACGTTAGAATTCTGAACAGTCATGAAATAGTGAACAAGAGAGTCTTCTGTAACAGAAGAAAGAACACAGCTCATAGTGTCTACCTTTTCCCCTAGCATCTTTAGTGTACCTCACACCCTAAAACCCCAAAACAGAGAAACCAAGGGCTGTACTCCAGCAGACCACTAAGGACTTTGAGAAAGAAAACTGCAATCCAAGCACAACTCTCCAAGACCCTCAGGCTGTACACTGAAAATGGAGGAGGCTAGTAATTCAGCATACCTTGGGTCACAGGCCAGTGGTCATGGACCAGCACAAGAAGAGCTGCAGTCTTTTAAAGGAGCTGGCTTAAGAGCAAAAAGTTCACATTGCTGGGAAAAAAAATTGGAAATCTCAATTGGTTACAAGTCTGAGCATCTCATTTAGTGATGCCTCAATTTCTCTGTGCCCTAATTACCTTTGAAAAAATTAGACCAATATATATGAGTTATCTGTGGTGGACCAGAGATCTGTGCCCCAATTTCCAGACTCTAGGTTTGTGTTTTAAGAGAGCTCCTTCTCTGAAAATAATGGAGTTCATTGCTTCAAAATTCAGAGATCTGTTATCTAGAGAAAGATCATGATACTTAAGAAAACTCTTGCCTTAAAATCAACATCTCAGGTTACGTCTCCCAGCTAGGATTTCAAAGGGAAAAAGAAATCTTTTTTCGCTTTAACTATCCTAGCTCTACATGTCTGGTTTTGAAACAATTCTCATTTGCTCTGTCTACAGTGGACTGCCCAAGGTTTAATCACTTGAGGGTTTCAGAGATTGAGCTGAATTTTCTTGAGGGAGACACAATCAATAAAGACTTTTGGAACTGGAAATGTTTTATCCAATTTCTTCATCTGTTTCTCTCTCAGTGATTAACTACCTTCTGACAAAAGTTAACATCTTTGCTGGTAAAGAACATTCACTTGGCTAGAACTTTCTTTTTCTCCATCTCCCCTGCTGCACAACAACTGAACACTAACTGTTTAGAGAAAAAGATAGGAATAAAAATCTTCCCAGATATCAGCTTCCCTGTCAATTATATTGCAAGGCAGATTAACATCCGAAATGCCCTGCTGTGTGGAATGCTAATTTTCTTTTTCCTCTTATGCTATTTTCCATTAACTATTATGATGCTGTAATATTCCTGCTATAGATAACTTGATAAGATTCTCTCTGTTAAAAGCATACAAAAGCCCCACTCATATACATCTGTGAGCCAATACTAAAAAACAAATTAAGAGACCAAATCTGCAAACGGAGAAGTTAACCATATTTACAGAATAGTAGCTCACTTAAAATGCATTTATGATAGTTCAAAATGAGACATTGAGATGCACAGTCCAAATCAGAGTCAGTCCTCAGCGTAAGCAGTGTTTAATTATATGTAGCAGTGTCCAGGCAGGCAGTAGAGACTTGAGCATCTGTTGGTATGTGTGTTTGAACAACACGGACAATGGTTTTGTCCTGATTTTGGATAACAAGTAGTTTTTTAACAAAAACATCAGTTTTTAAATGTCAGAATTTCTCATAGAAATGTTTAACAAAATAGCTCGCCAATTTCTCAGCCCCATGATACCATTTCCAACAAGATCCTACAGTCAGAGTAATTTATTCCAGGACAGCCAGAAGTCTGGGTTCTAATCTGGATCAGGCAAACAGGGTGTCAGGTGCAGCAGCTTTGACACCAGAGAGCATATTTTCACTGGCAGACCCCCAAGGCTTCACGTTTATTTTTTAAGTAACACCACAGTTACCTTGTCTCCACACCACTACAAAACTGGAAGGTTTTTGATCTGTCAAACTTTCTTCCCCAGGATGAGGGAAGAGTTTCTGGCTCTGATTCCCACATAGATGGTTTTATCCTGGGGTCTTGAAAGTTCCTTGCAAAGTTGCTTTGAACAATCCTTTGCTGACTTATACACTCAAAACAAGCTGCAGAATGAACCATTGATCTGATATACCATGTACCAGGTCCTGTTTTCACATGACTGCCAATGTTTCGGCTTTAAATTTCATCCTGAAACTTCTGAGACGATTTTGATCATCCCAGCCAAGTCAACAGAAGACTCACTGCTCAACTTTCTACAATTCTGACTATCCAGAACATTTTCTCTCCAGCACAGGTGTCTAATTTCCATACACAAAGAAATGGCCAATGAATAGGCATCCCATTAAAGAAATCAGATTGTAGATTACTGGTTAAGAGAGTTGTCTACCACAGAGAGTGCTGAAGTGCCTAATAAGGCCTGGAAATATTTAATGGTTAAAGTTACAGTAGAAAATTTACTTTTAAGCAGACTATCCTCATTCAATTTCGCATTTGTTGCCTAATACCTGTGGTTTCCATATTGTAAGGAGAGGTATATTCCTTCAGGCCCTATTAATCAAACAATTAGGGCAAGCTTTTGATTTAAAATAAAGAAAGACAGATATTAAAATGAAAATTATAATCAAGTGGTTTTCTGGACCAAGAAACAGTGTACTCAATGTTTCAGAATGCTGTCATTGATGAGAAAGCAATGAACAAACTCTGGAGACCACTCGTGAGAATAAGAATAAGTAAATTCCAGCTTCTACTCCATAATGATGCAAGTTTGACTCAAGTTTGAGTTAAAATCCTGATCATCTCTATCTATCTTCAATCTATCTATTACTTCACAGAAAATCCAACATAATTATGTTACCTATTTTACATTGCTGCTTCAGTTCTTGTTTGCAGTGAGGTGGTAATGAAAAAGATATAGAAGTTTGGGGGGGGGTAGGGGTTGTGTCTTGTGTTTCACTAGCTAAAGTCAGGAGAATATAACCCTGCTCTCGAAACAGTAATATTTAAATTCAGAATATAATGGGTTAAACCTCCTTAGAGTACATGCATTAATTAGACTCTGTACCTGCTGTTCTGAGTCCTGCCTTTTGAGTTCTTTCTATTGTTAGCAGCATATGAATAACTCAGTGGATTTTCTAAAACATTTCGCTCTTTCAGAAACTTTTCCTCTTCATTTTGTTTTGAATTTTGGATTCATTTCTGTTGGAGAGACTTCTTCAAGAATGCTCATATAGTCTCCAGAGGTTAGACTACTGTTAAACAAGGATCACTTTGAATGCCTTGAATCCTAGCAAAATATAGCTAAAGCAAAACCATCTCTAAACTAATTAGACTGCTCTGCTACTTACAGCTTTGTCCAAGCCTTTCTTTTCTGCATCTATATAGAGTGGGTTTGATTCGTTGGGGTTTTTTCCTCTTTTCACTTTTTTTTTTTTTTTTTTTACTGCTTATTATCTTTCACAAGGATGACGAACAGACATTTCTTGGAAAATAACATCAAGTCTATGTGCAGAAAATGTCTGTATTTTTGCATAAGAAAAGTTGGTATTTTCACCCTTAAAAAATGTCAGGGCCATGCAGCAAACATCTTGTTGATAGCATCATCAAATGATTAGTTATTTATGCTTTTGTCTCAGAAACATGTAAGTAGCTTGTTCTAAATACAGACTTGTATGCTCTTTAAACAACCTCATATTCTTTATTCTCTCAGACAGGGCACAAGTGTCAATATAGATTTCTGACATTTCCAGCTCAAGGTTGGAAGAAAAAGGCACTAAAACAACTGCAGAAAAGAGCTATTATTAGACAACTCCTATCCCATTCAGAAACAAACTATTATAATTATCTCTATAGAGTTATTGCTCTTACCAAATTTGCCAGCCTACATTTTTCTGATTCCAGAAATTCAGATTCAAAATGGAACCTTAAAATACCTCTCAAAATCAACCTTATTACATACAGTTATTCCGTTTTTCTCCATACCACATATGCAAGAAACTGTCAACTGGACAACATCAGACCCTCACTGCTAAGTTCCACAAAGTTTTAAGTTTGAATTCAGGGAAGTGCATCTGAAGCTGCCTTAGGATTTTTATGTCACAAAAGCAAATCCAAATCCACAAAGAATGTATTTCCTGATTCCAGCTGATATAGAAATGAAAATCTTTAGGCAGCAGCTGCTCATACAAGATGATCACCCTGAGACTAGAAGTCTCCAGAAACTTGTAAGAGTCACAATATGAGCCAGAGAAAACTCTACAATACCAGCTGGCTTCATGAGATTTCTGGAGACAAATTTCAGCTGTCAGAACAATTAACATCCAAGCTCCCATAACCAGATGCTGTTTTCCATATGTTTTGACTTTGAATAGCTTCTTCTATCCTCCAAGAGATGTTGGGAGTAAATAAGTATTGTCTCTTATCACCTATTTCTTTCTCTTTATCCTTTCTCAATTTGGCTCGTTCTTTAAGTATAGGTACTGGAATGGTATGAAGTAGGATCAAGTTCTTCTGAAAGATTTTGGAGTGAAGTAATCTTAATCAACAAACCTCTGTCTACTTAGGGCTGAGAACCACGAGGCATAGTCTGTGTATGTGCATGAGAGAGAAAGGGAAGTGAAATGAGGTGCTCTGGAAGCACAGCAGGAGAAAGATGGAGAGGGCTTCTCAAAGGCCCTATCAGCCTGTTATAACACAAAGGAAGAGAGTTGTCCCAAAGACAACGGCCTCCACTGCCTCACTCTCAAAAAACTCTACATTGAACCATCTTTGCATGGTACAAGCTTCCTGAGCCTGGCTCAGTCATAAGTGACTGATAAATCTAGGCAAGGCAAGCAGAGACTGATGAAGATTTAACCACCTGTCCAAAGCCACACAAAGAGTTTGTAGTAAAGGTTAAACTTGAACCCAAAATCTCTCAAGACCCTACCTAGAGCTATCAACACCTATCAGTCTGGTTTTCTTGAACATGGGCACATTCCTGTGCAGACTCACAAATACATTACATCCCCAGCAGATTATCTTAAAATGGCAACCTGGGAAAACACTATTGTCCCTTGTATCCAGGTACATTTTCCCACCCACTACTGTAGGGCAAAGTTCTTGGGTAACAAGTTTAAAACAAACTATGTGAATTTAAGCCTAAGACTTCAGGCTTTTACAAAAGGTACAAGGATGTAATCTTTGAAGTCAAAAAGAAACAGTGAATTTAATTAAAACAAGATCTGTGCAATTTACAAGCTTCAGTGCACTGAGTTTAAAAAGGGCTTTTGTCAGGCTGAAGTAAAGGAGGTACAATTTCCTGACATGTAGAGAACAGAAGGAAAAGTGTGTGGTAATCAACTACCAGAGACATATTTTGATCACGTTTTTTGTTGATCAACTTAAAAATTAGTGAACACTCAGTATATAGTAAATTGTTTCAATCAAATTTGAAACAGCTTATACCAGAATTTTTTTTGCTTTGAGAACTGAACTCATGTAAGATGATGAACAGTGTAGACCACAAAACACTGAGGGCTGGCAAGAGGAACGTGCATGATAAATGTCAGTTGTAGAAGAACTATCTAGCAAAGCAGAAGTTCTGATGTTAAATTTAAACAGCACAGCAAAGAAGATTTCACACATCAAGAGGAATGGAGAATAAGTTACAACAGATCCTAGAGTCTGTTGAACCCCTTAATAGCATGATCAGTCACCTGAATCCCTGCTGGGGAGGATTAGCCATGCCTAGAACCTTGCATGGTTCAGCTCTGGAAATATAGGTAAAGAATAGCCACAGAGGTAGGTTCTCAACAGGACAAATGAAGCTGAAACGCAGTAATGTCAAAAGACATTTTCACATGACAGTGGACAATATCACATACAATAGTGTGTATGTCTCTTCCAGATCAGACACCTCCTTCCTTTGGTGTCAATAGAAAACCCACATCTAAAATGATCCTGTCAGCTCTAATCACCTACAAGTGTTCAGAAACCTGTGGAAGGAAAAAAAAATGGAAAAGAAAAGATGAATTTCAGAGATGAGTAATAGAAATTCGTAATGGACTGGGAGGACTGACTTACGAGAGAAGATTAACTAAATGTGTATGACTTGGGTAAATGATGACTCAGGGGGATAGATGATAACGGGCTGCAAGTCTTGAAGGTATAAGCACAAAGACTGGAGAAAAGTTGTTCAGGATGATACCAGGGAACAATAACTGGAGGTAACAACAGGAAATTCAGCATTAGAACATTTAGCCTGAGCTTTAGGAATGCTTCCTAACTGTTCAGAATATTGGTGTTTGTTCCTCCTGCACAGCTTTTGCATCTAAACAACCTGTTAGTCTGGAATATATTTAATTTAATTTTTTGTTGGTATTTATTTGCATGAGTATAGTGCATGACCACATAACCTAGGGTTTTCCAGGTTATTCAAGTTCAAGGGCAATATTGGAATAATCTCTTAAGCATGATTGAGGGGTGTCTATGTCTGTGTATGTTGGAGATGGAGAAAGGGATGGAGAAAAAGCAGGGAAGCAAAAAGCTGAAGAATTAAATCAACATGGAAGGACAGTGCGTGCTTCTTAATGCAAACTTTTAACTCAGTAATTTTCCAACACATTTCTTTGTCACTGTTCCATCTGACTGTTCTGTAAGGTTTTTGTCTCCTTAGTCGGGTAATAGGCATAAGGAGTGAGAAATTCTTGCAACCCTGGAAGAGAATCACAACCACAGATCCTTATGCCATTTAGGACAATTGCAAGCTATAAGATGGAAGTTTATGACCCTACAGAAGGTAAAAGTAAACATTACTAACTGTCTCTCCCAGCCATTATAGCAAATCAGTCCTTCATGGAACTTTTATTACTTAAGTGACTTGAACCGATAAACAAAAGCTAATACAGATCCAAGAGCAAATGCATTCAGAGGGCCTCCATTTTCCTCTTTCTCTCTATTTCTAACTTTAATGATTCTATCCAGAAGTTTAACACATTGTCTAACCCAAGATAAAGCCCATTTTTTAAGAAAACAATTTCAATAGCCTTTCTTGGTAAAAAGAAATCAGAATGTCAACTGACAGTGATAAAATTTGCATTAGAACTACATTCCATCCATAGTCAGCTGGGCAATTGCCAGTAATTTTCAAGGGATTGGATAGAGCTGAGCAGCCAGCCAGTCACCAAATTTTCCTGAATGGTATGACTTTTTTGTTTTGTAGAGATTAAGATCAGGAAAAAAACTGAGAATCAATCACACACACACACACACACACACACACACCCCCAAACACTCCCATTATAATTTTCCTAGATTTTTAATTTTTTTTTTTTTAATAAAAGTTTAATATGACATCTTGCTTGGTATTTTAGTATAGATTGAGAAGTTCTAGGCCAGAAATGAACAGAAAGGCATGTCTGTACCAACACAGTACCAGCAAATAGTTCCCAGCGGGGAAGTATTCAGACTGTAGAGCAGTCTCCTCAAAAGAGACTGTTGGAAGCCATTTTGACCAAGACATTAAAAGATAGATGAAAGAAACTTTCTAGGCTACCTCATGAATACAGTGACCTACCAAAATTTTCCCTGTTACCAGTCAATGAATCAGTGGATAGTGGATGCCTGAAAGCAGACACACATCAAAGACGTGGTTGCATTTTACGATTTTTTTTTTCTATCAGGAAAGCTAAAAATAGTGAGCCAGCTGCTGAGCGTCTCTGGGAGGCTAAAACTCACTGGAGAATCCCTGCTGATGTCAGAAAGTAGGAGAGTAGAGTTTAATGAGCTTAAAAATCCCAGAGAACAACTACTGTTGCCTTCAAACGCAGTGGACTAGAACATTATATAAGGACAATGGTACTAGATCAGACAAAGTCCATCTTATTCAATATCCTGACTCAAATGATGGCCAGAAGCAGAGGCCCTGGAAAGATTATAAACAAGAGGGTGTGTACTGTGCCTTCTCTGGGTGTTCTCCTCAGATTTCAGCTCAGGGACTTCTGGTCCGAATGTGATCTCTGCATATTCAGCAATGACTTGATGAAACGGAATCTCATTTTCCACAGCCATTATCTATATTTTAATATTTCTATTTGTGGTTTGCTTTGTGTTTTTGGGGTTTTTTTTTTTTGTTTTGTTTTTTTTTTTTTTTTTTGTTTTTTTTTTTTTTTTTTTTTGTTTGTTTTTTTTTTTTTTTCCCTGTAAACAGATTTAAGGGAGTTTGGCTGTTTGTTTTCTGAGTTTTCCTATCATTTATAATGAGTAAGTTTTCCAGGAAAAGTAGTAGACCCCTGGCTAGTACGCTTCAGTCTTAAAAACATTCATTATATGAGTCTACTTCCAGAACCATCAATAATCTGATTTTATGGAGCAGTCCAAAAGGTGAGTCAAGAGGTTATACATTTAGAAGTGCCCTACAGGGCTCCCAGTATCTTACCCACCCATTTACAGACTCAAATATTCAAGCTCCAAGTACAACAGCTGGCAAAAGCTTAGAGTTGAAGCATTTCTCAAATATTTTGGTTCCTGTAAAACAACATTGCTCAATAGGGAACTAATTTATCACAGAATTTCTTCTCTAATCTAGCTCTGATGATAAACCAAATTTTTCATGATAATACATTCTGCATGATAATGGGATAATATCCACAGGAATGCTAAAGAATATTTCTCTGACCCCCAGAATAAAATGAAACATTGCATCCTTTCACCCCTTCCCCACTCTTCCTTGGACAAAGGCTATAAAATCTGCAAGGTCCTTACATTTTGAAATGCAGTAATGTCAAATGATTTTGAGGTAATTTTTTTTAAATGAAAATTAGAAGCCAGGAAACAGCAGAATTTGAATTGCCTCTATAGCAAAACTGTGTTAATGTATGTATGCTTTATAGAAGATGTCAGTTATATGATTGCACACTATTTTTTCCATTCCTTGTATTTTAGCTTCTCTCACAGGACTGTTTTTGTTCCACTCTTGTACAGATCCTAGCAGATCAGCATCCTCATCAAAATAAATCTGTGCAGCCACTTTCTCCAATACAACTGAAGTAATTCTCCATCTGAATTGAAACGTGTGATCTGATCACTATATGATTTAATTGCAACAGATTAGGTTTATCAGGATATGCAGAAGGTTATGTTATAGCTAAGGCAGCAGGAGACCTTACCTTGGGAAAGGGACAAAAGAGGCAAAACCAGAAACTTCTTATTCAGCTTTTATTGAGTAGCAAAGGTGCTGGATGTCTCTGAAAGGCCCACACGTTCCTCCCAACCCCTGACGCGCATACGACACTTCTGCACAAAACTCAGACTCTTATCATGCAGAACTTTGTTTTTTCCCTCTCCTCTCTCTACAAAAAGATTTCAGAATTGCTTCTCACCAGGTTGCAGGCCGTAAGAATTCCATGTCCAAAGGTGATGAGGACATGTTTTGTAATTGCATGTTGCAGGTTGAAGTTGCCTTACCAAGATTTACAGCTAAACAGATAAAATTTAGTATCGACAGCTCGCGCAGTTTAACACTGCAGTGTGTTAACATGACATTTGATGACTCATGGTCAGGTCTGTCCAACTGCTGAAAAAACCCCTCCTCAGTGACAGCCTGCTGACACACTGGACTAGCTAATGGCTGTGTTACTCTACCTCTTGTCTTTGCCCTCCATGGAGTACAGCCAGGTATCCACAAAGTCTTTCATCCACTCTGCATTTCCATGTCTAAGACTTTCACAGTTTTTGAGCGGATGCCCTGCAGCCATATCACTGCCCCTTTGGCTATGATTCCTGCAAACTCATGGAACTTTGTGTCCCCAAAAGAACTCCATTTGTGAGGGCTTTACTTGCAGCTCACGTCACACACCAGGAAGAACTGCATGACACCGGTCTTTCCCCTTACACATGGTTCTGTACTGTGCATCACATTGTGAATGGAAGGGCAAAGACAGAGGAGCTTGCGGCTACTGTTTGTTCTGGTTTTGGTCAGCATTCAAGATTCATGTAGATTTTCACAAATTTGGAGACTGCTTGGAAAGCTGGTGATTATCTAGTGGGCTTTGTGTGACAGGACATGTTGGGACACTTTGGAATGCACATCCAGGGGTGTCCCTGTTCCAAATCGTTTGCTTAAGGTATGATTACATCCCTTTCTTTACGTGAAAAAAGTGGCTTAATCTCAGTGTGTTACTCTAATGTTGTTTCCAGTAATAAAGAACAAAATGTGTCAAGAAGGATGTTCAAAAATCAGGCAAAAGGATACCATTGCCATTAACAAGGTTGTTGGGAAGACTCAGAATGAAAAGGAGGATTCCCCAAATACCCTTGCCCACACCTGCATTCCAAAAGGTGGAATACAAAACTGGGAGCGAGAGATATATTACCAAACTTCTGTATTATACAAGAAATAAGAGCTTGCTCTGTCTGGCTGGCAAAATGGAAAAAAGCTCTACATAGATAGGATTGCTAGTTCCATCCCCACAGTAAATATCAAGGAGAAAAGAAGCATTTAAAATAAAGGACAATGTTGCACAAGGACAAATAAGTATAAATTGACCATGAATAAATTTGATTTGGGAATTAGAAAAAGGTTTCTAACCATCAGAGGAGCGATGCTCTGGAACTGCTTTCCAACAAGGATAGTGAGAGCAAACGACCTAATTAGTTTAAAGATGAGGCTCGATAAACTTATGAAAGGGATTATGTGATGTGCTTGTCTGCAATGGTAGGGAACAGATCCTGATGAGCCAGAATTTTCCCCCAGTCCTGTGTTCCAGGCTGCATTCTGTCAACCTAAATCTTCCTCTGCAGTGCAGTGATTTACCAGGCATCTCAGAGACCACCCTATTCTGAAACAGGACTGCCTTCTTTTTTCCAAAGATCATACATTTCCATTTACATTGAAAGGGAACTTCTACTACTGAAAATGTAAGAAAAAAAGAGGAGAGAAAAAGAAAAAAGAAAGAAAAAGGCCCCTAGAATCTTTATAGATGGTGGGAAATGAGGAACTTAGACATTTGTCATTGAAATAAAGGTGGAGGGAAGAAAGGAAAGTTTATTTCTATTGGAAGCAAATTACTCCATTATTTTGATAAAAAAACATACATAGGAAACCATTTTGATACTTAATAAAATACAGTCCATACATTTGTAAGTTTTGTTGCAAGAGGTAACACATCTAGATAAGCACATTAGTCATGCAAACCATATTTTCTGTTCAACTCCGAAAACTGAGAGCAACGCTCTTGGCTACCTAGCAGTTTCAGGTGAATCACAGAACTGTCAATTCATGACAATTACTATGAAATGGAGCCTGTGAGGTCAGCTCATCCAAGCAGCTACCAAAATGCATGCCATACAGAAAGCATTTAACATTTTTTTGTCCAATCCTTTCCTAGAAACCTCCAGAAATAAAAAGGAGTCTACATTTTTGAATCATAGTGCAATATAAACTGCCTCAGTCTGAATCCTATTAAGTATTAGGGTGGCAGGTGAAGAAGATTTAGAATATAACCACTCCTCCTTTTTCAATAAAAAAGCCTTATGCTACAGTTCTGCAAAGTTAAAACTGTCCCAGGATAACCCCAACAGCAGCCTTGATATTAGCCATTATTTTTTCCTTAAGATAACTGATAAAGTTCCCAGGAAAGATGAGTCTTGATATGCAAAGCAGTTTCACACTGCAAGGGAAATTATTTTCTGATAATAATATAGAGCAAGTACCTCTGGTGTCTTGAGAAATCTTAAGGGTGTCATAAACTCACCACACAATTCACTGTGTTTTTACACCTGACCAGTCCAACAATGTTTCCCATCCATGTTTCTCAAATTAGATCATTTCATTCATGGCTATTAAAGCCATAGGGACAAACCTCCCCACTTCTATCATTTCCAAAAGAAAAATAGGCGGCACAGACACATCCAGAGTATCAGTTGTCAGCTCATCCTTCACCTGACATAACTCACCCTCAGTTAACCACAACAGTTGATGAGTACAGTGTATTAAACTTCCTAAGCCATAGGGTTTTCTAGCCAAGTTGCATGATTCCTCATCTTCACCAGTGCTACTGAAAAGAGAGAAATTGCTATCCCTATTTCACAGATGTTGAAAGACTGTCTAGAAATAAGCAAAAGAACTCTGACTACTTTTCTCATCTATGCATACAGAGTACTTAGTAGGTCAGGACTGTTTATCCTAGATACCAAGTTAAACCAGTACTTTGCCTCTTTCAGCTTTTCCCAACTTGTCCATAGAGCATTTTACCTTCTCTCAACTGAGTCCATAAAGAGATTTGGGATCTTTTCTGAAATGGAAGATGTTCTACAGCTACAAGCTGTTATAGCAACCAGCCTGCCTACTGCTCTCCTGGGCACCTGCATTATGCAGAGCTTGGTGTTCTCACTCTTCGCTTCAGGATTTGGTGTGACACTTCTGAAACACAGCAGACTAGAGATAGGATATTTAAAAGAGATAAAAATCCTTAAGATTAACTTCAAAAACTTAACTTTTTCCAAAGTTGCCAGGAAGAGAAGATTTGAAACCTAAAGAGATATGGATATCTTGGAGAGAAGCACAGAGAGTAGGATGGATGTAAAGGAGTCAGAATGATCCTATGGTGAACATTAATGCCTGCACACCTTGTTCCTCAGCTTTGAGTTTGCATGTTAAGAAACAGAAATTAGTTCCTCTGTGTTCCTCCAGCTCACTTTAAGGATGCATGTCCAGTTCTCAGATAACAGATTAACCACATCTCCCTGATTTTGGTCTGCAGAACAGTAACAGTATTTCCAAATGCCTAAACAGTTCTTGAACCTTTGAACTCCTCCACAAAGACCAAACAGCTCCTTCCTTCCCTCCCACTACAATGTCAAACTCTTTTCCTAACTCCCTCTTACTTCTGCCACATGACATTCCCGAGTTTTACTTCAAAGATAAGCCTGTTCTGGAATCACACACACACCCTCTCCATTCTTGCAGGAACAGAATAACATATATTCTGAAGCACACTTAAAGATGCTTAAATGTATGTATAATGGCTCATCATTCTGTATCTTTATGAGACAAAAAATGAATGTCAGAATCTTCTTTAAATTCTCTAAACTGACTTAGGAATCACTTTCTCAAATCACTCAGGAAACTTCACCCAGTATTTTATGCTTTTACTTATGCCCTTTTAAAAGCTGCCAAGCTGCATCTTTAAGGCTTGGGCTTTATTCCACCAATTTTGTGAACACAAGCCATTTGTGACTCAATTCCCTTAGGCACGCAACAGTCCAACTATAAAAACACACTAACCCAGATGATTTCAAGGAGGTTACTTGGGAATAGGGAAAGAGAGGGAAGAAGGTGCAAGGCCAAAGCAATGACATTATTCCTGAAAGAAAAGTCACAAATTTGGTGTTTCTAAGGGGCTTTGTTCTGAATCAAAAGACTGTGATGAATCTTTCTGTCCAAGCAAGGAGACAAAGGGACCAAAAAATATCAAAACAAAGCTTCATTTTTGTGCAAGTTGTTTCCCTGTCTGTGTCAGTAACCTACTGCTGTATCTGTAAGTCCACATTGTGGACAGAGAATGATTTCCATTTTCACCTCTGAGCTTGATTTATTCTGAAATCTTAGTGTTAAGTTTTAAGCAGCTGAAAGACCATTATAAGAAATCCCTGGAAATGGAATAAGTGGAGTCCTATCCACCCCCATCTTGCAATTTTATGTCAATGACACTGAACACCATGTAAACATTTCCAAAATACTGAAGTCACTGCAAAGTGGCATTCTATTTAGCTCAATACTGTTTCTTGGAAAGGTGTTAATGGACTAAATTTCAGGCATTTCAGACTAACTACTGCTGAAATCAGAGAAGATACAAGGATGTTCTATCACTAAAACTACATATTTGCCTTTATGATGCTTAAGTCATCAAAAAGGTTGATGGCTAGTTCTTTTCTTGCCCACTCTCCACCCTCCCATGTTCTGGCTTGAGGCTTTGATTCCTGATGTCTACTGACAGAGAGTTGATTTAGGACAGGTTGCTTACAGATCCCATCTGCTTTGCAGCAGCAGATGTCGGGCTCTTTCAGGAAGGATTTGGCAGCATCTTCTCCACTATTTGGTGTGGATCAACCACTGTGGCTGCAGGAAACATTAAATAACAGAAAGAGACTGGCTGAACACAGCTGACTGGTCCCTCCATGACACGGATAAGTATACATTTTGAGCACAAAGCCTTTATTCCCTCTCTTTTCCCTCTGTCCCTTGGATCAAATGCACCATGGGCTTGCACATGCCTTGCGTTGATGGACAGCAGGTTGGAACTCGAACGCAGGCTTAGATCCAGGTTCCTTATATAGTGCAGAGGTACCCTGAGGCATTTGGGGAAAAGCTACAGTAAGACAAATCCACTTGTTTTCGGCATAGAACACAGACAAAGCCACAACATATCTGGATGGGGAGCAGTTGGCCGCGTTATAGAGTGTGGGGAGTGAGAACAAAACTCGGCTCTGGGCCTGACCAAAGTTTGGCTCTAGTCCTCCATGGCTTTATTCCTGTTTCATCTACAAACGTGTGAGTCTACAATTTAGTAATAATATACTTCTTGACTGACCTTTTCTGGCAAGTTAATGACAGGAGGGAGTAATAAGGACATGCTTTTTAATCTAACGTCAGTCAATAATAGTATACAAGTAATAGACTTAGACATCATACATTCAATAATTGTTTTTACTTAAAGCCCTTACAGTTTGCCCACTGAGACACAGCATGTCAGCAGCAGTAGCTGCCTATTTATAGGCACTGGTGAGACATTTATTCATACCTTCCTGGCTACTTAATCTTCTCCCAAAGCATCCATCACTCGAGCATCTAAGTACTGAGATATACATTCATTTGTATACACATACATTTTGGCTCAGACTCCTCAGAAGCTGGAATCATTATATGTATCTCAATGGAAAGTTAGCTCTCCTACAAGTGTACCCATTTATTTCACTTCATTTGAAGAGAAGATTATTTACACCTTCTAGTACCCAGAAGTCTCAACCAGAATCAGTTTTCTTCATGTTGAGAGGCACATGCATACCGGGGACCACATTCAGCTAGGCTGTACAGAAAGCTTTTTCTTAAATCAGTGTGTCTTAATTGTTTTTCAGAGGACTAAATAAAATACCGAAAAGGGAGAGAGTCAATAAGAAGCACTCAGAACTTCAGGAGGGTTGAATCAAGCAGGATATGATCTCAGCCAATGGCCAAGGAGTTGAGGGATCCCCGCACCAGGTGCCATAATGCTATGACAGAAATGTTTCCTCACCCAAAATCACCTATCTGGGAGCAGGATCAGAATTTTTTTGTCACCCAGAACTGGTACAGAGTACTCCTCAGATATAATTGACTCTCGAGCATCAGTAATTTTAGAGAACATAGAATATATTACTGGGGGTTCAGTTAGAGCTGAGATATCTAGAATGACAACAATTAAATATTTTTTTAATTTCATGTGGACATTATTCTATTTATTCCTTTTGATAAGGGGGCAGGAGAGGCACATTAATAGTTAGTTATTTAGATAGTAGCTGCCCTGGGGTTAAATTGCTAAAAACACCCATCTTGCTTGTTATCCTTATTTTGTTGGAAAGATTAGGTTCACCTCATTTTGCATGGGAAAGATGAATGACCCAGTTCACCAGCAAGGTCTAAATTGCAGCCCTTTGCATGCTGAAGCCTTCCACCACTTACTCTTGTCACAAACAGCACCCTGAAATCCATTTAGTTTCATTTACAGCAGATTAATTTCTCTCTGACCTTTGGCTCTGCTGCCAAACAGGCCTGAGACAGACAAGAGCTTTGTAACAGTAAGTGCATTTGATGATGTCAATCACTGGACCTCTGGGATATTCTTAACTTCTCATGTGCCATAACACCACATAGAAAATTTTTCTCATTCTGCTTCTGGATGTCACTGTTCACACCAACCATATTGTTGCCAAACAAGCCCTACACAGCCCCTGAAACTGTCCATAAATGGAGATGGAATGTCAGTATTTTACTTATTTTACACTTCTTTTCAGTCTCTACTCCACACCTCCTTTGACAATTACATTTATTTTATTTAGGTGTAATTTATAGTCAAATTCCTTATCACAAGGGTCATACTGCTCAAATTGCTACACCAGCAATTTTATTTCTTTGTTGCCATTTGCCTGCCAATACCCAGTGGGCCTTGAAGCATCATTAGTTTGCTTTCATGACTCCATCTCTCAGAAAAAGAACAAGTTATAGTCATTCTTCATAAAGAAAGGAACAGCTAAATTCAATGACTGTCTGTCATAGTCTACACTAGAAAGGTCTCTCTTCCATTCACTTATACCGAGAGTGAAATCATCTGAACTGAATTCACACAGAATGAACAGAATTCAATTCACACTAAGTTCACACTGAATGAACAGAACTGAATCCAGAACAGAGATTTTGTCCAGAAGAGAGGGAAGACAGTTTTCTTTCCCAGGCACAAGAACTGTACGTGGTTGGAGGCTAGGAACTACTTTTGTACATCTTCCTTCAAAAAGGAGAAGAAGCTATTCACATCCACTGCCAGAGTTCTACTCCTGTCTGGACTTCCCCGAGACAGAAATCAAGGCTGAAAGAGAAGGAGGATGGTTAAATTACAAGGTGTGATTGGGTTCCTCTGCAGTTCTTTGCTCCCAGCTCAGCAGTGCTCAAGAGCACGACAGGAGTTGGACTCCTCACTATTTCCAGGGCACCACCTGGCAGAGCCGCAGGACTTCTCATGTCACCTAGCCTCAGTGCCAGCCTCTTCCTGCAGCACCACGCAAGTCCTTCAGCTTTTTTTTTCTATCCTCCATGAATTTTTCATGGGGACTTCAAGGTTTGCTGCAGCAAGTTAGACATTTCCATTAAAGAGAACACCCTGAGTGGAATCAGAAGCGTCTTTTCAGTCTCTGTTCAGGAAATCCTTTTGCAGAGTTGGCAATTGCTTGTGGAAAATTATTTTCCAGAGCACATCCAGACCCTCTTCCTCTAGCCATATGCTAAGAAATCACGCTTCATAGTCTGAAAGGCCCAAAACAATTTGAAGGTCTGTCATTTTTTCTTTCTCACAACTGAAAATATTCTTAAAATAAGACCTCTACTACCAAAAGAACATACATAAAAAAAAAAAAAACAACAAAAAAAACCAAACAAAAAAACCCCAAAACAAAACAAAAAACCCCTCAAAAAAACCAAGAAATAAAGGGAAATTTGCACAACTGAATCATTTCTGTCAGCATGCTTCTTGAAATTAGTAATATCCCTCCTCCAGAAGATCCAATTCCTCTTCTTGAAAAAAAGTGCATTCATGCAGCTAATTCTCATCTTATTTAACTATTGCTAACTACAGTTGGGACTAAACACAAACATGCAGCAACAAGAGCAGTTCCTGCTATTCATCTATTTCGATAAGCACTCCTACATCACTTTACACTTTGAGCAATGTCTCTGTTTAGTTCTTCACTGTCTCTTCTGTTTACCAATATTTCAGAATTCATTTTGTTTTGTGACTAGTAGAATAGGTCCACTGATTTCAGGTGGTGCATCACTACTTCAAAATTATAGCTTAAAACATTAATGAAATCTGAACATAAAAGCGTGTTTTCTCAAATACTCACCTATATTTTGTTGTATATAGAACATTCGATTGCAGTGAGTTTCAAGAAACATTATTAGCCTTCACTGAACATGATTTCTTTTACTTAAAAGAAACCTTGTTAGACATGGAATAGAGTTGTTTCAAACACTCTCAAAAATTTTCAAACTTCCTGTGTCAGGTGTTTAACTGCATGAGAGAAGCTCTAAGTGTATTGTTCTCCTTTACAAAAGGCCCTGAACAAATCTGCATAATTATTAATAATAGTACCATATAATATTGCACGCTTGTGAATGCAAGACATTCTAGGCATGTGAATTCATGAAGAAACATGGATACTAAATATTGTACCAAACCAGGAAATATTTGACCCTGAAGTAATGCCTTTCAATTAAAAAAAAAAAAAANTCTCCCCATAGCTGATGGAAGATTCAGATCATAATTATCACAGGAAGAGGAGCCAGAAGTTCCATGCTCAGTGCCAGCTGCTAGGTCATTCTCAACCATCTGATGGGGTATCCTGTTGATGCCACCTTATCCTCAAACCAGGAGTTTGTGTTTCTCATGCACACATGTGAAGAGAGGAAGAAGAGATCAGACAAGGCTGAGTTTGTTTAGAGTTCACCAAATACCTGCCCGTTTCTTACTCTTATGAATAACTGCTCTGGGAAAGTTGTTTTGTTTTCAAACCGAAATACACTGAAGGGTAAAATCTTGCCTACACCACCAATACATACCTGCCTCTCACTTTTATGTTGGGGTTTCTACAGCATATTTTATAAAAGCACTTAAGATTTCTCAAGTGATTTGGATTAATTGTCTTGATAGAAAAGAGTTTAGAGCTTTCTGAATCAGATTGCTTGAAAAGTTGTCCCTCTTCTCTGCCCATCTCCAGCTAAAGAAAGATGACACAGACCTGCTACTCACACCAAAGTTACAAAAACTGTCTAGCATATGCTAGACACAACACATATGCACAAGAGAAGACTTTAAAGTTCCTCCACCATCTACGAGTGAGAACAGGACATTTATCAGAAAGTTCTACTTTTCCCCAGAATTAGTAACTTGGAAACCAATCCCAGCTCTCTTCATTCCCTTCCCCCACTTCCCCCCCCCAAAAAAAAATCCAACATACAAGGTTAGAAACCCTGTTTCCACCTTGGAGCTGCAGGATTCAGTTCCAAGTATTGAGGTGGCCAAGGACAGTTGATTTGCAGGAGATTTGCAGGGAGTAAGGCAAGGATTAATCCTTCATTTCTGCAGGGGAAATCTGAGACCTCACTACAGTCTGTAGAAACTGTTTCCCAAAGCCTCTGCACTCACCATTGCTTTCATAGGTACACTCTGCCACCCTAAAACTATTTCAAGCCCAGAAAACCACTGATCTCTCAGCCTCGTTGAATTGCTACTGCTGTTCAGGAGATTGTGCTTCAATTCCTAAGTAATGGTACCCCATCTTGCTCCTAGATCTCTTCTGACTTATTTCCAAAGGACAGATCTTGATTTCCGAACAGTGGCCGATTCTCTAATTACGTACATTTAAATATGAAGGGCGGAATTAAGAGCAATTTTAAGGGCATGTGGATTTGGTCTTCTGCCAAAGTGCTTTATTCTATAATGAACTCTTCCTTTTAAGCCACTTTGCAGACACTTTGGTCTGAACCCAATATCAATAATATAGGTTAAATTTCACATGCTTAACAATATTTAACCCTGGGGCCTCTTCTTGGGCTGTTAAACACCAGACAGTACACCATCCTGGGGTACTGGGAGAGTAGGTGAAAGCTGGGAAGGCAGGCCACTGATGGGTAACTAAAAAGAGAAAGGGACACCTTCACCTGTGCTGTATGAGTTCAGCACTGCAAACGGTAAAGCAGACCTTCTCGTTCAGACTGTTTGTAGTCACATTCAAATAGTCAATAATTCATCACTTACATCGAGAATGTTAAATGCAGAAAGCAGCAGAATGTAAATTGAAATGGCTAATCCTTTTTAGCATGATCCATTAACATCAAAATATTAAAGGTGAATGAGAAGAGACTTCATAGGCGAGTGCATTGGCCTTTTGCCTCTGAGGAAAGGTCTGTACTCAAAGCTTCATTAGGTTACACGCATAAGTGGGTCACACTGGTCTAACAGACATTTGTCCATATCACAAAACCAGTGACAGTCTGCAAGCACAATCCAGAGCCTCCTGCAAAACCAAGGTTGCTAGAGGACCCTGTTCAAGTCTGTGCATCCCCAAAACTGTGTATGGATCCAAGGACATTGCTTTGTTTCTTCAGCTCTGCCTCCCATCTGTAAGAGCATAGTAACTGTTGTGCATCTCCATAGTGCTGGAAGGATTAGAAAGTTAAACCAATTGCTTGGGGATTGTCATCACAGAGGAAAGGGAGAGGATATTAAAAGTGGAAATGACACTATCTAGAATAATGATGTCATTCTATATGAAAGCTGGCATGGAGAAGCTGAGTTGGAGAGTAGAGTAGCGAGAGGATGGAGCTTAGGATGCAGTTTTACACTTTTACTGTGTTTTTGTTTGAAATCCTACAGGAAAGATTAAAACCCTAACAGAATAGTGTAAAGACAGAGACAAAGCAGCTTAACAAGTACTCCCTGTTGATTTGGCATGACAATCTCCAAACCCTTAAAGCAAATCAAAAGATCAGCTGTCCCATATTAACCAGGATACTGAAAGACTAAAAGACCAGCTCTGAAAGTAGGCGTTAGAACCTTTCAGAGCTTGAGCTTAACCTATTCAAATTGAACACTGACATCAGCTCAGATGTTCTCTGCACAGCCAGAGGTTTGGTGTCAGAATAATGTTTTCAATTTTTTGTTGAGATATTAGAGTTCTAAAGAAATAGAAAATGTTACAAGAGCAATATTTCAGAACTGAACCCAAGGGGGCATTTTTGGACTTTGGGTGTATTCATCTGGGACTGTGATCATTCATCTTTTCTCCAAGACAACTTATTTACTCCTAGATTTTTTTGAGTGTTCATGATTTAGGTACCTCCCACCGCACCACTGCTTTTACTTGTGGAATCTATGCTCTGAAGCCATTTCTTTCTAGGCAGTGCTCCAGAACACAGCATTTCTACTGGGAAATGATGACTGCAAACAAACATAGCATCTACTTAGCAACAGAGAGAAAAAGAAAGAGAAGTGGGTTTTCTTTTACTTTTTATAAAAGACGCAATAATCTCTTGCCTGAAGAGTAGTATAAGTGCTTCTCATAAAACATCATAAAACAATACAGTCCTGTAAAACCAAACAACATGTCAAAGCCCTATTTATTCCTTTCATTAACCTGATCTAATCCCAAGAAGTTTCTAATGGAACATGTATTGAATTGATGAGTCTTCCTCTAGATCCTCAACTTACCCAAAAGAGATGGAACAAATATAAATATATCTACACTTTACACTCAGTCTTAATTTGTTCAAAGCTTGGAAGAACTTAAAAACCCACTAGTGCCTCATGGAAAACTAACAAATATTCCATTTAGAGAGGTTTTGGCTGCTTATGCCCTGTTTTTTCCTGTGACATTCCCTTACCCTGTAGCAAAGACTCACTGAGTCATATTCACACTGAGAATATGAGAATTTTTGTGATATTTGCAGTGAAAGGGCCCTGCCACCCAGCCCAGACCAATTCCTGCTAATGGGGAACTGTTGTCCATGGCCTTCAGTTGTGGAATAAATAATCGAATAAACTGCATTTCCCCATTTCAAGACTTCCACACTCACCGTGGGGAGTCTTGAAAAGGGGAAAGAATACAAAAAAAACCAAACAAACCAGCAAAAAAAGAACCTACTCAACAAACAAACAAACAAACAAACCAAACAAACAAACAAACAGACAGACAGACCGAAAAACAACCACAACAAAAAAGCCCCAACCAATACACTGCCATGTCGGAGTTTTTTTGTCCTCAAGAGAAACATATTTATCAGATTTAATTAGTGTGTTTTCCCTGACCTCAGTAATGTTCCCCACAGTGTTTCCAGCTGTTTAGTTTCATCCCCACCTCTTCATGACCCTCAGTTCAGAACCCATCTCCCATTTAACTACATTCTTTCAAAGGTCTTGCTGCATGGTTAGTCTAGAAGAAGGCAGGATGTCGTCACTGGAAGAGTCCATTGAGGAAAGAACTCAATGAAGGAAAGAACTCATTGAGGAAAGAACTCAAATTTTAAGCAAGAAGTTTTGTGTTAGAAAATAAATGAATGTGTTTGCTCTAGTTCAACCTGGGAAGAGCAGGCAAACATGCTTCATCTCTACTAGAAAGCAAACGTTAGCAAGGGTGTTGCTCTGTGGAAGGCAGCAAAAGTATATAAGCAGATGGTGTTTGAGCATTTAACCACCGCAATCCAAGCATGACTTGGCAATGAGCATACTCAAGGCCCTGTTTACCCTAGAGCTTTGGACAGCGCAGCTGCTACTCCAGTTCTGGTCGAAATTTCCAAGCACAGGTATGCATGGTGAGAGTCATGGATCACAATCCTGGATGGGCAAGAGTCACCGTCACCAAGTCAGCAGCACACTCTGTACACAATCTCTTCAGGCTCTCTCCATTTTTGCTGATCTGCATTCTAATCTTAAATGAAATGGCTGTTTAATTGGTATTTAAGAAATAAGTGATATTTGGCCTATTCACACTCAGTCAACCAGCTGGCTACTTTCTCAGAAATCAGAAATGTAAATGTATTTTAACTGTAAAATTAATTTTATTCACTCCATTCTCACACATTTCTTCTCCACTATCTGCATGAGATTGAGAAGACAATCTTCAACATGTCTTCTGCCCATGATGTAAATAACTATGAATGTTTAGAGATGCTGCTTATACACATAAGATACACATATCTAAAGATGGGAAGAAAGAGGATTGTCTGTAAAGGAATAGAAATCAGGGAAATAACCAATAACTCCACATGAACATCAATGTAAGAACATCAATCTCTGAATTAATGGACAGTGATTTAATCTAAACCTATTTCAGCAAACATCCTACTTGGGCATAAAGGCCAACCTGATAAACCTCTTTTTCTCTTCTAGAAAGTTGCACCTGACCTCCAAAATCAGATCCCAAGTATCTCCTATTTCTTAAGCAGCCAAATATAAACAAGTACAAAAACAAATCCAAATTGCCTTAACGTCACATTGCCTGCAGTGCAATGGTGAGGTGATCCCTTGCCTCCCATTACCCACCCCAATAATTCTTTTATATGGAGTGTGAAATAATTAGGAACAGCAAAAATAATTTAGGAAACAAGAAGAAACTAATTGTATAAGCTTGTTTTGGGAAAACACAAAGGACAAAAGCAAACCTGGTAGAGATGCTGACAGATACAGTACCAGTATATTAAAGCCCACACATGTATTAATAATAAGCTAACTAATGGTCCCTTGCACAATACACAATGAATTTACTACACAGCAGCCTGCTGCTGTGCTGTGCTGTGGCTACACACCACAGAGAAGATCACGGTTTGTGAAGCAGGAAAGTTTAATATTGTGTCCAGTCCAATGACTTTACACTGTGTTTTGGGAGAGACCAAGGTTTCAGAGTGCAGCTCTGGGAACCCAGAAGTCTCCAAGCCAGAAATGCTGGTGATTACATCCTCTGGATCCGGGCAAGTTGCAATCTACCTCAATGCCCGCCTCTCAAAAGTGTTGGATTCACGTACCAAGAAGCAGCATTACTCTGCAGCAGCAGTGCTCAGGCCTTTTAACTAATGCTGTGACTAAACCTCCAGAGGTTAAATTCATCTTCCGACTTTCTCAACTGAGCTAAAGGATGCTCTCCATCAGTAATACATGTCAATGGAAACACACCTAAGACCCGTTTCCTTTCCTCCAAACATGCTGGTGAAAGAAAAGTTTACTTTCACTTGCAAAATGGGGAAACCAAGGTATGGTGGTAACTGGGAAGCTCATTGAAAATCACAACTAATCAATAGTTACTGCATCCATGTCTGACCTTGACAGATCAAAGGTCTTCAAAAACCAAGGAGAAAATAGAGATCGCCCCAGACCAGTATTTGTCCCTGACTTCTAAGCATTACACCTACTTGACTGGACTAGCAAACCCTGACCTCCAGCAACAGAAGCAGTTTACCAGTAGGCCAGGCCACATTATCACTTTAAGACAGACCTTTGCACTCCTTTCCACCTTGCTTTGTACCATATCTACTTGTGACCAGAACAAATAGATACCAAGTGTGGATTCGCAGATGTGGGCATGGGTCTGAACTGCTCACAATCATTCTGAAAACTTCTATGTTCCAGCGTAAACAGTCTCACAATGAGGAGGCCTAAAGAGACTGCAAGTTAGGCACTTGCCTCACTGAAAAAAAAGTCTGCTTAAACAGATATCCTTTTGGGGGTCCAGTCATGTACATTTTATACTTAACCAATGCAAAAGTTGCTGTCTATACAGTCCAGCTTTGATCTGGTTGCAGGATGCTGTTTCCTCCATCAGCTCAACTTCACTGGCTGAGCTTAGCCTGTATCCTGAGTTTTAGCTGTTAGAAAAAGCTCTCTGTTCTTTGAGTCCCTCTCTCAAAGAAAATTGCCAAGTACACTTGATCCTCCTGAATCACTTTTTCTGATTGCAAGCTACCTAGCTCAACACATTGGTTTAGAAACAATGCACTAACGTATTTTGAAATCTCCTTCCTTTTTTTTTAGTTCTGAGCTGATGGCATTCACTTGTTGCCTACCCAAAACTCTTCAACTGCTTCAGTGTTTCTTTCTCCATCACTCAATGCAGCTGTAGCTGTTGTTCTTTACCCACCTGCTGCAGATCACCCCAGCAGTGGCTGAATGTCAGTGCCAATGCTAAAGGTCTCCTTTGTGCGCATGCAGAATTTTGTAAAGCACTGCAGGATCAAAGGTGTCAGCGAAACACAAGGATATTATAAAAACCCAGAGTTTCCTCACAGCCAGCTTGTCAACTAATTACAGTTGTGTGCTTTGCTGAGAGGCTCAGAAAGGTATCAAGAGCAAAACCCCATGGCATCTCTGACACTGACAATGCTGTAGCCGAGAGTGCTGCCATTTTTTATGCTTTCAGGACTGTCTTTGAACTGAACATGAACTTGCATAGATATGTGCCTGATGCACAAGTCAAGTGCACCAGTGCAGTGATCCACCACACTTTCCATCACTTTACACTTAACTGCATGCCAAGCCTCCATAAATTACACTTGCTGCGTTCCAGTCTGCCTCTGACAAGAGCACAGTTGACCTTCGTGTCACTCGTACCAGCAGCACAGAGCACAGACACAGCTTGGAGGGAGTACTACCCAGCAGAGCTATTCCTTCTCAAGGAGCCATCACAAACACGTTTCTTTCTGCCTTGCCATCTCTGGAAAACTGCAAGTCACCTGCTTCGATGGACAGACAGCAAACACCTTGTGAAAGAAATTGTTTGTTTGGGGTTTCTTAGGAAGGCTCCAGGACAAAGACAGAAGCAGAACTTGAATCACCTGAATCTCAATGCAGGATCTGAAACTGCAACACTGTCCTTCCCTTCAGAGAGGACTGGTGTATCAGCACCATCATTTCGCTGATCCTGTCTAATCTAACACACATGGATAACACCTTCCAGCAGGTGACTGCATGGGTTAATTGGGGAAAAGAAGCCGAGAGAACTAAATCTTCCTGCTTCTTATTCTTAGTGCTCTAACAACACATCTCCATTTCTTTGCCCTCTGTACAAGAAACATCAGGGGATGAGGGTTTTTTGCCCTTCCCCACCTCCCTCACAGTCATTTAAAAAGGGATTATTCTGGCTTTTAACAGGTAGTTTATGAAAGGAATTAAATTATGTGGTTGCTTGCTGCAATAGCAGGGGGGCAGACTCAGTGACCCAGGGGATCCTTTCTAGGACTGTGTCAGCCTATGACTAACGTCAATAAAAAATGATTTCATTCCAGCTTTTACGTGTAGGCAGGAGAGCAAACAACAAATTAATGAGAACAAGAAGCTCAGAAAAGCTGGAAGGAGGGGGATGGAAGGGAATGGCAAAACACATGTGCAATATTAGGTAGGGAAAATCAAGCATTCGACTTGGACTAAAATATGACTTATGAGGCTGTTGATTTCCACCCATACTCTCAGGTACCTGATGGGAATTGAATTTAAGTGTCCCAGCTCTGGCTTTGCAAGTGATTTGACAAACTGTTTTCTGTGCTGCTGCCACAGTCACCCAAAATAGGTAAAATATTTCATTTTGGAAAGGAAAACATTTACATGAGGACTTGACCTTTAACTCAATGTCAGAAGCTCCCCAGGTGGGAGGCGAGACTGATGGGAGCTTCAGTAGAGTCTAGAAACCTCCTGGAGTAATTACTATCTCCATGGCAACAAAACACTGACATTGGAAGAGAGGGAAGAGGAAGGAGGGGGTTATGAACCTAAAAACTGCATGGGTTCCCATCTCCATGCAACTCCCAGCCATTGAAGAAGGCCTGTTCACACTTCTGGAGTGAACAGGGCTTAGAAGCCTGGTTGGGTTTCCCACTTGGATGAAGGAAGGTTCTAACATAGATGAACCTTCCAAGTGCCACACTTCAAAGCAGGGTCCCAGGAGAGAAAGAATTTCCACCCATGGTCATATCTCAGCTTTCTGCTGAGACCTTCTAACAAAGGTTGAAGAAGGATGAATTCAGAGAAGCTTCTGCCAGGTCTAGAAGCCTCAGTTCACCCAGAAGTTGAGGTACAAAGCAGCTAAAATTCCTGGAGACAAATAAGTGCAAGTTTTTAATCAGAAAAACTAAAAGGCATTCCATTTAGAGAGAACAAAACAGAAACAAAAACAAAAAAAAAAAAAAAAAAAAAGAGAGAGAGAGAGAAAAAAACAAAATCCCCAAACAAATGAAAAACCAAAGCCAAGCAGAAGAAAAATGGTAGCAAAAAAAACAGTCAGTCTTTCAGGGTACTCTTGGCTTGCTTTCATCGTTGCTTAACAAGCCGAGTGGACTAACTGATTTTTAAATGCTTCACCATGAAATTAGAATTTCTGGCAAGAATTTTCCACACACCAAGTCACCAGGGCATAAATCAAAACCATAACCTCTCAAAACCAAGGAAGCATGCATATTGCTGACCATCTTGAATCATAGAATTGCAGATACTGGGAGGACATTCTGGAGGTCAAGTTGTCCAAAATTACCAAAATCCTCCCTCTCCTTGGATTGTATAAACTCACTCAAAACATGGAGAGGTGATGTAGGGTCGTTTCTGACTCCAAAGAAATTGTCTGTATAGGAAAATGCCATTTGCCACAGGAGCAATGCTATGTCCAGGTCCTATGTGACCTTGTGTGCTCAAGTGTCTCAACTCATATTCCTTGCTAGTGGCTGGAAGTACTCTAAGGGAGAAAGGAAGATAGAGGGGGAGGAACAAGAATTTTGCTTCCTGATTTTTGTAGAGTGAAGATATTTTTCATCTTGGTGCTAAGCAACAAATGTTTTCTCTTCTTCCATTCAAGGTTTGGGTTTTAAGCCATTTTGTTCTTTTTACTCTTCTCTTCCTCCCCCTCTCTCCATTTACTTACAAAAGCTGTTCCATTCAGTCTAATTGGAACAGATGGAAATATAGAAAGTTCCTTTTAAAAATATAAATAAATTATATACACATGCACTACTTATATTATGATCTGGAGAGGAAAAAAACATCAAAATTTGAGAGCAAAGAATATGAAGAGCTAGTACTCATTGTTCTGATGCTGAACTCTAATTTTAGATGTGTTTACAAATGTGTGCTTCAAAAAAAAATTTACAGAAAGTGCTGCTCCATAATGTATGGTTTTGCTTCTCCAGCAGCTAATGCTTTTTGCTAGAAACTAGCATTTGGAATCTTCATGCAACGCGATTCCATCCTTCAGAAGATGTGGTCTATAAAGTTCACCAAACACTTCCCCCCACACACGTACCTTCCCTCTCCACATAAACAACTTATCTCATTTTCCCACCACCCCCTTCTTTTGACCCTGGTACATTTAACTTTGTCTGCAATTATACATTTTGCATCTGAATTTAGTGCTTCTGACAAGTGACAGCTACTGGATTGACAGCCTGAGAGAATTGCATCCTATTTACCCAGAAAAGGGTAAAGCTCTCAACCTACCATGTTAGCCCCACCATGGTCTTAGAAATTATCTTATCTGAGGAGGTCTCAAAGCACTTAAGGTCAGTATATTTATTCCATTTGGTAATGAGAGGACAGATACCTGGAGAAATATGAAGTGACTTGGCCAAACTCAACCAGGAGAGGGGTAACAAAGCTGTGTACGAAATCTACCTTCCTCAGCATCAGCTCCCTGTTCCACTGGCCCCCCCAACCCATCTTTTGTAGAAGGTAACACGTTTCCTTCATCTTTTGCCCCAGCCAAAGTGCATTTTGAGGTCAGATAAACACATCATGGACAACATGAACCACAGAAACCACTGGAGCTGTCAAGGCCTTCATGGTGTCCCTCTGCTCACCATAAATAGTAAGATACATACTCCCACTCATTTCCTGCAGGCTATTAAGGCAGCAGTTAATGGTATTACTGCCATCATGAATAACCCTGATTTTATATATTGCCTCTTTTTTCAGGCACAAGGAGGATCAAATGTGCAGGCAAAATAGAAGTCTGAAAAGTCTACTTGCATATCTCCTCCTAGCACCACTGAAGACCTCGAAGTAGGAACATATCATCTGGGAGGTGTTACCAGTCCACTGAGGGACAGGAAGCTTGCATTTATTTCACTTGTAATTTTGGGGGAGCAATTTTTTGATTGTTTGCCTTCCAACTGTTTGCTGAAGGATAAAATTCAGCTTGGAGTATGATATGAGAAAATGTGTTCTTTTTAATGCAAAGGCTAAATATTGTCTTTTCGGGAAGTTCAGATGTGCAGAATTTATTTCACTATTTAATTCAATGGTAAAAGCTTCACAATTAGCATTGCTCTCTATTTATGAGTCTCTTGACTATCAAAGCTCTTTGTTCTTATCATAACCACAGCTAAAACCTCACAGTGCAGTCCAAAAAGCAGAAATATGAGAAATTAAGGGAGTGAGAGAGGGAAAATTAAGTCTAAATCTAGCCTTGTTTGATATATTTTGTTCACCTGAAGTTACTTATGTCTTCCTATCTGCACTGTACTGTAAAAGAATTTTAGATTTCCCAGGATCTGTAACTGTGAGTCAGAAGTTGCTGGGGTACACACTTAATACAGGTTAAAAGAAACTGAAGAGGATGAACTTTGTTTTGTTACCAGCAGGCTTTCAATGAACACTTTTCCAACTACAAATCTACGAAAGGAAGAGGAAACCTGAGGTGTACACTAGCTAAGAGACATTCCACCAACTGAAGCCAGCAAAACTCGTATGCTGATCCTTGAGTCTTCTGCAGAAGACCCAGAGAGTGTCCAGATGGATCTCTGACTCACACTTGATCCTTATACTGAGACAGACACAGGAGACCAAAATCTGGACTAGATTTTGTTGAAGGATCAGAAGTGATCTGGATGGGAAATGAAGCAGAGGTACTTGGATTTTCTGAGGGGGCAAGAGGGAGAAGGAAAGACAATGTACAAGTACATGTGAGATGCAGATAGGCAGAAAGGCCAGACTCCATTGCTCCACCAGATATGAACCCCTGACTCAGAAAAAAGAGCTTTCATCTTTGAAGCACGATATTTCAACCACCACTGTGGAAAAGAGTAAAAACAAGACAAAATACTCATGATAGGACTGATGTCTCATCACCCTTCTTGTTCTTTATATAAAATTTTGAAATAGCTGTACCATTTCCATACCTTTCCCTTGGGCTTTCTGTCACTTTCTGCAAGTTTGCATCATTAGGCAGCTCCCTGGCTCAGGGAGATGAGAGGAATCAATGTGAATTTACATCCCCTTGATGCCACCCTAAACTAACCTTCTTCCTCCTTGAAGTTGTGCCAATCATTCATGACATCAACACCATGTGCCTGCTGATATGAAAGTTATGGGTTCAATTCCCATCTTCTCCAAAAGCTTCTTAGGTGGCAGGTGGGATTTTTTCTCCCCTTTGTAAAAACAAGCACTCAATTTCACTGCTCCACTGGGAATTTGAGAGGATAGAATCCCAGTTATGCTTCAGCAGCTCCAATTCAAAGCTGGTGGAAGCCTCCTATTAGAAATAATTTGGAACTGGGTGACCGGAGCTATTTACCTGCCACGATAGTGAAAAAACCTCCACAAGCTCATTTCTAAGTTTGCTGTGAAAAGGAAGAGGAAATTCCAAGAAAAGTCTCAGGCAAAGAAACTTTGCCCCATGTGCATGTCCCCAAGGGCCAATTTATTAAAAAAAAAATACCAAGAGTCTTTTGAAGTGACACATGTCAATTTTTAAAATAAAATTCTTGTCCCTTTTTAGAAAAACAGTACATTCTAGTCAATTCTCCAAGACAGGTAAGAGCCTTGCTCTCTTTAAAATATGTCAAGAAAAGCATTTTTTTTTTCTCTATGCTGACAAACAACACTGTGAAACTAATGGGTGAAGATCAGAGAACCTTTCCTCTAAGCATGAAGGGCCCACAAAATCAGGAGTTACAAAGTACCAGTTGTATACCTAGATGAGACAGAAAGGAATGTAATTCCATACAGAGACAGATAATTTTAATCAGATAGACAATTTAAAGATGCATTTTGTCTTTTCTTCTTAATTGGGGATAAACATAAATCACAAAGTAAAAAAATCCTCAGTGGTCCCTTTCCCCCCAATTACCTGCCCATGAGCTCTAAAAGAAGAGAAAGCATGAAAGAAATGTTGGCATATTTTATTTTGGACCATCAGGCAGCCGTTTGTACTGATAGATGTATTTTTGAGAGCATACAGCTGCCTTATTCACTAATTAAGGCTTCTGAGAGTGTAATGAAAAACTGTGTGATTTCACTGTATGGCAAACAGCCAGCACAATTTGTTTGAGATACACAGAAGATATTTGAGTTGCAGATTATCTGGGTTCTGGTAGGGTAAGTTTCATGCAGGTGTGCACTGAAGGCAAGGGAAAGGGGGCTGATCCTATATTCCCAGCACATTTGCAAATCCTACCACTGGAATTTTTTCCAGAGATAAAATCACACAAAGAACTGGTGAAATTTACTGTGTGTTCCAGTGTAACAGCTCTTGCCTGAGCAGTGGCCATATGTACCTGATGACATTATAGGGGAACGTGTAAAAGAGGAGGAGGAGGAGGAGGAGGAGGAGGCAGAGGAGGAGGANAAGAACAGTTATGGTAAATTTGCAAGCTGCCATAACTTTTATAGTATGTCAAAAATAATATTCAAGAAAAGGGCAGGATTCTGGCTTTCCAGACTTTATTGGGGCATTTCAGTATTTGAAGGAGACCTATAAGAAAGATGGAGATAAACTACTTACTAGGGTCTGTTATGATAGGATCATGGTTTTAAACTAAAAGAGAGAAGATTTAGATGAGGTATAAGGAAAATGTTTAATAAATGTTTTGTAAATTTCAGAATAGGTTGTCAGAAGAGGTGTCATGTCCCTCCTCCCTGAAAACACATAAGATGGAGCTGGACAGGACTCTAAGCAAATTGATCCAGTTGAAGATGTCCCTGCCCATAGTAGAACTAACAGAACAGATGAACTTGGAACATTCCTCCCAGCTAAAAATATTCTGTAATTCTATGATTCTTTTGTTTGCCTTGTATCTGGTGTGATAGTCCCGAAACATTAAACATTTTTTGTGCTTCCTACTAAAGGGAGGAGAAAAAACTCTTTCATATTGTGAGAAAAGACACCTATAAATCAATTTGGGCTTGCTCAAATTTGAGCAGCCCTCACATAACACAGTTTGGGCAAAACAGTCTCCAGACAATGGCTGGTGCATGCAAACATCTCTGAACAAAGTCAATATATTTACAGTAAAAAAGATGAAACTTAGGCAAGATGCCAAGACCAAGAACCCCAAGAATTGTTGGCAGGCTGGAAAAGAACCAATTCCTCAATAGCATCTGCCCCAGAACCCCTTTACAGTCTGTCACCCTGACCACACTGGCAGCAGCTGTGAGCTAGCAGACAGTGTGGAAGATGCACTCTATCAAATTTACATAGATCAAGGAGACAATAATATGACCAAAATTAAAAAGCTACTAACACATAGCAATCTGCCAAGTTGAAATTCTGGACTCTTCAGACATCCAACTCCATGCCTGTATCTATTATATTACGAACATAATCTCTATGACAATCAGCAGCTGGAACATAACACGTTTGCCTTCCTTGGTATTTGGAAGACAGCCTTGCTCTTTATCCCAGTGCTCCATAAAGAGCACTTTTCCCACCATATTGTCTTGCTATAATCAAGATTAAATCCCAAACTTCAGCCAGAAGCCATTGGATTTAGATTTTAAGGAATCCACAGATCCATGGAGAGAAAACTTGCCAGAGCACCAGATCCCGCTCACTGATGGAGATGAACATAATTTTGGAGATAGACCTCAGCTTTGGAAACAGTTTTGATCAGTACAAGGAAAAGTGCTACTAAAAGCACTCAGGATCCTGAAGGGAAGGCATTCTTAGGAGGGAGAGGGAATAGGCAACTTCTTTCAGGTTCATTTTTGTTTAGGAGACATAGCTGCCACTATCTGCATCTTTAACTACAGTTTTAGAAGTCGTTGGGAGTAACTGGAGCTTTTAGAAAGGATGTTGTACTTAAACTTGCTGACAATTCATTTTTACTAAAGGAGCTTGAAAAACAATAATATTGTCAAGTACTGGTCACCTCTGTTTAAGCAGGTGCTTAAAGGTATCTTTCATTGTTAACATAGCTGCAGGGAACAACTGTGTTTCATTGGTAAGTTTGCTTGTTATTTATAAAACATAACAGATTTTTGTTTGCCTTCCAAAAAGTTCCTTTTGTTTAGATGCTTTTCAAAGTAATTATTTGGTACACAGGGAAAATGTCATTAGAACTTGCAATGGATATTTTTCCTATTTTTTTTTTCTGACCTCAGAATAAAATCTACTATTTTTCTGCCTTGCTAACAGTGATATCAGTCAACTGTTCCATGTCTCAACAAATCACAGCAATTAGCAACAAACATCACCTCAGCGCAAACATTTCTAAAGACTGTCCACAAAACACGTCCAGAGACAATATTCAGAACATATGAATCAAGAAGCTGATAACACACCAGTCATGGAAACCTAATTAACCTGATTCAAAACAAACATTGTAGCTAAATGCTAAGTGACATTAACCAGGCTGGAAAAGACTTCTACAGGACCAAAGTGAACCTTTGACATGGTCAGCAAAGGAGTCCTGTGATTTGGAGAGGGAGGAGGGTTTGAGGGATGGATTGGTGCAACCCACAGCGTGGCGAGAGTAAATCAAAGAGGGCAGAAGCTCCTGTTCGAAACACTGAGCTCCATATGATCCTGGTCTAGGTAAATCTTGCCTAGATTAGATACAGATTATGGGAGGGAGAAATCATCACTCCCTCCAAAACTGTCATGGTAGTATTTCAGAGCTTCTGAGCACAAAGATGCAACCATTGATTTTGGTGGGATCTTCTGTATGTTTGATATCTCTGAAAGCCAGGCAGTGCTCTTTGCTTCCTACACAGAGCATTAAGAGTCTAACTTTAGGCATGTATTTTAAAATAATCTACAAAGGGTTGAATGTCTATTCCTGCCTTTGGAATCCACAGCAGACCAGCAGTTTCACCGTCTTTACACATCCTACTGCCCTCCTCATAAGAGTAACATTTAATCCTGTAAAGAATGGAGGAGGACATCTGGGGCTTACCTGTGTTTAGGCTCAGCAAATGCATCATAGTTGTGAAGGAATGAGAAAAAAAAGACACCTGCCTCTGTTACTGGAAAATAGGTCAATATTGGCATGGTGGTCACCAACAAACTCTTCTGTTCTTCATTGTGGTTAGGCCACATGTCCTTAGCCACTGCCTAAGGAACAGTGCCCCAGCATGGTTAAAAAGCTGTTATGCACCACCCCAGAGTGGATGCATTTCCCTTCTTAAATAAAAAATAAATTAAAAATCCAGTTTATAGTAAGAATGGCAGGTCACCTTGAACACATCAGGAAAGAATATGGCACTTCCAGCTTTATGTGATTTAAAGATGTTAACTAGTGACTTTACCAGGCTGCACAGATTCTGTAGTATGGTAGGTGCTTGAAAAAGTTTATGACATTGCCTGTTTTTAAGCATGATAATATATGAGGATATTACCTCTGAACAACCACTGTACTTCATTTGACAGAACAGGTCATAACGAGCCTTCACTTTACACCTTTGAAGCTTTGAATCAAGGGTAAGATTTTTGTCCATTTCTGTACTAAAGTTGCTAAAATTGAGGTCCCTTTCCTCTCCTTACTACAGAGCCTGTGTTTTTTTCCACAGTCCTAAAACAAGTGAATACTCTCAAAACAGGGACATATGTTGTTCTAAACCCTAATATTAAGCTCTTACAACAGTGAAGTAGGAAAGGATCAAATATATTGTAGCAGCTTCCCCGTTGATGAACTAAGGGCTTATACATGTTCAGTTTTCTTCAGTAAACCATTTTTCATCACCGAAAGGGGGCAAAGCAAATATACTGCCTTGCCCAACCTTGCTTCTGGGGTTTGGAGAGCATTTGTCATTCACAATTACGGTTTTAGTCTTTTGCTCAACAGGAGTAGACCTGGAGACAGAAATTCTTTCCACTTCACTTTAGGTACATGGCTGAGGCTCTCGGAACAGACTGTGATGGTTCAAAGTTATTTATGCAGCCAGTGAATGCAGGGAGAGGGGTCTCAGGAGGCCTGTTTGTAACCACAGCCTGCTGGGTCAGGCCCAATATCTATTTATCCTAGTGTCCCATCTCTGGCAGCGGTCAGTAATGGCTATTAAGTGAAAAAGCACAAGAACAGGACAAATACGTATGCTCTCTTCCTTGTATACTCTCTTAACCTCTGCTATCTACATTTCAGATTTGCTGACTACAAAGTAGCAACGTTAGGTTAAAAGAAAAAAAGCAAGACGCTCTAGTGGATTTATCTGAACATTTGCCTAGTCACTTTGAGATGGGAAACTTCTGCCAAACACATCATGCTGCAAAGGTAGGCAATGATGTAGAAACCAGTGCATAGGCAATGATGTAGAAACTACTGCCATGATATCATTGCTTCAAAATCTTAGCAGGGTGCTTGTATCAGATGGAAGGATATGAGTAGGTATCAGTAAAAAAACTCCAACAACACTACAGCCTCTGGAAGCAGAGGGAAAAATGCCACAGAGCCAAGATCAAACTACTCTTTGAGCATCCGGGTAAAATGCAGAAGCCCTGTGGGCACTTCTGATACTAAGAGTCAACAGTATTTGTCATGTTTTGCTTGTGAGGGGCTGACAGTGTGTCTTGGTTCAGGTGCAAAAGAGTTAGGAAAGAGTGAGAGCCTCAGCTCAGCTGTGTAATCCCCAGTCCAGACATCTCCTCTCAGATCTACAGCAGCTATTTACAAGCAGCAAAACCACTGCTGCATGCTGGAGAGATTTCTGTGGGGCTTCCTGGGAAACACTAAGGTACTGAACTGCTATTTTCAAAGGTGGTTTTTAAGCAATATATTTAGCTTTATCAAACACAGTTTAAAGCCCCAAATTTATTATAGGGTTAAAAAAGAACCAAACCAAACCAAAAAACAAACTAGAAATATACTGAAAGTCTATTTTCTGACAATTGTTTTCACACAGGTTTTTGTGTTTGTTTGTTTTTTTAGGTAGCAGCAAACACACAGTTACTCCCAGCTTTCAAAAGGCCATGTAAATCATTTTCAGGTCCCACTGCTTTTTACTCCCAGACTGATCCAGTAATCAGGTATCATGTTATCTGTTTAGTCTGTCCAGTCAATACATTGCTATTTAAGTTGCATTATCACCGAGATATATTTGGTACAACATCTGCAGGGATTGTATTACAGAACACTTAATTGTTTGCATAGCCAAATGCAGGGCTATTCAATCAGCCCCCATCCTAGTCAACAAGAGACCTCAAAACATGACCCTGCCTCACCCCACATCTGCACTGCTTTCCCAGACTGCTTCAGAGACAGGAACTGATCTATGTCTTCAGCACTCCACTACTGGTTTCCACTGCAGTGGACCACAGAAAACTTAGTGCTTTTACGCACAGAGCTTTCTGCATGGTACTGAAAAATGTCACAGAGCTGCTTCGTGCTCTATCCCTCTGTTAAAACATAGGCTGAGTTGAAAATGAGTTAGTGGTGTCCGATGTGGTTCATAAGCGGTGCCAGGCCAGAGTAAAGGAGGAGAACAGAGCAAACACAGGGCTAAGGTTCAAAAGGCAGAATTCAAAGGGTTGTGGAGGGGAACAGTGTTTTAAATTAGTTCTAAATTAGCAGTGTCCAGCTTAAGAGAAAAGGAAAACACACCCAGGGTCACAGGACTCACTACCTTCACATGGGTCTGCTGACAGGCTGTGACATAAGGGAAAAAGAAAAAAATTACCTTTTGCTTTGCATGAGTTGCTTACTGCCACATTCCTTCAAAATCTCCCATAGAAAATCTCCCATAGAAATATCTCCTGCTGTTGGGAGTGACATGGATGCTGGGAGACTCCCAGTTGCAGGTACAGATTACAGAGAGGTAAAAAGACAAATCCATTCTGCGTGTGTGACCAAGGCTTGTGGCTCAGCCACTTCCAGCTTGCTGCTGGCAGCCTGGATATTACCTCTAAGATAAATGAATAAGAGTTTAGGTCTTATTGGATTACTGTTTATTGAACTTTATAAATTCCAATTAACAGACCCCTGAGCAATACGAGACATGTAGTGTACTCTTCATTTTATAGTGCAATTATTACTGAGTTTATCCTCAGCTGAACAAGAGGTATTAATGGATAAAACATGGGAAAGAAGACATACTAATAGATAAAAGCAGATATTGGAGACACGGAGATAAACAGATACAACCTGGAGAAAATGCACAAGGCAAGAAAGAGCACATGTGTTTGGCTGATTAGGTTATTTCATTGCTTATACTACTATGTAGAAGGCCTACAGGAAATAGATGAGGCAGTTACATAGATGAGTAAGTGTCCTAAATATGCAAGCAGAAGAGAGTCAGGGAGGGGTGTAGGGGACAAAGAAGAAAGAAAGGAGAAAAAAAAAAAAAAAGAAAAAGATAAAAAGCAGTCAAAATAGGACAGATTTTGGAATTTATCATTTTCACAGTTGCTCTAGAGGCATAAACATGTTGAGAAAGATCTCCCAATTCAGCATTTTGCCAGCATGCAGTGAAAGTTGTACTAGTGAATCTTTGGTACTATTTAAAATAAGAAAACATGTGTGGGGTGTTCACCCATTAATTTATACAATCAAGATGCAATGCAATCTTTCCTTCCCTACCCAAATATGAGATAGAAATCAAGTTGCTAACCCAAGGCCTGTAGGAACTCAGCTCCATTTAAAACCATGATTAAAGGAAGGTGTTTTTAAAGCTCCTACAGATATTTCAGGCCATCTCTGCCCTCCTTCTCATTCCTACTTGCCTTTTTTTTTTTTTTTATAATTATTTATTGGGTCTGTGCATACTGTCTTTTTCAGAGATAATAGGAGTATGTATGTGTATAAACTCCAGCAGTAACTAACTACATCAATCCAGTCTATGTTGCCAGAGCTACATGGTACTTTCACGTTCCAAATATAAGAGCCCTTCTACCTCTTTTCTGCAGGTATTAAGAAGTGGATAAAGGAAACAGATTCATATTGCCTTCATCTCATTCTTGACTTTCACATTATGATTGTCTGCTGGTGGGAATATTATTAGAAAGGCAGTTTCCAGTTCCTTCCTCCCCATCCCATGGTGTCAGAGCCCAGGTGCTCCCTACAGATTTAAGTGTCTCTCAGAACTCACAGATTAGAAGATAAGACAAAAGGTGAGTATCAGGTGTTTTGCTTCCTAAAGTCCCAAACAGAAGTAGTGTCAGCTACTTAATTTCAGGGACTGAAACAAAACAAATAATTTCTAAATTTGGATGGCTTCTCTTGGCCCATAGAAAAAATTGACCCAGAAACATCACAGCCAGCTGAAGGCATGGTTTCAACAGCAAGATTAACACTCTCCTCCCTGGGAACCAGTGTCAAGGGAGATGAGGCTTGGGGAGGTAATCAGACATGATGCATCATCATTAGCAATTTAAAATATGATTGTGTGGCTACACCCATGTGTTGTGTGTAGTTGTGATGAAAGCCCTGAACCGGCACAGCTGAAGTCTGAACATAAGTCTTGCAAAGGCAGGGCAGGACAGCAGAGCTGCACACAGGAAGGATCACCATATTGTTGGGGTGTTCAGATTTTTCCCCACCTGTGACTGAGCTTGAACTAGATCCTAATTCTGTTCACCCACAAAATATTTCCTCTTGTCATACAAGAGTTGCAAGGGAGAGCGTGCAATGGTCTTGTTCCATCCCCCCACTCAAAAGAAAATAGATCTAATTGTTGCAGTCTGGTCCAAGTTTTGTTTTCTCCTAAGGGTCCTGCACGTGAGCTCTACCAGAGCTGCTGGTGGCCAAATGCTGAAGGCGATGAACTACAGCAACAGATACTGCAGTAAAAGATCAAAACCTCAAAATTACTCTCTGAATTCATTCTGGAAGCGTCTGCCCATGCAAAGAAGGTGTAAGAATGTCGATCTGGTAGTGCCTTAAATGAACGAGCCTGTTCTGACTAGAGGAAGAAGACACCAAGAATAAACCCAACCATGGCTTTTAACTGCTTTTCAAAGCCTTTCTCTAAATATCAGGGTGTTTTTAGCAGAATATCAGTACAATCAGGTTTAAGAAACTTTTCAACCTCAACACCCTTATAGGGATATCAATCATAGGAGTAGCTTGCCTTCTCAACTACTTTCCTCTGCTCTCTTCCCCTTTAGATTCTTGGAAACTGTAATACCCATCCCCTTTGAAGCTATTAAGTAGCAAGTGGAAGTGAAATATTTCTCCAAGAGCACTTCTTGCTGATGAAATACAACCTCCTTATGCAGGCAGTGACCCAACACGGGGCCATCAGCAAAGCTGCAAACTCTCCCTCAGGTTACAGGTTGCACAGCTCCTCAACAGCTACATGAGAGACAGCAATTGAGTCCCAGGTCAGGCAGAGTTAATCTACTCAAAGGGCTGAACATTCCCAAGAAAGGAATGCAAACTCAGGATGGCCAACCCCCTGCCTACTGCCTGTACCACCCCCTGAGCCCCCCATCCTGCAATAGATCATACAGAATGGATCACATTAATTTTCTATAAACTCTATCAACTTGAGTGGCATGTCCTTAAGGGTTAGGTGATTGATAACCACAATGAAGTCTTATAATCTAAAATCATATTAATATTAATATTAAAGATTTTCTGTCCTTTATGTGCATCATTAAATTCTGAGTATAAGGTGAAATTGACAACATACATTTTGACAGCTTATCTATAATAAATATGCAAATCTTGATACCAGCATGTCATCACAGGCTTTGCTGCTCCTTGAAATATCAGAGAGATCCTTTCTTTATATGACATTTACAGTGAAAGATCAGATATAAAACATTTTGTATGAGTGAGATTTTCATTGGTTTGGTCTTCAAGTACAATGATAGGGGTTTCATATTCCATTGGCACCAGCATTATCCCACCTCTTCATGACATCATGGTGGGGAAAAATTTCAAGTATTTCCATTCTATCTCTGCACTCCTTACAGAAAATGAAATTTAAAAATGTGCTCTCTTAAGGAATCTTAGCAATGGCTTCTTCTAAGTTCACACACACTACCAGAGAGGTGATGATTCAACACAGGAGAGTTGTATTTAACCCAGGAGGAGGATTAAATTACTTAATAGACAAGATGCCAGCTCTCCTTAACCCTGTGAGTCTACCTCAGACCTATGCAGTGCCACCCCAGTCCTACAGAATTTGGAAGCCCAGATCTGATGAATGCAGTATTTTGGAGCAGTACCCTGCTTGTTTCAGCTCAATATTCATACAATCCCAACCCACAGATAACCACTCCATCACAATGTACCTCATGGTTGTATATTCACAGAAGTCCAGAGGGCTGGCAGCAAGACTGAGTTTTCAGCCTGTTGCTCGGTGGGACTCTGCACATGCAGTGTGAAAGGATGTCACTCCTGGGCCACAACATTGGCAGTGAAGAGGTTCAAAACAACTATCCTGTGCTGACTTTTATGCATTCTGGAGCCCTCAGCCTTCTCCTTCCTCCAGTCAATCCTTATCAGAAGCTGCTGCCAGACAACAGTGTCAGGAACTAGCAAAAATTGAAATTTGAAATTGCTGTCACTAGCAAAAAACCCATTTAAATTTGATTGGGAATTTGAAGCATAACTAGTGTAAATAACTAATCACAAATTTTACACTACCTTTAAAGACAATGTGTACATGTCCATGTAAACATGAAACAGCTCCCATTGTCTCCTTCCAAATTAGTCTGTGCATATTCTTGTAGAAAAAGAATTGAAAGGAAATATAAAGAGATTCTCAGTGAGGACAATAAGAAACCAACACAAGTCTATGAAATTTATTGTTCCAAGGTCTGTTATAACTATTTATTTCTGTCAAGGGCAGGGCACAGGTAGAACAAGAACAAAAAGATCAAAAAACCCTGAGCCATTTTCATTTCTTTTGTCTTCTGATCACAGCCCAGTGCTGGCCATGAAATGTGGAATAGGAACAGAGCAACTTATAGGTCAGAAGTCTGTGATAGATGCTTCACTGTAGAGTCCATGTGTGTGTATGGACAGTTATGCTGAATGAGAAGAATAGTGGAAGGTAGTTTACCCTACAGTAAAGGGTTGAAGGGTTCAACTCTGAGCTTTTGCCATATGGCAAAAGCATCAACCCCAGCAGTTTGAACAGAATAGGCCCCCTAACCCTCAGGGAAGACAGAAGTTTTGTAATTTGCTCAGGTGCTGAAACCTTCAGGATCTTCCATTTCCAAAAATAACCCCAAAAACAAAACAATAGGGATTGGCCAGGGAAGACCAGCTCCCTTTTCCACTGTCTTTTCAATTTTGCCACCCCTCATCTTTCACCAAAATCACAGGACCCTGTATTTAATGACAACCAGCTTTACTCAACACCATGTCACTCCCACAAAAGGTTTGCATGAAGAGTTTTAAGGCTTCAGAAATTTCCCCTTCTCAGAATGGCTAAGTTGTTTGGAGCTTGTAAGGGAAATCCTTCTGCCAGAGAACGAAATCTGTGTCAAATCAGGCATCTCCCAATTCATCCTGTCAGCAGCCAGCCTCTGCTCACAGCCACATCCCACAGCAGCTGCAAGCCACGAGATGTAACTGAGGGCTGCCACCCTGCCTGCTGTGTAGGAGGTCTAACAGGAGCTTCCTAATCTAAGAGATGCACTTTCAAAACCGGGGCTATAAACACAACGAGTTCCACAGGAAGGGATGCAACCTCTGCAAACTACAGAGAGTCACGTCAGCAGGATGTGTTGTCAATACTGACCCCAAGACAGACTGTTTCTTCAGAGAAGTAGGGGGTAAATAAAGGAGGTTTTATTTTTTCTTTCCCCGTGCTGTTCTCACAATTAACACTCAGGTCCTGTGTTGCATTCATCTTTGACTAATCCTCCCCTGCATTATTTTTTATTTGTGTTGACTTGACACACCTTAATCCCTGAGTCAGCTCCTATTTCTTGCTAAACCAAAGGTAAATTATACCAAGTCTACCCAGCAATGTTAAAGCCAGCAGGATTTATAATGTAAAGCACCTGCTAAAAATACCCAAGCAAGCACACCAACTGCAAGAGCTTTCCACAGCACCAGAGACAAACATGTCACACACAGAGGATGCAGAGCAAGATGGGGGTAAAGCAGTGGAGCTTGTGAGAGACCAGATCTCTGTCCTGCACTCAGGACCCAATGAGGCATCAAATGCAGAAGAATTTCCCTCTTGGGCCCTGCCCATGCAGTGATTTCTCACACTCCCATCCGCTGGAATCATGTCTGTGTCATAAGTATCACCCATATCACTCACTATGCCACACCTTCAGAGCAGGCAGAGTGCTCTCTTCCATCACACACTTATTTCTGCTCACCCTTGGGGACTCCTCACCCAGGACACTGCCTGTGTGTACTCCCTCACCTCACTTTACACACACTCCACCAGTACCATGCTGCTGTGCTTTATTTTTGCCTTTCTCCCCATTTCTATTACCCTGCCCAGCTCAGCCTCTCCCACTTGTCCCACTCTGCATCCACATCCCTGGCACTAAGTGTCACTTGCACTTTCTCTCCCTTCCTCCTTCCTGCCTCCTCCAGTCTCCCTTTCAGGCTTGCAAAAGCCCATGTGCCAGGTGGGAAGACAGTTTTTTGATTCATCCACATTATCAACAAAGTGCATCCAGATTTGAACAGCCCTGTCAGCTCTTGAGAAATGAAACAATAGCAAATATCTGGTGAATTTCATGGTTATCAACACTCCCAATCAGGCAGATGAACTGTAAAAAAAAAAAGTATTCATTACTTTGAACTAATGATTCCTTAACATCTTTGCATTTTGAGACTTGACTCTCTTCACTTTCCTATATTTATTTTTAAATGAATTGGAAATCCAGTGCTTTTTGCCCAGGAATTTCTGCAAAATCCTGGAGCCTGAGGTCTCCTTCCCTCCTCCCCCTCCTCCAGCTTCTGTTTGCAGAGCATCATTATCATTATGTAATGATGTTTCTGTCGAGCTAGCAGAATTGCATAGTAAAGCGCATTAACCTGGCGATAACGGATCACTTACATTTTTTATCATGATCTATTGCCGAGTTAGCACACCGGGCCACTTCCAATAGCACCACGAACTCGATAAATTAGTGTGCTGGCCTAGAACCTGTGATGGAATATTGTTTGGATTTCTGGTGGCTCTGCAACTAATTGTATTTTTCCCCATCTGTTTGCTTTGCCTTGACTCAGGGCTGTCGAGGGAGGAGAGCGTAGGGGATGAGCGAATAAGAGAACCGTCTGTGTAAGATTTATCCCTTGGCACTAATTGTCTCACCCTCTGCTTCATTAGGACCTCTCCCATCAACTCATTCCCTGTTGGTAGCTTCCAGCTCTGCCTGATCCAGGCAAGGTGCTGATCCTGTCCTTACTCTTTGCTGGGAGACAAGGTTTTCACAAAGCTGTCAGCAATTTTTCTACCCAGATCAGCTCAGAAACCCTACATCTCTGAAATTGTCTCAGGCAAATCTGAGGAATGGGACTGGGCACTCCAAAGTTTTGGCTTAATACAGTGTCGGTCTCATTTACAAACCCTCATGCCTCAGGAAAAAAATAAAACTCCAACTGCCAAAGCATGCATCAAACCAAGGGAGAGCTCAAACTGCTTAAGCAACTAACAGCAAAGCCCATACAACTATTAGGATTTCATTCAAAGAAGAAATTATGCTTTTTGAATTCCACAGTTTTTTTGTGAGGTTAACAATAGAGATTCTTCCCAGGGCCAGTCAAGAAGGTCCCTGTACAATGACGGCAGGAGCAAGAGATGGATACCTGCAATCCTTGTAGCTTACCTGACAGGCCAAAGGAAGGAGATACATATTGCTATATCCTCTTTGCTCATCACTTCTGCAGTGGACACCCCTGACACAGAAGGGTTTCTTGTGTCCTTTTTCTTGAAACCCTCATTTATTTTCCTTGCAATTCAACAATCAGGGCCAAAAATAAATCATATTGCTACCACTTACATCGGACCTACAAAGTCAGATTATGGCACCGAGTATCTCTGTGCATAGTCCTTTGAGAGCTGCCCTGTTATTCCTGCAAGCTAAGCAGGTCACTAGAGAGACCTAGAGGTCCCAATTCTGGAAACTTATGCATGTAATCCTTGTGCCACTGCTGACCACAACAAGTTTATTTGTGTACTTAAAGTTAAAAAACTTCATGAAGTGCTTGCAGGATCAGAGTCCTATTTCCCTGGATGGTAGTTCTGCTGCTGGTAAATAAGTGCCAGGAAATAGAGCAGAGACATGCTGGTTTGTGCATCCCCAGGCACACAGAAGACAGAAGCAAACTCTAATATTTACCAACCTGAAAAAACTGTAAAAACCTGGAGTTTTCACTTCCCTGACAGTATTAGCAGCAGAAGAGTGAAATAAATTAAATAATCATGCCATAAATACTAATTAATTGCCATTAAAAAGTACTCAAATCGTTTAAAAGAAAAATGCAGCCATTAATCAGAATAGCTCAGGTACCTAAATAAATATTTACTATTATGCGTGCATATTTAATCTACCTACCCATCAAAGACTAATGCTCTCTTCCTTGCCAGTGAGGCTTATTAACATCCTAGAGGGATAAAACAGCGTCCCAGAACTGTGCAGGAATGTGGCATAGGGATTTAGGAGTAAGACAGTTGCACAGGCAGAAGCATAAGCTGGCAAAGGTGGTGCTATATTTAGCCTTACATCCAGGAATAACCTCATCTTATTACTTGTGTTTAAACTAACAGCTCTAGGCCCTAATACACAAACTCATTGTCCCAAGCAAGCCCTTCTTAATGGATAGATCCCATCCTGAACATCTCCTAAGCCTGCACATCAAAGTCTTCTCAAGACTGGGATTTAACATATTGTATTAATGAGAATTACTTCCAAGGATCTGTGCAAGAACAAGTCTATCCATAGCTTTCAGAAAACAAAAAAGAACCCCTCTGTGTCTGAAGCCTGCTCAGAGGTGATTTTTTAGGGAGGCAGCTTGGAACAATTTTCAGGAGAACAAAAATCAGCTAGGAAAGAAAAATATAACTACTAAGCTTTAAGAGGAGGGGAAGGCATAACTAGTTTTGTTGGAGACATACAGTCGAACTTAAACCTCACAAACAAGAAATAAGGATACTTGCAACATGAAACAAAGAGATTTAGGAGTCAGCTACCTACTGCAAAACAGACTCTTTAGGGTCTCTGCATAGTTCTACCCTCTGTGTTAAGAAGCCATCCCTCCAAAAAGCAGGGTAGAAAGTTCTCCCATAAAGGGGAAACCTTCACAAGATGCAGCTTGTGGGAAGGAAATTATAAAAAGAGAGAACACTGGGGCTTGTATATGATGCTTTCAGTGCAGTCCTCCACTTGTGTGCTCCTGCTTTTTCAGTAAACTGCTTTTCCAAGTGTCTTCAGGTAAAATTAAATGTAAATAGTTAATAAATATTGGAAATAATATTTTTAATTGTTCTCAGGGGCATTTGCTATGATTGCTATTATATCTAATAAAATAAATGGCTGGAAAGGTTTTGAGTTTTTTCTGCGTTTGTTTCATTTTGCTTTTTTTTTTTTTCCTAAGTGGGCTTCGATAATTCCCCCAAGAAATACAAATAGATACTTCAGTGGTGAAAAAACTAAGACTCTAAGGGCAAACAAGTCAGTTTAGTTTATAAGGAGGGTTTGCTACAATAATTTTTATTGTACAGTTTTCTAAAACCTCTCCTAACTACTTTTGTAGAGAGTCAAAGGGTTGTGAGAAAGAAGAAAATATCCCAGGAAATTAACTTTTTTAGATACAGCTGCCTGTAGAATAGCAAATACTTTTCCCACTTGCTAACTTCTCTGATGTGGTGTTTGCTTCTGTTGAAAGTGAATTTCAGAGCTTAAACAATCTTTAGCAGTTAAGGAGTTACTACCCTATTTCTCTATCTCACCAAGTTCCATTCCTGTTCTTCCTGAAAGAATAGAATCAGATGACCACATTCTAGGTGAGTAGCAAATGAATTAATGTTCATAAATGAAGAAATAAGGAAGTATTTCCTTTTTAGTGAATAAGAGCTTAATTCAAAACCCGACTCTGGTGTATACCTTTAAAGGGATTTCAACAGGTCTGCTATGAAAATAACTTTTTAGACGCAACTCTATATCACCCACTTTGTATGGACCATTAATTCACATAGAATAGTTCTCAAAAGGAAAAAGTTAAAGAAAAAGTTCAGAAAAACCAAAATGGCTTTACAGCCAACACTTGAGCTGTAGCTTTATTGACTTTGGCAAAGTAATGTGAATTTTTACCAGCTGAGAACCAGCATGACAAATGCAGTGAGTGGGAACCAGGTCTGATCTTACAAGGAGCTCCTGCCTCCATGTGAAATCACTTCAGGAGAGCTGTCAGGAGCAGGAGCAGAGCTTTTCAAGCCTGCCAAAGTCCACCTTCATTGCTGAGCAGAAAAAGTGTATCTCCTCTCCAAATTATGTGAAAGAACCCTTTTTTGTTCTAATGCTCTATTGTTGCACTGTCTCTAGATAATCCTAGTAGGAATAAAAGCAATTTTCAGGACCTAATTTGATGGGCTTTAGGGGGAGCAGTAGAAAGTGCTAGGACATCATTTGCCTGTCTTATACTTTCCCAAAAATGAAGTGGGGTTGTTGGGGAAAAAAAAAAAAAAAAAAGAAAAAATAAGAATAAGTTTTGACTCAAAAGTTTGAGTACAGCTGCATTATGTAATGTAGAGGCCTATGAAGGTGTTTACTGTTAAGCAGAACAGACATGAAATATCTGTTGACAGCATCTGGACAGTGTTTTCTAAGCCTGGTATTTTTTCTGTGACTAAAACAGGGCATAAAATTGATATGCCCTGTTCACAGGCTGCTGTGGTGTCAGCTGAGAGAACCAGTGTTGTTTTGGTGTTTTAAAAAAACAAAAAAGAAGATTCTCTTATCACTCACCTTTCAGTAGTGTTGAAGAATCTCCTGCTTTTCACTGATGACATTGTGTTTTTGTTGCTTTGTTTTCTGAACAGCGTTATTGCTGCTCTGCCCTGCCTTGAGGCTCTGTGCAGCCAAACAGGGGAGCAGAAAATGGAAGCAGTTCCACGTGGTTCAGACGCAGTCTGGGACTTGCATATGCAAAGATGGAGCAGGTGTGACTGTCACTGTAACTGCGTGGGGTCTCTTGCATGAGCAGTCCAGCGTGTGTGTCTGTCTCAAATCTACGTCAGCCTTCCAGCTGTGATACTTTCCAAAGATGTTTGCAGGAGGGGGATAAGCTAACCTTGGTGACTCTGGCATCCCCTTGAGGAGAAAAGTCCTCCTAGGATGTTTTAGCAGGAAGGCCTTAATGCTAGCAGTTTAGATTTACTATAGACTCCATACGTTTTGATACCTTATGGGTTTTTTTGCTGATTCTTTCTTAGGATTTATTGTCTTTCTGTTTTGCTTTAAGTGTAAGGCAGGTTCAATCAATGTTTTAGAAAACAGCAACTTGATTCTTTGTCCTTGGCCCCAGCCTGTTTTTCTCTGCAAAGAAGCAATGTTGGTTTTTGTTTTTTTTTTCCTGTCAATTGTTAGAGAAACTAGAAGCTTTGTGTTTCCATGACCCAGCCTGGTTTTTAGTGCCAAGGAGATTTTAACAGAAAATCCTCAGAAAACCCAGTGCCCTAAACATTTCAGATAAATATTTGTCTTGTACACTTGTGGGGGGGGGAGAGAGAGAGATTTGGTTGGAGATCTCAGGCACAGAGGAGAGCAGGCAGCTGCTCTGGGTGTGCTGAGCACAGCTGGTGGGAGCTGGTGCTGGAGGTGGCTCTCTGGACCAGTACAGGTGAGTGAGTGCCCCACCAAGTACATGGCAGTGATTTGATGTGACAGCTACTACTGTTCCCAAAACAAACAGTGTACACCAAAAAGAATCAAGGTTGTACTTTGGATGCTGCAATAGCAGGAGATAAAAATGTTTTGCTGCTTCTTGTATCTTAATTCTGGACCAGAGATTTGAGAAAATGATGCTCTGCTAAGGGCATTTATGCGACTCAGAGGAGACCTCAGATCTGGGCCCTGTTCCAAGATATGGATTCATTAGAGAAGGAGTATTTATGCTGATGGAATAGGTGCTTTTGGGGTTGAGTAGAAACTGAGCAGGGCCTTTGAGGTTGGGACATAAGCACCACAAATGATGGTCTAGACATTTATTTATTTATTTATTTATTTATTTATTTATTTATTTATTGCTGTAGCTCCAGCTTTTTCCTATATCTCAATTTCTCTTATATTATGGGGAACAGAGGCAGCTTTTACTTTCTAGAGGCTAAATGAGAATATAGGCTGTGAGGTGCTCCTGCATGGTGACAGTGTAAAGTACGTAAATACAAAACCCTCTCTGACCTCACTGATGGCACGGAGAATGGTGCAGCATAAGGAACACTGGGCTGGTGGTCAAAAAACTTAAGTTCATTTTTTCCCTTGGCTGCTGAGTTGCTGCATGGCCTTGAGTGTATGACTTCCTCTCTTCTGTTTCTCTTGGCTTGTGTTTTTGTTAAAGAATGAACAGCACCTTGCACTGTGGGGCACTGATTGCAGCTGAGCTTTCCAAATGCAACCATATTGCATAAGGCAAACTTATGAATTATTTCTATTGGTTGTCTGATAGAAAACAAATTTATTCTTACTCTTGTAGTAGAATGTCATTACTATTGCAAGGAAATGGAGTTTCTCCCAGCTCTGCAAAGCTGGTGACAGAACTAGGCAGCTTTGAACTTCCTGTGAATTTGTTAATGCATGAATCGTCACTGACTGGCAAGCAGAATTTTTCTTCATGTTGTTTGTGGGTGAAATTCATTCCTGTTTAGGCTTCTACAGTCATTTAAGCTGAGGCTGACATAGAGGGCTTAAGGATTTCATAGGTGTGAGATTGCTCTCTGCAGAGGAGTTCAAGCTTTTCATCTCCTATCTGTCCTTAGTTTTCTGTTAAGACGGATTATGTGCTGTTAATGTTAATTTGGAGCTAGAATCAGAGTAGCTGTGAAGAGTCAAAGAGTTGGTGGGGAGAGTTAAACAACAATGATTTCAGTGGAGCGTCATCTATTTACAGTCGTGTTCTGAATCAGACGCTGGGAATTTAGTTCAATGGCTCGTGGTTTTGCATCAGTTGACTGGAAGTCACATAAACTGTCTCTTGCCTGATGTAAGGCCAGAAAGAACAAAAGACCTGCTTCCTGTTGCATCAGCTTCTTTTCTAATGCTAGACAGAGACACTCATTTAAACCTGGATCTCATGAATCATTTCTTAAACACAAGGGCTAGATAAAGTCTGTGCTAGTGGAAAACTGAAAAAGGCTTCTGGATTCCACACAAGAAATTCAGATCCTTGCAGATTACCAGAGACTGATCTGTGGAGAGGGATAAAAACAGCACAAGGGGAAACCTTCCTGCCAGCTAATGCTACTTACCTACCTCCTCTCATTGTAAAGAGTGTGTATTTTTAGATTAGTTTTCAGAAGACAAGGCTACTCATGGTGGTGGTACCATCTCCCCCCTACTCCCTCCAATGATTTCTGAAAATCTATTCAACCTCAGAAAACTTGACCAGGTCAAAAATCTGAGTGACTAAACTGGAACAAATGCTATGAAAATAGGTCTCTGTGTAGAGAAGAAAGATTTAAATTAAAAGTGTCTTAGTGAGAGACCACAGAGATGGCTCAACTATGCTAGTTGAAAGAATTCTAGCTCTGTTTTGGCCTCATGAAGCTCTGTGTCCATGACAGGATACTTCACCCTGCTGGACCAACTTTTCACAAAAAAAAGTAAAGGCAGCAGCTGGAGTAGTGTGCTTCTGCTCTGGGATTCCTAAAATCATTGTACCTAACTTGATCAAAGCTCTTGAAGTTCCTTGAGTGCTTGATGATTCAACAGCCTGTGTACCCTGCTATGAAACAAACACAGAACTCATTAGGAAAATGTGAAGGAGCTTGAGTGTCTTCCTCATCAGGAATGCGTCTGTGTGAGAACACGTAAAAGATGACTTGCAGCAATTATGTCAGTGGTACTTTTAAGCTAATTCCTTAGTGAAATGCGTTTTTTTCATGCAATATGCTGTCTGTCTACCTAGGGCTGGCTCTGTCAGTCTGTCTTTCCAGTGTAACCCTGAAAATCACTGGGGAAATTCAACATGATATGATAGAGAGGAGAGGTCTCGGTGACTGTTGCAAACTTCATTAATGGGATGACTGATAGTGAAATCACTGAAGAAAAGGCTGCTAAGCTCACCCTTTAGTAGACATTAGGGGACCTGCATGGAGAGCAAGACATCAAAAGTGAAACATCACCAATTTTCTCTGGTCTCCAAACAACTTGTTTTTAGCTGTGTTGGACCTGAGTGAGACAGGGGAAGGACGGATTTAATTCCCCTGCCCTGGCAAGGGAATATGCTTAGCCCCTGACATCATTATAGATGTATTCCTCCAGGGATATTAAAGATGGAGAGCATAGTTCAATCTTGGTGGCGTCATGTCCAGAGGGCCAGTGGGAGAAATCCTCCTTGCCTAGTTAGGCTTAAAGGGAAACTTAACATGAGGAGGATGACTAAAGTGCATTTAGAGCAAGTGATTTATGTAAAACTATAACCTTTATAAAATAAGATTAAGTGCCAATGTGCTTACATTTGGATGGGGAATGCTTGTTATTGGCCCTGCAAGAGTTATGGCCAATAGGTCTCTGAAACAGAGACCGAGAAAGAGACAGAGAGTCTCAGTCACTTTTTCTTTTTCCCTTCCCTCCTCTCTGCCCCCCTCCTTGTTTCATTAAAGCTACACATCATGCGAAGTGGCACTAGCCTCAGAGAGTCTCTGACAAAACCATTGCATGGAGCCTCAGGACAGAACTTGCTGCAGTTCATGTTCTCTCCCTCTGCCCTTCCTCTCTCTGCCTTTTGCTTTCCAAGTGTACATCCAATAAGTCAGATGAAACTTAATCTTGTTTGCTCTGTTTCTAATTCTCTCTTCCTTTCTCTGTTCTCCCTTTCTCTTGCTGTTCTTCTTCCTTGTATCTCCTCTGCCCTCCAGCTTCTAGAACAGCAGCACTTTTTGGGCTTGCCATTATCCTGAACTGTTTCTTGACTTCTCCCTTGGTTACAGATCAATAAGAGCAAATATTGGGCAAGGGAATATCAATGGAATAAAAATGAATTTATAACATTCATTCCTTATTTTCTCCCTCTTAAATTTTTGAGTGGAATGATTTTACAGCAGAGGTGTGCTTGGAGCAGGGGGAGAAATTTCCTCTTTTATTCTGAGACCCACAGAAATTGGGTACGTCTGCCCAGAGACCCAAACACTGTCTTGAAGATGAATCCCTTTCCCAAGAGCTGCAGGATTTCAAGTGAGATGATGCTCTGATCTGTGTTGATTAGTTGGAAGCTAATATCAACTCTTTCCACCATCTCTCGTTTCCTATTGTGTAACCCTGGATGCTCTGAGAGCTGCTTTGGTTTCATTTGGGTTTTGTGTTTTGTCAATTTCTGGGTATCTGTAAAAATTTACCAACAAGACATCTGCTCCTGCAGCATGGATTGAGCTCTCTAAGAAGATGAGCAACCCTTATCTAGGATTTTAAATTGTTTCTTTTTTGGCTTTGTATTTTGCTTTTACTTTAATTCAAACATCATTATTTAATTAGTAGACAAGGTATGCAATACTCACTGAAGTGTGAACTCAGCTTGTGTCTTTATTTCTGTGCAAAAACATCCTCATTTTTAATACCTTCCCCTGTGGAAAATGGGATATATCATCCACCTGAAATGATGGAAGTGGGTAGCTCAAGCCACTTAAAAATAGCCACTGTCCAATGAATCTGACTCCAGTAATTTCTTGAGTTTAGGATAATCTTTCCCTTCTCATGCCGAGAGGAGAACAGAATTATTGGTAGTCTTTGCTTTTCACATCCGCTGCTGCTATCTCAGAAGGAAATTGTGAGTATAAATCAGTTGGGGGCTCTGATCCAGTGATTCTCTTCTCTTTTTGAGTGCAGATTGCTATGTTTTCCTCCCTATGAAATGGGAATTAGACTCATGGAAATGCAAGGCCTGTAAAGCTGATTTTTATCATGCTCCAGTTTTCTGCTGATATTATTGCAGTGACTTCCGTGTTCTTTGTTCTTGGTATATATCAGGATTTATGAAGATAAGGGTTGGTGCAATAAAGTTTCTTAATATTAGCGAGAAAATTAATTTCTAGTCTGTGCCCTAACATGACATGTGGCAGTTATTGATGGATGAATAGTAAAAGGGGCAGAGGCTTTGCTCAATTTGAATTCTTTCTCCTCCAAACCTTTTCAATATACTTTCAACTTTAGCCAGGAGCTGTAAAGTTGCGTTTCTGCAATAAGTCCTTGCTCAAATTTTTCATCTTGACTTAATACAACCTCTCTCTCAAATGGTTACTTGCAGCTGTCAGGATTAGGAGCACTGATCTGTTCTTGAGACAAAACATGAAGACACTTTCTGGACCTGATTTTCTCAGATTTTCTCATCCTCGTGGCTAAGCTGGCCATGATCAAACAACAACTTTTCTTCCAGTTCCTCTGCTTTAGTACTGGAGCTTTAAGCCCTGCATTGAACAGGGAGCCAGGAGAGCACTGGGGTGACTGAACTTCCCCGCTCCCAGAACCCAAGACATCCCAAATCAGTTTGATTACAGATTTGCTTGAAAGCTGCTGGGTCCCTTAGAGCCTAAATGGCTGTCATGTCTTACAGATGGATTGTTCCAAATCCTTAGAGAAGGGAAAAAAAATTAACAAGGAGGATAAAGGAGAAAACCACTGTCACAACCATCTCACCAGCTCCAGCTCCCCGGCAGCCGCTGCTCTGTAACGCGATCCCCGCATGTGGTGCATTACTGATTTCCAATATGTGGTAATATTTACATTAACATTAGGACACCATCAAACCTTTACTTATCCACATAGTTAAAATTGTTATCTGTATATGAACCCCAGAGATGATATATCTAATTGTCAGCAGTGACCTGATGATAATAGCGGTACAATTTAGTTACACTATACAATATCATTAATCATCCAAATGTAGCATAAACAGAATGGACCATTTGCTAAGGTCTTTCCAGGGGTGGGAGGAAGATCTCTCACTTTTAACAGCTGTATATGCCAGAGGCTTCCCTAAGGAAAGAGGCTGGCAGGAT
>VYXF01011518.1:902319-917062 GCA_013397295.1 Polioptila caerulea
TTTTTTTTTTTTTTTTTCCAGCTATATCAACTGGACTAATAAAAGATATTACCTCTCCTTACAAATGTGGTCTCATTTATAACCTTAGACCATCACCGCTAAAGCTACAGCATGACTTCTGCCTTAAATATACACAAAGCTCTTTGCAAAGCTGGATATCATAAATTCCTCTTTACACATAGCAAACTAAGGAAGAACAAGGTCTAGGAACGGGATCAGGTAGGATACAAAAGGCTAGTAAGAGGACTGGGCAAGAAATAGGCTCCTAATCCCTTCCTACCTACCTCTGAATGAAGAAGACTCTGATGCAACACCACATCAAATGCTTATTTCACCTTCTTGCATTAATTTTGGATTGCTAGAGAGGGGTTATGGAAGTGAAGTTCTGGTAGTTAGGTTTTGAAATATCAGGAAAAAATATTTTTGCAAGAAACTGAAGTGTAGTCCCAGAGTGGACTGCCAGGAATCGTTAAGAATAAGATCACAATTTTTAGAATTCAAAGGAAAATATATGCAGGATCTTTTTTCAGTTGTGAGTAACCAGATGTTGATTTAACGAAACAAGCAAAGTTAGAAAATAAAAAGGTGTAATAGTCTTGGTGAAATTAAAGGCTTATTGCACTATTTCTTTTTTATTTTTTAATCTTTGAAAGAGGACATTGAGCTTTGAACCCCAAAAAGGGGAAAAAAAGGAGAACGTTTTTCTTTCTACTCTCTTAGTAGTTTACACACTGAAATGCGTCTGTGTATCTGTGTTTCTACGTATTTTGTGAGTGAGGGTCTCTCTGCTACTACACATGGCTGTTTTTCTTTCAGAAAATATGGACATCATGGCTTCCATTTCCCAAAACCTACTAGGGAAGAAGATGAGAAAAGAAAGGAGAGATAGCTAGCATGGTCTGACAGAAACCAGCTGGTGACTCTTGATGTGGACCGGTGAAATGTTTTCTTCAAGGGACGGTGCCAGGGCAGAACATCAGTGCAGAGCTGAACCAAGGGAAGAGGAGTGTGAACAGCGATAGTGAGAGCTGGGGAAAATGATCTGCAGCTTGGCTATGGAAAATAAACGACTCATGAGCACGGTAAGCTGACAAGTGGGAATGGGCAGTGAGCCTGGAGTGGCATCTGGGGATGGGACATGATCTGGGAGCGTATTAAGACTGTAGATTAAGACTGTGGTCCGCACACCCACACCTGTACTTGCAACCAGGCAAGGAAGGCTGGGAAGCCAGGATGAAGAGCTGGTCTTGGATGCAAGCCCAGTGAGTAAAAGCCTGGGTGCTGCACTTGAACAGCAAAGGCAGAGGCCAAGGATAGAGGCCCAAGCTGGGGGAGCGAGCTGCTCGCCCGGCAATCGGACCTGTATGTTTTGTCACAGCAGGGTCATCTGGTTTGCTGGTGGCTCAGCTATTTCTTTTAGAATTAAGAAGCTGCTGCCAGAAGTCCTGTCCCTGGATCGGTGCAGAGGAAAAGACAGGGGAATGACACACCTATTGTGCAACTCCTTTTATGAATAAACTCGTGAAATCTAATTCTACCAGCACTTCTCTGGCCTTTTTCAATGAGCCGGTCAGTAACAAATGACCATTTAACAGCACAAAGCAGCTGTTATATGGGAGAACAGATTGAGGCTAATACAACATGTGTTCCCCTCCAAACAAGAACCCAACATTCCTTCTTCGTTTTTTTTCTTTTTCCCCCCCATCTGCAAACACTGTCGGTAAAGCTGAGTAAATATATAAATAATTAAACAAACAAATACTTTCTCTGCTGCCCCCAGGCCTTTGAAACTGAGACTTAGTTGGATTTCAGGCAATCAAACGGCATCGCGTTCACGCGCTCACACTGCACGCAGGCTTCCTCTCCACCTTTGACAGAATATCATTGACTTGAGGGCACTGTGATGATTTCAAATAGACTAGGGGTTAGATAATCGACTCTACACACACACATAACCGCATGCACACTCCAGCTCCTTCATTTATTTCATAAAACTCATGAGCACATATGGGATGGAAACACCAGAAAAGTCCCCAAACAAACAAACAAAAGAATCCCACGTACATTGCTACTGATGAGCGAACTAAAACTACAACTGAAATAATTTTTTAAAAACCCCAAAGAAGCCTGATTCATTTGTTTGTTAGATCTTTTCTGTAGGCGATCACCTGAAAACCTCCTCTTTGGTGAAAATATTACTAAATTAAATTTTTTGCGGCTGGATACCTAAGGACGCTGAGATGTTGTTTATTCCCCACAATCTACACCTTGGGTAGCAGCAGTGAAAACTCCCTTCTGGGCTACCTTGCTCTGCCAAAGTCAGGGATATTCACATCCCTGCTTAAGGATTCACACAGTGTCTGTCTGTTGTTTGTGAGGCTGGGTCAGAGTCTAACTATTGACTTCAGAGAGTGTTGGGTCGGTGCTCGGCAAATGGGCGACGACTGCCAATTCCATCTGCCTGTACCGAGGGCAGGAGTACACTTGTCTAGAGGGAACTTGCTCTTTTTACTGACCCGGTGAAGGCAGATACCTTCAGCTTGATCCAAACTGTGTTACAAACAATAGGTTTGGATCAGGCCCTTAAAGAAGAAAGGTGGGATGCAGCCCTTCATCAAATCCTTGCTTTGCAGCTCCCTCAGTTGCCATAACAATGAAGAGTATGTATGTGATTCACTAAAAGAAGGGGGAAAAAAAATAAATCAAGATCCTGAATCAGTGAATGATGACATTCCTGTAGACAGAGAAATTACAAAGGCTGAATCCTACTCTCGCAAAGAAAACTGGCAAAATTGCCATTGACCCTTTCTTAGCAAAGCAGGGACAAATATGCATTTACAAGTGAAATGAGCAAAGCTAATTTTCTATGCCCCCACTGAGTGTTTTTTGAAAGCATGTTTTCTGCATCTATGCTGAAAGGGGTTCTGATGTAATTCATTTACCGCCAGAAATACACCAAAACCTTTACACAGAAAAAAGTAAATGTCAAATTTATGCCATTACCTTCTCCCTCATAAAAAAAAGAATAATAAAAAAAAAATAATAAAAAAAAAAATCCAGCTGGCCTAATATTGCAGTTGGGGAAATGAAAGATCAATAGCTCACTAGAGCCAATGGGAATCTTTCCATTGATTCAACAGGTTTCAGTTCAGGCCTGAAGGCACCGAGCTTAAGTGACTCCATCAGAGAGTGTTGGTGAGTAATTATCCACGCTGTGATTAGAACCTAGGCGTCCTCACGGCCGCCCTCACCCACCAGATAATGCCCTTCCTTTGAATGAAGCTGCAGGCACAGGCAGCAATTTAAACGGAGCAGCTCTGAGGTGTATTAGCCATTACAAATAATTCAGAGGGAATGGCAATGATTGTGTTCCTTGTTTTTTTTATTTGTTTGTTAAATTTACTGTTAACTTTTCCAAACTCTTAGCAGAATGTAGAAACTAGCACCACCCTGGCAACCTTGTCTCCTGCAAGATCACTGGCCTTTTCTCCCAGTGTTCCTATGGCCTGACTCATTTCCTTTTTTTTTTTTTTCCTTCTCTGTTAATTCCTAAATTTGGAGTTAAATAATTTCTAAGACACTATTTTTTTTTGTATCAAATTTGGCTGTATCCCCTCTTGCACATAAACTTGAGGCAATGGTATGCTTTTAAAGACTTTGGCAGAAGATTTTTGTTGATTGTCTTGCCCATTCCTCATTTCCACTCCTACTTTTCTCATTCAATGCCAGTATCTTGAATGAGATTTCTTTTTCTAAAAAGAAAAAAGACCATATAAATAATAATAAAAAGAAGATAGGAAGAAGTAAAGCAAAGTGAAAAAGTAACCAAGCTCCCTCTGAATGCACAAAACAGAACAAATCCCACAGAACAGCATAATTGAATCACAATATATCTTTATAAAAGAGGGTGAAAAATTGCATCCTGATCCATGTATTATTGAAGATGGAATACGATCAAATAAATCGTGTTTAAAAGCAATTAAATGCTCACAAAAGAAAAACACTTGCCCTGTAAACTGAAAAAAAAAAAAAAAAAAGCGTAATGAAATGCAAACCTTCTTGAGACTACCATATGGACACTGGAACGAGAGCGGTGGAAGCTGAACAGTATGGAAGGAGGAGTGAACTAGCTTACCTAGATAAGGCAGCCTACTGTTGCAGAGGGAGTAGTTAGGGAATTCGGAAGGAGCCAGGTCTGTGTGTCTGGGTTTAGGTGAATAACAACCTTAAGTCAGGCACATCGCTTGGGGTCGGCCGCTCCTGCTTCAACCAGCGGCATCTTGCAGAACTGCCCGTAACTTCAGGCCCAGTCCAAACACTGCTGCAGGCAGGGTAGAGATTTTTCTGGACTTCAGCAGGCTTTGGGGCAGGTGTGTGGCTGCTCTGCAAAGTTCTTTCTTATCAATTATAGATTTTACGCAGTGTAGAACATACATTATTTCCGCCGTGTTTTTCCCCCCATCCCTTAAATGCTGATAAAGGTGTGGGGGAAAAAAAATGAAACACTTTCATTGTGATTCTGTGTTGAAAAAGAACTCTCTAAGATTAATCCTATCATGTCAGAGACTGAAGCTGTTGACCAAAATGCTCCTCATTGCAAGAAGTTGCTCAGGTCCCTGGTTTTTGTGCACCTGCCGGGCCAAGACCTGAACCTACAGAAAAACAAATCTGGTTTCCATCTGTGTTAGTTGAAATAATGAGCAGAAAATAGAGCCTAGGCAAGAAAACGGAATTTTCTCTAAGTTAAATTTCAGAGAGGTGCAAACAAATTCAATCTGCTTGGCAAAGGTATCCCACTTTCCCCCTGCTTCCTCCAAGCATCATTTCAAAGAAGTGCATCTTTACCTTATTATATTATTAGAATCAATCAATATTATTAATATTACATGTGGGCAATTCTGTAAATTCTTCATAGTTCTCCTCCCCGCCTGTTAACAGCAGGTACATTATACAGTCTCTAGTTAGATTGGTCAACTAGGCTATCGATAGTCTTAATAAGCAATACCTATATTGTGACCTTTGCTCACAGAACTGAATCTCTCATATAGGGCTGTCAGATTCCTTAAAGAAGTATTGATAAGTTCATTACTGTATTGCTACATATAATTTTAGGTGTGATTTTCACTCACCCTGAAGCATCTAGTAACCTAATACTTTTTTTTTTCCTCTTAAAGCATTGGCCTTTTTACAATTGATCAAATAGTGAATTAGAGCATTATAGAGAGGAAACATAATCAGGGGATTTCTACAAGCACACTGTGATACATCTTTTGATCTTCTGACAACCTTCATCCCTCTCGATCCTAGGAAGGAAGTGCTGTTTTATAGGGATATTATTAGGCTGCTGCTGCTTTATACATCTACCTGCAAGAAGCTACGGAGTCCAACAAAGATATTTGTGTGCGTTTGCAGTGAGTGATACATATTATGTGAAGCGAATCTATCCTTAGGGACTGGAAAGGAGAGGAACTATGTGCAAATGTAAGTCTGCCCTTCCGATACATGCATGTATACACGGTGCTGGTGTAGTATATACACGGGCATTTGAATTAGAAACAGGCCAAACATGCAGTCAGATCTCATCAGACCAACTCTGTCTGCAAAGCTCCGTTTTTATTCTGTTTGAAGAAGCTTCACGTCCAGAGTTATCTGCCCTGGTGCATTGGGAAGGCAGCCTGGTAGCCTCTAAAATATTTTGGAAGCTCAGACACAATGTACAAATAAACCAGAGATGAATTAATTAAGTATGACTGTATCATTTAAATAGTATAATGAGCAAATGGTTACCTATCATATTAAGCTCTGCATACAATTCCAGGAATACCCTCTTAAGTTACCTGTCTCTTTCACATAAGGGTATGTTCTCTTTTCTGTCTTTTAGAAAGGAATTATTTAGAAACTTATATTATCCTCTCTGCAAGTTTTTTTTAAATACAAGTTTTCATTAACATGCACATAAAATAAATAGTTGCATGTGTGTGATATACAAATGTCAGACACACTTCTATCTCACTGCATATGCAGTTTTCCCATAAAAGTTCATTCCCAGCTACACTCTTTGTGTATGGGTTTTTTGGGTTTTTGTTTTTGTTTTTGTTTTTTTTTGTTCTTTTTATACTTTCTGGGTTTAAATAAAGAAATTACACACCTTAGCCACCTAAAGGGGTAAGACTAGTCTGCACTGCAAACCGTGTCTGCATTACACCTTGGTCTGCCAAACCATAACAACTTTCCGTTGGAAAAATACTTTGAAAAACCTTACAGTGAAGGTTCCCATCACCACAACCATACATCCCTGGAGGAATCAAAATTGCCAACGAAGTCATCTATTAAATAGTTAATGTTAAACAATGACTTTCCGTGTTCAACAAAGGAGGGAGAAATAAACAGATAAGGGTGAGGTAGATCGAAATCTGCATGCCTCATTGGCTGAGCTGTCGGATATTTCTAATGCATCTGAAGGGTTTGTTACTAAGAACCTGTTAAGTATCTTTAAACCTTTGATCTGTAGCCAGTCTTAACAAAGGTGACAATTAATTACAGGAGAGTGCATTGCAATAAAGTTACATCGTGGTCAGTTTATATATACTGTCCAAAGCTGGTTCACAGAAGTCACTGTCAATTAAAGTCTTCTTGGAGTCCAGTTCATTATCAATTTTTCCCCCTTACCTTGATCAATATTTTTGGCTGCTTCTGCTTGACAAACTTAACACAATGTCTATATCTATATGTCTTGCCATTCATTTACATGGAATAGATGTCCATATATGATTTATTTTTAGCTACTATGTATGGTCAGGCACTTTATTTGAGAGGTTTAGAGCTCTCATCCATCTTTATTTTAAGGAGCGACAATAATAAGCCCTCTCTTCCTTCAAGGGGTTGTCAGTTGGATATAATGAATGCACATTAAAAGCTGCATTCACCTGTATGTGCATTCAGGCTGTGGCTCACAGTCACAAAAGCAAACAAATGCAATCTTTGTGGTGACATCCTGACTCCAGACCATATCAAGACATGCAGCGCAGATAAAGCAACTCACTAGATCCTGAGATCTCAAAAATGTGACGATGGCTCCCCGGGAGGTAGAGGGAAAGAGAGACCCTTGCAATGTGTACCCTAGCTCAGAAAGTGGAGCAATGGTGGAAGAAAACCGTAACTTTTACTCACCATGGTTAATTTTTTTCCCTGCTTCTGCGGCAGATTTTAAGGCATAAGGGTCAGTCCACTATGACAAGTCTCGGCAACAGTTGTACGAACATCGGTGGAGCATTTAAGTGTATGAGAAATGTGTCAGAGATAAGGCTTTTGTCAGTTCCTTAGCTTTGCTTTAGTTTTAGTTTCACTTACAGAGTAAAGCTAAGTAAAGGGACAAGCCAGCAAGCGCAAAAATTAGTAGCATTAGCTGCAAGTGTTGAGGTTTGCTATGTAAACCCTCAACAATATAATCCAGAATTTTAAAGGGAATGAGAAACACTAAGTGCAAATCTGCAGCAGGATTTCCAAATGTGAAGCCACCTAAGTGATGGCAGAAATCTCACTGTGTTCTGCCCAGCAAGCAGGTAACAGGCCTTTGCTCCAGAAGTAAAGGTGACGCAGGAATTAATGAAGCACCAGCTATTTGTTAAAGACGGGATTCAACTTAATTTCCTTAACACCTCACTTGCTTAGTGCAAACTCTTATGGGGCAGAAACCACACAGTGCTTGCTGGACAGGTCACACTGAGCCCTGCACCTCCCTGCTCTTTTGGAATACTTCTTTGAGTACTTTATAGCCAACACCTACATGGGTCTTTGGGCATCTGATGTTTTCTCTCTATTTTAAATGCAGGTAAGCGGTCCAAAAGCCTAGATCATCTCCCCCACTTTTTCTCCCTTGGAACCATTACTGCCTGTCGCATACACCCGCCTCGGTTCACACTTGATTGACAGGAGGGACAGTAACAGCTCCTTTAGTGTCGTTATGGTCTGTCGGGTCAGTTCGGCTGGTATGCATGCGCACAGGGTATGCATGATAAAAAAACACTGTGATGTCTTGCTGAAAAATGTGGCTGCATACTTCCAGCTCTTGAGGCTGGAGGAGACCCTCCTTAATCACTCAAACCCTTCCGTCCCTTGCTCTTGACCACCATGAACAGAGAGTTCTCTGCCTGCCCTCCCTGACAGGTGCAATCCGCTTTTCAGTTGAACACAAGGCGCTTTCAGCAATCTTGCTCACTCTTTACCCAGGCAAAATTTCCAGGTAGTTTCTGACAATCTTCCTCAAAAGACTATTCCATCAGCTGCCTGGCTTTTATTATGCTATGCAATTTGAATCCTCTGCTAAAGAAAGCCCTGCCGGTGGCACTGGCCACTAGCAGATGCGGGATACAGGACCAGATGAACCACGCTTCTCATGCAAGATGACAAGGATCCTCAATTTTTCCCTCTACGTCAGTGCTGAAATTTCAGATTTTTTCTGGGTTGATACAGGAAAAGAAATTACATAAAACTAAACCAAACTGCCCCCTGTTCCTATTGTTTCTTGCAGAAATTAGTGAATTTCTGATTCACACCTTAATTAAATTAAAACCTTGGTAGGGACAAATAAACACTATGAAATTTAGTTGTTCCTAATTAGTTATTTATTTTTAAAAAATATCCTTTTTTGTTCCATAAAATGCCCAAAGGCACCAATATAGGTGGATATTGAGGGACAGAAGCAATTGTAACCTGGGCTATCTGTTTGGCATTATCAAAACACATAAACGTTCATATGTACAGGAGATTTTAATGAATAGGGGGTTGCTTTTTTTTCCTCTCTTCCATCAAAGTATCCAATTGCATTGTGACTGTTTTAAGGGGTTGTTCTTTAGACCTAAGACTTAAAGTCTCCTCTGTTTTGTTCCAGTTTATTTGTAAAAGTGTATGAAATGTAAGTCTATCCTGGAGAAATGTAAGAGAAGAAACAAAAGCTGTAGACACACAAACTTTAATTTCTGTTTTTTTCCACATTAACGTAACTTTTAAACAAATTCATCTTGTAAGGATGATTAGTTCATATGGTAGTGGGACTAGCTGAGGAACAGCTTTCAGTGCAAAACTTGACAGGCAAGCAAGAGATCCCAGAAAATTAGAGTTTGTATTGGAAATGCTGACACAACCGTAACAACAGCATCATAACTGGCTGCAGCTGCTTTTAGAAACCAGAATCCATGTCCAGACCCCTGAAAAAAAGAGTAAACATGTACCCTTCTAATTTATGGAGCAATCTGGGTTATCTGTTTGGCATTATCAAAACACATAAACGTTCATATGTACAGGAGATTTTAATGAATAGGGGGTTGCTTTTTTTTCCTCTCTTCCATCAAAGTATCCAATTGCATTGTGACTGTTTTAAGGGGTTGTTCTTTAGACATAAGGCTTAAAGTCTCCTCTGTTTTCTTCCAGTTTATTTGTGCGTTTACCTCCCTAAAACTTGTTTGGTTTACTACCATACTAAATGCTGTATGTGTTGCTTTCAGCCAGGCAAGTCTTATGTTTCAATTATGGAGGAGTTTATTCAGCACCTGTATTGTGTTGTGCTTCTTTTCAACTAAATTTCCATTTCCCAAAGGCTGTACTCATGAATGTGTACACATGTCTTTTTCTGTATGTACACACACACAAATCTATACATTTCTGCAGATAAACATACACATCATCTTAACTGAAAGCTCATTTTCATTGCGCCTTTAAATTTCTGACATATTCAAAACCTTCACAACATGCTTAAACTTAACAAGGTTTTAATTTTTCTATCATCTATCTTTGTAATCAAACAGAACAGAATATAATGAATGGAAGCCTTGTTCCCCTATCCGAGAGGTGTCTTAAATTTCAAAATTTTTTATACTTTTAAGAAGGTAAAGCTGTAATAGAACTAAACTATGCTTTTCATACTACATTTTTCTATCAGCATTGAATGCTTACAGAGTGAGGTTCGGGTCAAGTAGGAAAAATACCCTAACCATGGGACTGCAGCAGTGGATTTCAAGGAGGTTTCGGGGTGTTCGTGCTTTTTCCACTCTTAAATAAGTATTGAAAAAGTGTTTTTGGTCTCAAGTCTATGCAAGACTCCTGCTTTCCCAGTGTACACTGTCTCCACACTTTAAGCGCATTTGCCTGGATCTGTTTCAGTAAATCTCAATTAAGTGTGGAATGCTGATTTCTTCTGACTTTTTAAGTAGAATATTATGGAGACCTGTGTGTTTTAAATTAAAACATTTCCCAGACCTTGGGTATAAGCAAGCTTCAATAGAAAAGACTGTTTAAACCTATGGGGACAGTCCTATATTTAGATTACATTAATTCATAAATATTATACTAAATACCACTTAAATTGGCCTTAAATGACTTCAAAGATAATGCATTATAATATGGCTGTCCTGAGAGCACTAACCTTTATATCTCCCAGTAACTCAGCCTTTAAGCATACTCCACATCTAGATAAGATGGGGGGAAGTTATGAATGAATGTCTTGCTAAATTGTTAAAGTGTGATTAGTTAACTCAGTGTGTGTGTGTGTGTGTGTGTGTGTATGTGTGAGAGCGTGGGTGGGTCAGCTCAGCCCCGGTAGATTTCTTCCCGAGGATCTCAGCACACACAGCCTCTTACCAGCCCTACAGCAAAGTACCAGAGCAGGAGCCTGCTCCTGCCCCGTGTGGAGAGAAGNCTCTTACCAGCCCCTACAGCAAAGTACCAGAGCAGGAGCCTGCTCCTGCCCCGTGTGGAGAGAAGCGAGGATGGGGGAAATATGCAGCAGCTTAAGCTCGTGCCATGAAAGCTCATTTTCTCGGGGATCTGGCAAGCCTTTCCTGCCTTCCCCCACATGCTGCTTCCCCCATACCATTTCTCTCTTTGTGTATCTGCAAGGGAATCATAATCACCTGCCTCTTTCCTGGTGTCTGTACTGGTATCAGCCAGAGCTGCTGGTGAGAGAACCTGGGACTTCACTCTCCTTTTGTGATAGTTTTTCTTGGAGGAGGGCATAGTAATGTACTTTAGGTTCTTAATTTTCAATTTCCTCCTGCTATACAGGGACACGGCAATAGGATATCTTCATAATATTTTCAAGAATACACATCCTTTGATCTCATTTCAATGGGTTTACACCTGAAATTACTCCAGTTGCTGTTTCTTTACTTTAAACTAATTCCTCTCTCTTCCCTCTTCCCAGAACAATCCCACCTTCTCCCCCTCTACACCCAAGGTTTGCTCTCCGCACACTTAAATAAACTACAGCCTACTATTAACCCTTCAGGGTGTACCTCTGCCACAGACTCATCCCCTGAATTAGGAATGAAATCAACTGAGAGTGATGGATCAATTAATGTATAAACATTATGCATCTCTTATGGAAAGCATCTTGGGGTTTTGTATTGCCAACCTACCCCTGTGAGCCAAGTTGGACTATCTTTATGCAATTCTTCACCTACGCCTGCAAAGCAAAGCCAAAATAAGGACATCTGAGTGAATACAATGCTTCACATGACTGCATTTAGAGAAGGGAAAAGAGAAAAAATAGATAAAAATGAAACAAAATTAATAAAATAATAATAAAAAAGCCAAACACAACCCTCATCCTTCAAAGCCCAATCGCGCTTTTTGACTTAATAGTAATTAATCACTACTGGCAAGAAAGTAATTTTTTTCCAGGTAGCCAGAGGCACATTTTTATCAGGATTAGCTAATAAATCAGCGGCATCGCTAGAAAGGAGTTCAAACTCTTCTCGGATGTACTAAATAAAACCGATCTCTGAAATGCTGGCAACTCGGTGTCTGTTGAAGCTTTGCTGAAACCCTAGCCCGCAAAATAACAATCATCAACATAAATTTTCTTTTCAAAGTCCAAAACTTATAGCAGGTTAAAAATGACTGTTTGTTTTGAGATGAACTCATGCAATTTGGTTTGATGATGTGACAAGATTCCCCACCTGGCTTTTTTCCTAGGTTGCAGCTTTACAACAGAAATGAAATGAAGGGAAATGAAGTTAGTATCTTGCTTAATTCAGGAATATGTGTTAAACACATCCAAGCAAGATAAATGATCCGTCTCTCCCTCCTCTCTCCCTCTCTCTCTCTCTCTCTCTCTCTCTCTCTCTCACTAACACACAAAATCAAAACAAAGTCCAAAGCCTAANCTCTCACTCTCTCTCTCTCCCCCTTCCTGAGTTTGTCTCTGTGAATACAGGCATACAGTAAAAGCAAAACTGAACTGAAAGAGGGAGAACTAAAATCTATGAAACAGAAAATGAAGTTACGGCACAGAAAGATTAATTTCAAGTTTAAGATAAAACATAAAAAAGAATAAAATCTCATCAACAAATCACAGTAATGTCTCACTACCAAAATAAATACTTTATCAAAGAGTTAGCTCAAACATTTCCCCTACACTATGTTAAATGATTCGCTTCTTTTAGCTTTTACTGCTGTTATTTTTATTTTACAGAAACCGTAGATAATTTTTTGCGAACACATGCACACACACACACGAGCTCAGTGTCTACTCTCACTGTTAGATGAAATCTCTCAGGACCTTTCCTTCCCTACACTTCTTACTATTATTTTTATTATGATTATTAATAATTATTACAGTACGGGTGTCATGTTTAAATGATGTCAATCAGTCCTTGATGTGGCATCTAGGAAGGCAGTCTGAAAAGAAAGCAAGGTTCGAAAGAGCTACACTGGTCATTTTAAAAATGAGAAGGGTGTTTGAAGCGACTGGCAAGAAAGGATGGAAGAAATATCTTATAACTTAGACTGAGTCCCTAGTCCCAGAGCCCAGAACCTTTTCTCTAGCCTGTGTAAAACTGGTACTTTGCACTGTCAGGATATATTTTCATTCGCATTTCCTGAGAGTGGAAGCAAGGAGGGGAGTGAGTAGGAAGGAGGAAGAGATGCCTGCTAAACATGCCGTTAAGTTCAAGATTTACAACTCGCCAAGGCATCTGGAAACCTGGGAAGCCAGTAATGCCATTACCAGTGACTGTCACTGCCTGGAGTCCACCAAGCTGGACTAGACACGGGGACTGAAGGTATCCTGTAAAAGATACAACTTCCACTCTCACCGTGGCCCCGTGCAAAAGGCTTTCTCCTCCTGCACTAAATCTGGAGTCACACCCCAATCACTTCTGACCTGGTCTTTTTCTTCTCCTTTTTAAAAAAATTAATACAAGCACACACATACACACATACACACATATACAGAATCTCAGTTAATAAGGTGGCTCATATCGCTCCTGGTTCTCTCCTGCTCCTGAGCGGGGCTACCATGCAAATTACCTTCAACTTCCTCCCTGCGAGTCCTACTTTCCTACCCGAGGATCTGAGCATCTCTCCCCCACTACACACACCCTCCCCCACTCCCAAAACGGAGCACCATCTAATCTGATAGGCACCTCCGGAGAACCTAAGCTGAGCAGGGAAATGAGCGGGCAGAGATGGAGCAAGTGAAGCATCGTGTGAGGACTACACCTCCACTACCTTTAGAGAAAACCTAAAAAGTTCCCGGCATGGACTTCGGGCACATTAAAGTAGTGTTTGGAATATGCCTGGTCAGAGACTTCTTCCCTCTGAAACTAAGCTGCCACCTGTCCTTTCTGTTTTGCCTTCTCCCACACACGCACACATACCGTGATTTTGTGCACACACCCCTGCCCCGCTTGAGATAGCCTTCTTTATTGTTGTTTATATCTCTGTTCCCGTGTTGAATAGAGCCAAAATGAAATAGCCCCCCCGGACCAACTCACTCTCCTCCGCTTCCTGCTTCATAGAGGACTACAAATAATAAATGTGACAGCAGCAAAAATTAAACATTGTCAAAAAAAAAAAAAANAAAAAAAAAAGAAAAAAAAAAGACGAAAAAAGAAGAAAAAGAAAGAAAGAAAAGAAAAAGCCGCCGGTGTCAGACACAGAATAGTTGTAAAATCGGGGGTTGCCAGCAAACCCAGGGACAGACAGGCGGACACACACACCCCTGGGCTGACGAAGAGCGGCTCCCGAAGGTAAATACAGAGCACCCGCTCCGGCTTCAGCACCGCGGACAGCTGCCGCCGGCCCCGCGCCCGCGCCGCCGCTCGCCCGGCGCTCCCCGGGAGCTGCCTCTCACCCCCCCAAAAAAGCGGGGAAAGAAATAAAAATACTAATAAATAAGCCGAACGGAGCTGACTCCCTGCCCTGACTCTCGCTCTTCTCTTCTCAGGATGGGTCTATTATTTCTTTCCCTGCCCCCCTAGCCTGCCGCCTCCGCCCCCGGGCCAACCAAAAATGAAATAAAATGAAATGAAATCGAAAGGAAAGAGAGAGAGAGAAAGAGAGAGCCAGGGAGAGAGAGAGGAGCCTGCCTTTCTCTCCCGATCTCTCCCGGGAAAGTTCAGGAGGTAACTCACCTTTGTGCATGCCAGTGAACCTGTCCTTCAGCACCGTCAGTTCATAGATCTTCCCGAACTCCTCGAAGAGCGGTTTGAGGTCTTTCTCGTCCAGGTTACGGGGGATCTGCCCAATAAAGAGCTTAATGGCATCGTGGTCCTTCATTGGGATGGTGGATGGGTTTCCGGGACTATGGTTTAATCCGTTCATATGCCCGTTGGTGCTGGGGTTGCTGTGATTGCTACTCAGGCTGGTATTGTCTGGTTGTCCGTTTGCTAACGTGGCCATCTTTATATACATAGAGAAAATCTTCTTTCCTTTTTTTCCCCCTCTTCTTTTCTCTCTCCCTCCC
>VYXF01011519.1:6809-17242 GCA_013397295.1 Polioptila caerulea
CCCTTCCCAGCTCCCTCAGGGATTCTCCAGCCCCTTCCCAGCTCCCTCAGGGATTCTCCAGCCCCTTCCCAGCTCCGTTCCTTTCTGCAGTTACATTTCCAGTCCAGCCCCTCCCTGTCGTTCCTGTCACAAGGAGCCAGGTTTGGTGGATATTCCCCCACCTGGCAGATTCCTGCTCAGCATTAGCTCAGTGTGAGCTGCTCCACTGTTTTGGTGGATTTTCTTTACATTTTAATCAACAGTAAAATCCTTCCAAAGGATTGATTCCAGCACTGGAGAGGCCCTGCAGAGTCTCAGTGCAAACACTTCCACACAGCAGTGATTTCCAACATGCAGCTATTCCTTTTCAGTGCTCTTAATCCATTTAACTTCTGCTTTCATAGTGTCTTACTCAATACACTGGAGGGTTTTATGTCGGAGTTAAAGCTTTGGAAAAGCCTCTGTGCATTACACAGGTCACTGGTGTTCTTCAGTTTTACAAACTTCCATAATATCTGCAGCTTTTATATTATTTCCTTGCAGAAGAAAAGGTTAAAAACTGTGTAAACACTTCAGGACCTAGAGCTGAGTGGAGTGTTGGATTGCTTTACAATCTCCACAAGCAGGGTGGAGGAGAGCAGCAATTCAGAATTCCAGGGTTTGTCATCCAGGAGTTATCATGACTTTATTTCCTTTCTGTTGTTGTTTCTTTGGGCTTTGTCTGATGTTTTGCATCTCTGGCCGTTTCCCAGAAATGGCCTTGTTAAAGGGTTCCTGGAGCTGTGGGAAGGGATGAGCAGAGGGGCTGGGAGGGCCCCAGGCACAGCAGATAACCCAAAGCCAGAGCTTTGTACAGGATCCTGCAATCCTTGGGGTGCAAGAGACTCTGACACCACCCCCAAACACCAACCCAGCACTCCAGGGACACTGCCCCGTGTCCCCCAGTGCCACATCCACAGGGCTTTAAATCCCTCCAGGGATGGGGGCTCCAGCCCTGCCCTGGGCAGCTGTGCCAGGGCTGCACAGCCCTTTCCAGGCAGGAATTCCCCTGATATCCGACATGAACCTCCCCTGGCACAGCACTTGGCACTGGCCAAGGGATGGGGCAGCCACAGCTTCTCTGGGCACCCTGTGCCAGGGCCTGCCCACCCCCCCAGCCAGGAATTCCTTCCCAATATCCCAGTTAAATGCATCCTCCTCCAGCTCAAAGCCATTCCCTGTCCCATCTGAGCTGGCAGCCTCGCCCTGAGCAGGCAGATGGGGGAACAGCTTGGAGTTTGCCACCATCCAAGGGAGCAGGGGGTGTCCCAGCTGGCATCTGGAAGAAGCAGTAGGCACATTATTTCCAGGAAGAGCAGTGATTTTGCAGTCAATGAGCCATTTAATCTGCAAAGCCCTCTGCTATGGAATTATCTCTGTGGGGAAATGGAGCTGGGGGAGCTGAGTGGCTGCTGGAAGGTCAGGCATAAGTCACTGGAAAACCAGGACTGAGCTCTGTGTCTCTCTGCCTGGTGCTTCATCCCTGGAATGGGACCTTGAAGGGGAGCTTTGGTGGGCCCACACGTGGTCATGGCATTTCCATGGTTATGGCATTCCTAGGTCATGGCATTTCCATGGTTATGGCATTCCTAGGTCATGGCATTTCCATGGTTATGGCCTTTCTGTGGTCATGGCACTTTTCTGGTCTCGTCCCTTTGACACTCACAAACGGAGCTGTCACCTCCTGTTCCCCCACCCCGTCCCCAGGTTCTGCTGCCAGAGGGAGGAAAGCCTCGTCTGCACCGTGGGTGGATGTCCCAGGAGAGCCCCTCTGTGTGCTTTACTCCTTCCATCCTGGAACAAGGCTTGGAGAACTTGGGTGAGGGCCAAAGGGGCTTCCCTGGGCACCACCTCCAGCCACACTTTTCACCAGCTGCAGATTCTGAGCGCAGAGCCAGGCAGAGCAAAAAGCATCTGCTGTTCCCTCAGGTGAAGGATCCCAGACTGGTCTGGGCTGAAAGGGCCTTAAATCCCATCCTGGATGGGCAGGGACACCTTCCACCATCCCAGGCTGCTCCAAACCCAATGTCCAACCTGGCCTCGGGCACTGCCAGGGATCCAGGGACAGCCACAGCTGCTCTGGGAATTCCAGCCCAGCCAGGAATTCCCAGTTCCCAGTATCCCACCCATACCTGCCCTCTGGCAGTGTCCAAAAAGGGATGAGTGGGGGGAAGGGACAGCCCTATGAGGGGTGAGGGATAGGAAGAGGCAACTTCATGCTCTCAAACAGGAGAACCTTCCCCCTGCAGACATGGAAAACCCATGGAAAACCCATGGAAAAACCCCATACAAGCATTTAAACAGCCTTTAAATCACCTCGCTGGTGCCTTGCCCTGTCAGTCCACGGCAGTGATCCTGCTGACAGGGCCATGTGAGCATTTCATGTTATTTAAATTTAATCTAATTACTGACAAGCCTTTCATACTCAGAGGTGCGTTGTAAAGCCACGCTGTGTGCTGAGACGAGCTGGAGGGGAGGAAATGTGTCTCATCAAACAACAAAACCAATCAGTATCAGAAGCTGTTCTGCCTTTTCTTCCTGTTCTGCAAGTCAGGGTTTGAGGCTGGAACTTTTTAAAATAATTTTTTGAAACTGGACTTCTCAACTGAACCACTCTGGAGCCTGAAATGCTGCATTCAAGGGCAAGAGGAAGAGAATAATTTTAAATGAGGAAATTTGTCTACAAATCCTGGTGCTTCCCAGAAATGTTGTGCCTACAGAGTCGCAGACTCTTCTGGTTTGTGACCCTGTTGGTGGCCCCGATTCCCACTGGGAGTGCAGGGATCCTCCTGGAGACCCCGGAGTGTTCTCTGAGAGGGCATTAGAGCAGTGTGGAGAAAGAGCCCGTCCTAAGGCCCAGCTTTCGTCAGCAGCATCAAGGAGGAATAAATCTTTGTAAGCACCACAGCCAGGGTAATTTCGGCTCCTCACAGTCCCGTTTGAATTCCAGAGGAATTAAACCGGGGGCTGGGAGCAGCGTTAGCCCAGCTCTCAGAACTGCCCCAAGGGAGGGACCCCCCTTCCAACAGCTCATCCCGGGGCAGAGCAGCCCCAGCCCCAAAGGATCCAAGCTGGGAGCGCTGGCGAGCCCCGGACCCTGCCCCTGGCAGCTCCCACCGCATCCTGTGATCCAAGAGCCAAACAGAGCCACGGAATGCCCAGGCCGGAGCTCTGAGGGCCCAGAGCTGCTTTAACAGGGCCACTTAACGCCTCAGTTTGTCACGGCGGTAATTGCTGCCAGCCCTAATTGGTGCCCGGGGATTATCTCTGCGGCACTCGGCTCCCCCAGGGTCAGCGCCGGGAGGGAGCAGCGATCAGAGGGGTTTGTCCTCAGCTCTGCGGCGGGAGAGGCTGGGATCCGGCTGGGATCCGGCTGGGATCCGGCTGGGATCCGGCTGGGATCAGGGCTGGGATCCGGGCTGGGATCAGGGCTGGGATCGGGCTGGGATCGGGCTGGGATCCGGGATGGAATCACGGTGGGATCCGGCTGGGACCCGGCTGGGATCAGGGATGGGATCAGGGATGGGATCCGGCTGGGATCAGGGCTGGGATCAGGGATGGGATCAGGGATGGGATCAGGGCTGGGATCCGGGCTCAGATCCGGGCTGGGATCTGGGCTGGAATCCTGGCCGGAATCAGGGCTGCAGTCCCAGCTGGGATTAGGGCTGGAATCCTGGCTGGAATTAGGGCTGCAGTCCCAGATGGAATCAGGGCTGCAGTCCCAGCTGGGATCAGGGCTGCAGTCCCAGCCTGCTCCTCCAGACATCATCCCTGGACATTTGCAGGCTCTGCTCGGGGCTGCTGCAGCAATTCCAGAACCTTCTGTGACCCCAGTGCTCCTCCTGTCTGCCTTTAGCACATTTCTGTGTGGTTTCAGTCGTGAGGGGCTGGGTTCATTACAGCCTGGGATCTGTTCGGAGGGTTCTGCCCCTCTGCCTTGCTCAGGTGAGACCCCACCTGCAGAGCTGCCTCAGGGCTCCCCGCGCCAGCAGCACCTGCAGCTGCTGGAGCAAGCCCAGAGGATGCTCCCAGGGCTGGTGCCAGATGTACCCTTTTAATCCAACACTGTAAAACGAGGATTTGCCAAAACCTGATGATCTTCATGGACAGAACATGATTCCTTAAGTATTTCTATCTCAGGAAGCAAAAGCAGTTGTAAAAACTGAAATAGGAAAATAGAACTGTGGAGTTCTCAGTATAATTTGGAATAAAACCTTGCAAGCAAGACTTTAAAACTTCATTAAAGCAATAAAGAATAATGAAAAGCAAACCTGAAGTCTGTTGCACTAAAGATGAGGCTGTTGCAGCCAGCTCTGAAGGGCTCAGAGCAGCAGCAGCAGCCTCTGCTGGGTCCCTGCCCCGGGCTCAGCTCCATCCATCACCACAGATCACCAAGGCCCCACAGCCAGCACCGGGAAGGGAGGGAAGNGGGAAGGGAAGGGAAGGGAAGGGAAGGTGCAGGTTGGTTTTTGCATCACTGCATTTGGATTGGAGTTCTGCTCATGCACAACTGTTGTTGCTGTTGCCATCTCTTTGCCTGAGAGCCCCTGAATTTCCAACTGATAATAATTGGGAGGGAGGGGGTTTGCATTCTGCATTCCAAGGGAGGCTCCTGCCCTCCTCAGCAGACTCCTGGTGTTCAAACCAGGACAGTCACACACACCGGAACAAGGGACTTCCTGGAGAGCTCTGATATTTGTCAGGATGATATTTTTGGGAATGATGTTTCAGTCCGTTTCCCAGCAATCAAGCTGATCCTGACATGTATCATTATTGTTCTAAAGTGGGTGTCACAACGATTTAAATTCCCTCCTACTCTTCTTTGGTTTTTTCCTAAATTCCCTCCTGGTTTTTCCCAGTTTGACTCAGGCAGGTGGAGCAACAGAGGAAGGGCCTCAGAGCTGGGATGGAGAATCCAGCCAGCAGGAGTTCAGAATTCCCTCACAGGAGCCCCACGGTGTCCTTGGCCCAGAGAATCACAGAGTCACAGAGTCACAGAGTCACAGAGTCACAGAATCACAGGATCACAAAATCACAGGATCACAGAATCACAGAATCACAGGATCACATAATCACAGGATCACAGAGTTACAGAGTCACAGAATCACAGACTCAGAGAATCACAGAATCACAGGATCACAGAATCACAGAGTCACAGAGTCACAGAGGCACAGAGTCACAGAATCACAGGATCACAAAATCACAGGATCACAGAATCACAGAGTCACAGAGTCACAGAGGCACAGAGTCACAGAATCACAGGATCACAAAATCTAAGGATCACAGAATCATAAAATCCCAGGCTCATTAGGTTGGAAGAGACCTTTGAGAGCATCAATCCTTCCTTGCTCCATGAGCAGGTGATGCCATTCATGCCTTTATCCCAATTTACACCTTGCCCACCACGGGAAGCTCCAGGAGCAGTTTCAGACCCCCTGGAACAGCCAGGTTGGGGTCTTAGCAGACAAAGCTCAGCTTTATCCCCACATCCCAAGCCCCCACGTGGTGCCTGGCACTGATCCTTGCCCCAGGCTCAGCCCCAGGCCCTGCTCCAAGCTCCAGGAGCACAGGGCAGGGGCAGAACCTGCCCAGCTCATGCCTTTGCTCATGGCCAAACCTGGCAAAGGACAGCACAGGAGAAACTCTGGCATGAAAATCCAACGCCTGCAGCAGTGGGTTTCCTGCTGACCCTGCTCCTCCCTGGGATCCCCAGAGGAAAACATGAGGACAGAGAGAAAAACCCTCGGGGTTGGTGACAGCTGACACTACAGAACATTCCCATATCTGCATTTTTGGCCTCCAAACCAAGTGGCTCTGCCAGGGTACTTTGATTTTCAGCCTACGATAGCAGAAGGGCAAACCTTGGGAGTTCCTATTGCCCAGTTCCATTATTTCATTATGTGAGTTTTGACATGAATAACTGTCGGGTTTGGCTGCCTGGATTGAGCTTTAAATTTTCATTGGAAGTGAAATCTGCCACCTTCCCCCCTCCCTGTGGCATTCTCCTTCCTTCTGCAATCCAAGTGTCCTTTCGAGTTCTTCTTAATGGATTTTAGTAAATGAATCAATTAGGCAGAGAAAGAACACTGAGGTGCTTCTGTGCAGATGAGTATTTTATGTTTGATATACTGAGTCAGAGCTAAGTAATTATTGCCATTTAATATTTATTTAATGTATATGATGAGCTGCTGCAGTGAGGAACTTGTGGAATAAAACATCCTCTCCTCGTTTTCCCTGCAGCTCCTTAATGAGGGAGCTGTGAACTGGTGGGTGATGGGAGAGAGCAGGAAAAGAGATTTCTTTAAATGAGGTGGTGTTGGACCTCATCTCCTGAGGGGTGGGTGCTGCTGCAGCACAGAGCTCCCACAACATTTCCCAAGGAACAGCTCCAGAGCTTCTGGGCTCTCGCTGATCTCTGCAGAGGAAGGAGCTGCTCCTCAGATTTGGGGGCTGAGGGTCACTGCAGAGACATGGGATGTGTGTCCTGGGCTGGCCTTGGCACCTTCAGCAGCCACAGCTGTCACCTCTGAGTGCCAGGAAGGGCTTGGGCCTCTAAAGTTATGACCATGGACCTGTGAGGCTGCAGCAGCAGCTCTGGAGTGTCAGCAGGGCTCTAGGGAATCAGGGAATCACAGAACAGTTCAGGCTGGAACAGCCTTCAGAAATTCAGCTCTTCCCCAAGGCCACCTCTGCCCCGTGTCCCCNCTCAGAAATTCAGCTCTTCCCCTCTGCCCCGTGTCCCCAAGTGCCACCTGCACAGGGCTGTAAATCCCTCCAGGGATGGGCCCTGCCAATCCCTGACTGCCCTTTCCATGGGGAAATTCCTGCTGCTGCCCACCCTGAGCCTGCCCTGGCCCAGCCTGAGGCCGTTCCCTCTGCTCCTGTCCCTGTTCCCTGTTCCTGTCCCCTCCTGGCAGGAGCTGTGCAGAGCCACAAGGGCCCCCTGAGCCTCCTTTGCCCCAGCCTGAGCCCCTTCCCAGCTCCCTCAGCCTCTCTCAAACCCTTCTCTGGATATGCTCTGGTGCCCAAGGAGCCCTGAGGGTTTTGGTCCATACAAAACACAGAGATGCCAGAAGAGGTGAGGAGATCCAAATCCACCCAACTTCCACCCGTTCCACCCCTCTGTGCCTCAGCTCTTTGTGCCATTCCCATCTCAGCTGCCCTGCTCTGAGCCCCAGAGCTCACCCAGAGCCCAGGGCAGGGCTCCCATCTCTCCTCCACCCAACACACCCTGGCCAAAGGCACCTCCCTGGTGCCAAATCCTTCCCCCAGCTCCACAGGCAGCCAGGCTGAAGCTCTTCCCTGGAAAGCTTCCCCTAAATCATCTATTTTCTGCTGTGCAACAGAAGCACCTCCTTATCCCTCTTTTCCAATAACAATCTTGGTGTTCAGGGTGTTGAATTCTAAGGGTCATCCTTTCAGGTGGAAAATAGCACAGAAATCCATTTACTGCTCTGCAGGTCTATTATCATCAGCACTAACACGAATTTCTCCTGTACATGACAACATTCAAAAATTACCTGGGGAGAGGCTCCAGCACATCCTCAATTACAAACACTTCATTCGGTTTCCTTCAGAGGCAGCTTCAAAAAGAATACAGGGCTGGCTCATTTGCTTAATTTCTGGTTAATTTTAAAAGCATATTTTTTGTCCCAGTCTATGATCCTGTGCCAGAAGGTCCAGGTGATGAGGAGCACAGGTGATCACAAACCTCACAACTATTTAACCTCACACCACAGGATCACAGAATCGTTTAGCTTGGAAACAATCTCTGAGACCAGAGCCCACCCTTTCTTTCCAGGCTCTCAGGTTTGGAGCTGCATCCCAAACTTTCAGTTGTAGTTTAAAGCACAAACTAAAAATTTTGATGCTTGGAAAACATTTAACCAGTCAAAAAAAAAAAATATGTAATATATTAAGATTGTTGTCTGGTTGAGAAGCACTTCGAATTCATGGAATTGGAAAGTTGTTTCTTCCCTGTGGCTGAGCTACATCATGAGTGTCATTACTTGGCTTTACTGCAGCCTCTCCTCGATCTTTTCAGGAAATCTTGGCTCAGGCATGGTAAATAGCCACTGAAAAGGCAAGTTCTGGAAAAAACCTTTAGAGAGAGGTGAATTAACCTGTTGTCTCCCATCCATCGATGGCCCTGGAGGTGCTGGCTGGGCTCAGGCAGGAAGGCACAGGGAGCTCTGGGCACAAGCAGGGCCAGGGCTGGGCTCTCCCCCACACCCCAATTCCCTGTCCTGTGCCCCTCCAGGGTGCCCCAAACAGCTCCCAGCCCGTCACTATTGTATGAGCAACCAGAAAGAAAAATAAAGTATTATCAAAAACTACCTGGTCTGGAAACCTGGAGCTTTGAGCCCAGATCTAAAATTAGTTTAATTCTCCAACTCCGTCAGCAAAAAGCCAGATGAGATCTCCAGTCCTTAATTGGTTTGTGATGTTCATCGGCTCATCAAATGCCATTGAGGAGTGCTGGAGTGGAAAAAAGGGAATATCGACGTCTTGCTCTGCCTAATTCCCAACTCAGCAGCCCGGGGCAGAGGGCACCGCCCGCCCCGAGCGCGCAGGAGAGCGCGGGGTGGGCGCGGAGCCCTCGGGGTGTGGAACTGCCCTGCCAGGCACCCCCCGGCACCCCTGAGGATGGCATCCCCACCCCGACACACCTCGGGTCAGGGGGCAAGGCCATTCCCTGGGTCTGAACTGGCTGATGTTTAATGGTACAGCTTTGGGGTCTCTCGGAGCAGCTGTCACCAGAGGCAGAGTGTTGTTGTGAGAATTGGGGAAAGATGGGTATGATACTTTCCAAGTTTTAGTGGTTAAAAGTTTTATTTTAATGTTAAAGGTTATTTTTATATAGTTTTCAAAGTTATTGTTGTTTAATTGTTGTTTAATTGTTGTTTAATTGTTTTATTGTTGTTTTATTGTAAGTTTAATTGGTTAGTGACTTTTTTGTTATTTAATTTATTGCTTAAAAGGTGTTTGTGTTTGTATGTATTAAGGGCTTTTTTTATGTAGAGCTTTTTATATTTTATTAAGGATTTTTATGGGTAGATTTTTTTTATAGGTGTGAACTGTTCTTTTGTAAAAATAGATTGCTGTGTTAATTGATATTTATTGTTATAGGATTTTATTTTTATGGGAATTTATTAGGTTAGTTCAGTTAGAGTAATAGGACTTAAAATATGATTTTAAAGGGTTTTTTTAATAAGGTTTTACTTACATGCAACAGGAGAGCAGCAGAACAACCCCAGAGAGGGAAGGAGTCAGCCAAGGTGTGGAAACTCTCCAAGAATTTGGGGGGTGTGGGACTGTCCAACACACACAGGCAAAGCAGGGCTGGAGGAAACAGGCACAGGAGTGAAACCAGCTGAAATTCAGCCGCAGATCTCTCTCTTTGGATATATTCAGCACCCAAGAGTCGGGATCCTGGCGCTGGGAGAGGCCTGGCAGGGCTGGGCAGGGACACAACCAGGCTTTGGCATGTGGGGATGGGGAAATGCAGGCAGCACTCAAGCAGGAGAATTTGACTGCAAAAGTACCAGGCATTAATTTCAAGCCCTGGGAATAATTTATTAAGTCAGGGCAGGCCCAGAACCCCTCCCAGAAGCCTTTGATGCTATTGTGTTAATCAGTGTTAAGTTAATCAGTCCAGTGTTCCATTATTGGTTACTTGTTGTCCCTGTGTGGTCATGTTTGCTGAATGTTCCACCCCCCAGTGTTTATATTGTTACTTCTCCCTTGTTTCTCTCTTTGAGTCACCTCTATCCTGTGTTCAGTTTCTGGGCACAGTCCCTGTTTTCTTTCACATTAAAGTGTTTTCTTTTTGGGCTACTCCATCATTCCTGCTCCTTTATTTTCACCACCCTCGCCCTGAAGTCAGGGAGCAGAGATGTTTGTCACAGCCACCCTCACTGCGACAGGGGAACCTCCAGCCCAGGCCAGTCCAGCCGAGAGCAGCCAAGGGAAGCCTTGAAATGGGAGCTGGGGCTGCCAGGGCTGCTTTGGTGCCATGGGCTGCAGTGCAACCAAAATGTAACCAGCAGTGTGTGTGCTATCACCATCTGTTGGAATTGTCTGGGGGAACCCTCTGGCCATGGCCCAGCTGTTCCAAACCAGCTGGGGCCGTTTTCTTTATCCCTGCCAGGACCCAGCCTCCCTCCAGGCACACATCTTCTGCTCAGGNCTGAAGTCAGGGACCAGAGATGTTTGTCACAGCCCCCCTCACTGTGCAGGGGAACCTCCAGCCCAGGCCACTCCAGCCGAGAGCAGCCAAGGGAAGCCTTGAAATGGGAGCTGGGGCTGCCAGGGCTGCTTTGGTGCCATGGGCTGCAGTGCAACCAAAATGTAACCAGCAGTGTGTGTGCTATCACCATCTGTTGGAATTGTCTGGGGGAACCCTCTGGCCATGG
>VYXF01011520.1:2282-31970 GCA_013397295.1 Polioptila caerulea
CAGTCATTTTTCTTTTCTATCCCTTGCTTCATGACTTGCCTCTTCACTTTATTATATTCAATTTTATATTTCAGATTTTAAGCTGAAGAAAAATCCCTCTCTCTGAAGAAGATTTTCCCATCAAGTGAGCCATATATATTTTTAATAGGGATATCAAACCCAGCAAGACGGAACAAACACCTTGAGACACCTTCTGGACATGAATGTCTCTTTAAAAATATTAAAGCTCTAAAGGCTGAATTGTTTCCAGGTTTAACTGAACTGAAAGAATAAGAGACATGACAATAGGACAAAATGATGTCTCGGGTCTCTAGGACATAATCAATTTTACAGGATTTCTCCAGCAGCCCTCGTCCAGAGGGCTTTGCACTCCTGTTCACCCATTTAACATAGAAAATACGTACACTTAAAAAAGGGTTACCAAAATGTGCCCTTTCTTTAATCTATTAGCAAAAGCTAAATGAGATACTTGGAAAATCCTAATGCAAAGAAACATTTTGAGAGTAGCATTTTGCTATTGAATAAGCCCTTATTTTCTTAGCCAGATTACTGTGGTGGAATCTGGCCTTTTATAAATATTTCTAACACTATTTTAATTGTGTAATGGGACAAGAGGACCTTTGTTTCCAGCTGCCTGTACTGGTTTCTGTTGACCCTATTTTGACACCAAATCAACACAGTGCTGGATTTACATATAAATTAATGTACTATAAAGACAACTGTTATTTCTTCAGAAAGAGTCCCCAGCAACAACATAAAATTTCTTCCCAAGCCAAGGGAAGTTTATTTCCCCTCTGGTAATTTTACTCTGTGTGTGTGCTAGGTGGAAATACAGAACTGTGAAAAGGCTCATTTTAGCAGGGATAACAGCTCACAGAAGTTATTCTGGGGACTGGGCTGGAATGAATCACATTCCCACGTGTTGTGCTGGCTGGCAGAAATCAATGCTTCCTTAGCAAGGACACTCTGGGGGATGGAGAAATCAGAGCTGTGAAAAACCCAGCAAATGCTGCCTGACAGCTTCTCCAGGTGAACTGCCCTGCCGGGACACCAGGAGCATGCTGGGGTATTGTGCCTGTGCCTGTGCTGGTGGGAGCAGCCATTCCGCAGGGACTACACTGGGAGCCCTGGGGATCAAGAACCCACTGCTCTCCCTGGCCCCAGGGCACCGAGTGGGCTGGGAAGCTGGGAAGCGGTGCAGATGTTGGGGGGACAGAGCAGGGAAGCAGTGCAGATGTTGCGGTGACAGAGAGCTGGGAAGCAGTCCAGATGTTGGGGTGACAGAACTGGGAAGCAGTGCAGATGTTGGGGTGACAGAGCTGGAAGCAGTGCAGATGTTGGGGTGACAGAGCTGGAAGCAGTGCAGATATTGGGGTGACAGAGAGCAGGTGTCCACTGGAGGATGAGGTACAGGTGCTGCACAAAGAGGCTGGCACTGTCCAACACAAACCTGGAAACGGGGAGACCAATTGGGAAAGGGAATTGGAAGGGAAGAAAAGCAAAGCCTGGTTTTCCAAGAGGAACAAACCCTACTTGCTGATGGCCTATCCTATTAAGATTTCTCCCTGTGGCCCAGTTCAGCACTGTTTCCTACTTGATGCCAGTGCTGCTGCAGGTATTTCCTGGAGTGCCCGCACCACTGAGCAGGTAGAATGTGAGCAGGCTGAGGGAGCCCAATTAGTGGTGGTGTTTAATGGGCCCCTTTTAAAACACCCCCACCTCACTGAGTTCAGCAGTGCCCTGCTAAACAATAATCCTGAATATTCCTGCAGGCCCAAGCCACAACACATGGCCATTGCATCTCCAGCCTTCTACAGCCCTGGGGGAGCAGGTAAGAATTCCTGGTTTTGTATGGGAAATGTGCTCTCCTGAAAGGGGAAAAGCAGCTTTTCCTTGCCCACAATCACAGCCCTGCCCCTCTGTCTGTCAGCACTGACGGTGGTGCTGCTGTGGCTCGGGAAGAGGAGAGGCTGGAAGGTGCTGCTCCAGTGTGGTGCCCACAGCTCCTGAACTGCCTCTGGTCCTCCTCAGGAGAACTTATGGGATCTGAATTCAGTGCCTGATGTAGCCCCATCCATCTTCCTGGGATTGGGGCTCACTGAGTAAACTAAGGGGAAATCACTGCAGTGTGAGGGTTGCCAGGCTGATACCGGCAGGAAGGAAAGAACTGAATGAAATTGAAAAATTTAACCAGTAGCTGGATGGTAATAACTGTTTTAGGCCAACACTGAATTCTGTCTGAGGCCATTAATTACATGAATCATGCTGCTGATCTGAGCAGGAGTGAGGGGTTTGCAAACCACAGACAGCACAGAAAGGATCCCTCCCAGCAGCAGCCTGTTCAGTGCCCTCATAAGGGGTTTGCACAGAAAATGCACAGCAGGACAAGGCTGGAGGCAGCAGGGAACCACCCGGCTTTTATCCAGGGACCCTCCTCTATTTCCTGTGCTGTGGAGCATGAGGCAGCACGACTTTATGTCAAAAGACAAAAAGGGGCAACCTAAGGACAAGGAGTTGCAAAAACATGAGGAAACCCACACTTCCAAAGGCAAACTTGCCTCGTATTCACTCTTCAGAATAAAAGGGAAAGTCTGTGTTTGCTTCATTCCCCTCAGAAGTGCCAAGCCTGGCTCTGCTGAATAGGATCCAGCCAGTATAGATTCTGCTCTGGGAACATCAGATGGGAGACACACACCCCAAAACAAGGAGCGATAATGTAGCTGGAATAGCAAAGCTGAGCCCTAAGCCAGGTTCCATTCCTACCATGAAATCCCAGGGTTTGTGAGCTCAGTGGTATAGAGCTCTCCCTTATCTGACAGGAGAGGTCACAGTCCCAGAGCTGAAGGAGCCATGGAGGTACCTCAGCTTGAGGTGCATGCACTGCCAAGCTGTTCATGCCTGAGACACTTTGGTGCCAGGGAGGAGTTTGGGAAGGGCTCCAACACTTCCTGCCACTACCAACCCCACAGCAAGAGCATCCCTGCCTCCCACCAAGGACTAGCCTGCTTTTTAGAGAAGATTCTGGAATTAAACAGCGCAGTGAGGACAGTGACCAAGCTGCCTGGAGCTGTGCCTGCCCACATTGCATCCCACCCAGCTCTGGCTCTCATCAGGACCAGTCCCTGCTCAAAGGATGGCAGCAGTGGCAGCCCTGCTTTGGGCTGTGTCCCTCTGCTGCTCAGCTACTAGTACAGCTTTAATTTGATGCGTCCAAGGTTCATGTAACAAAAGGCAGAGAAATAGAGGCTTAGTTACACTTCCATGGCACTTGCTGAACTTTAGAAATCCATTTCAGCCCCTCTGCCCCCATCACTCCTACATGTCTCCCATTCATCCCTTTTTTTAGAGGTAAAAAGTTCTAATGTATGTAGTCTTTGCTCACACAGAAGTGTACTTTTGGGTATCTTTGTCACACCTCTCTACACCTTCTTTCCTCAAAATGGTAAACCTGGAAGATCAAAACCAGACACAGAGCTCATTATGTCGTTTAGCAGCAGCAGTTTTGTCTGCTGGTTTCCCACTCTTCTCGTGTCTTTCAGACAGGTGAGGACAGTTCCAATGGTTTAACTGATCACATACATGTCTCCAAAATACTTACTGCTGCTGAAGTCTAAACCCATGTACACTAGATGAGATCCCACATTTCTTTCTCCTTGCTAGAGGAATCACCAGAGACCCAGCTGATGAGTGAATTCCATCATGGATAACTTTGCTGTAAAGCCCAGTTGCTGGGCTGCAGCAAAGCCCTGAGCGCTGCCCTCCCTGCAGGCACTGATGTGTTCATCTGCTCTTTGCAGGCTGTGCCCCACTCAAGGTGACACTCACAGAGAGCTGTGTGCAGAAACATTGCACTGCTCACACCTGGCGTTGTGCACAATGCATTGCTCTGACAAAGCACAGCACGAAGCCATGCATTCCACGAGCTCCAGACATCCAGAGACACTTGGGGCTCTTCCCCAGCACTGGGAGAGCTCAGCTGGGCAGTGATCTTGACAGGAGGCCTCACTCAGCTGCTCACAGAAGGGCTTAGGTGCTTCCCCAGAAACCACAATGTCTTTCTCCACAAAAGACATCAGCTTCCCAAATTCTCATGGATTAATTCAGTAGTTGAGGCCAAGGCCTTGGTGCTCCTCAAAATGAGGCCAGTGAATATTTTGCCCCTGGACTGGGAGAAGATGGAGCCCTATTTCCTGTACTTTTCTCTAAAGCGTGAATCAAACCAATGCTTTTCCTGAAACACATATAATCCCTCTCCCAGAGCTCCATGGGACAGTCCCTGTGCAAGGCACTTGGGAAGGCTCTGCAGCTCCAGCCTGTCCTCACTGCTATGTCCTGGTTTGCTCTTGGAAATCCCAGCCCAGAAATGCCTCCATGCCCCTCCACTGCCATCCCACTGCCAGAGCAGGCCTGGAGGGTACCTCTGCCTGGGATTTTCACTGTCTCTTGTATTCCAAGTTTCCTGGTTCTTCCTTCTCCCCAATTCTGTGTGCTGACCAGCTTCCCAGTATTTACTAAAAAAAAAAGTCCTTCTCCCTGTTGCTAAATGCAGGTTGACACCACTCAGTGACCCTGTTAGCCCAGCTCAGTCTTTGAAAACACATACCTCAGTAACTCTGCAGAGAAACCACAGCAAACAGAAGTAGCTTTGAACTCTGCAGTCACCATAATCCATAGGCATAATTATGTGAAAGGAATAAATGAGGCTGGATTAAGTGATGATCTCTGGCCAGGTGCCAGACAGTGGCACCAACAGTTACCAAAGAGAATCAGAAAAGAGGTTGAGGAAAATACTGGGCATCTTATGTTCCTTGTGGTTTTGTGCTACAGAGATTTTCATTATTATTTTTCATTTACTGTCATGTCGCTGAGTGCCTCCAAACTGCACATGGAATTTCCACCAGGATTTCTGTGGCAAAGCTTTGCTCTCTATCCCATGCTCAGGGCTCCAATGGACCCACCAAGAGGCTGGGAAGGAAGGAGGAGGCCCTGGAGCTTCCTTCTGCTGAAGGAGCCTGGAGACTCAGGAAGGACTTTGCAATGGTGAATAGACAGGGAAAAGGGACTTTGTTAGGGCACTGTGTGGGATGCACAGGGCATTAAGGCATTGCTGCAGTTGGAGTCAGGCAAGAGAAGGCCAGAGAGTTCTTCAGAAATCCTAACATCATAACAAATAAATAAATAAATAAATCTCATGGAAGTACAGAAACAGATAGACCTTAAACACATCACGGTTTAACCCCAGTCAGCAACTAAGCCTCGCACAGCCCCTCATTCATCCCCCCTCAGTGGGATGGGGGAAAGAATTTGAAAAGTAAAAGTGAGTGCACAACAATAACAAAGTCACCCCTGAATTATCAACACTGTCTTCAGCACAGATCTAAACCACAGCCCTGTGCCAGCTACTATGAAGAAAGTGAACTATTTCCCAGCCAAAACCAGCAGACATTTCAAAAACAACTTCATTCAGAATAGCAGATTTGATATGTCCAGACAAAGTATTTTGATTTTATGTCAACTTAGAGAAAAATACGGCCCAGGAAATCTTTGGCTTCACAAATATCCTTTGCCTCACCTCCTGACAAAGGGAAATGTATTAGATGTGAATTTAGCTATAAATATTTTAGTTAAGATTTCCGTTCCTACCACAGGTCTTGCTGTAATGCTAATTTTAGCCTAATACTTCAGCTTCAAGCAATTTTCAAAACACAGGAAGCATTCTTAACACCAGGTTTAGTACAAGGAGCGACTTTTGGATTATCTGTACACTTTGCAAATTCTCGTCAAAATTCAAGTTGTCTGATGAAATATGTGTTCCTGCCCCTGAAATGTCCACATGGAGTAGTAGGGGGAAATCAATTACTACAACACACTTAGCGCTGGATACATGAAGCACACTGGAATAATTACATACAAAGAACAAGAAAAAATGTGGGCAACTCCTACAAATGACTGCAAGCATCAGAAATACTGCTAGATTTTCATAATCTCTTGATGAAGGATGTGCACACATCCCAGCAGTTTTCCATCTGTGGGTCACTGACTGCAGGTGAACAAGGACCAGCTGTCTCAATACTCAACCTCTCCTAGTTTCTTTTGTGCCTTTAAACCAGGAACACAGTGTCAAAAATGTCACATCTCTGACTAATCTGGAGGGTGATGTAGTGGTGGTGTTAATTTTTCTGTGTATTCAACTCGCAGGCCATAAAGCACACCTTAGCTGTGCTTCAATTTCTCTCTAAAAGACAATCAGCCCTTTCTCATAAACAAAACAAACAAAAAACCTGAAACATACCACAATCTTTGTCCTTCTCACAAATCCTTCAATTTCTCACTTTTATACACCATTTCTCCCCCTCATTTTCCAGCTTATGTAGCCTGGATTCAAATCCCCTTCCAGAAAACATGAATAAACGAGTAACTGCTTCTTCAGAATAAACATTGTGTGTCACATATCTTCAAAGCCTCTTCTGAATTTCTGCCCCATCCTGCACCATGCCACCAACATCTGCAGAATTCCTAACAGATCTTCTAAGCTGTGATCCTTTTCTAGCCTCTCTAACCAGTGTCCCATTTAACTGCTGTGGTCCCACCATCCAAAGGGGAATGACAGTGTCTCTGGTGACACTCAAGACACATTCTGCCATTTTTGTATGCGTGGCCAAGCTGCAGAGGAATAATTCACAAGGATGAAAATACTCTCTATTGCAAATGCCAAAGATGCATCAGCCTGGTCTGCTTTTCACTTTGCATTTCCCAGGGAAGCACTTGCAAAGAAGATGAGGCAACTGTGAAACACTCCCCCTTGTTTCTGCCGGTGAGGGGCCGCCCACCCTTCACAGGTACAGCCCCTGTCTGCTTCCACTCCCTGCCAGAGCCCATCCAGATTGCTCCCAGTTCACAGCACTGCCTGCAACACCAGACTAAGGAAAGGCCTTTCCCACTCTCCTCCTGGAACAGACTCCAGCTGCCACCCACGGCAAGTACACAGCCGTGTACTACTTGCCATTACTCAGATGCCAAATCTTTATTTAAGGAGGAAAAACCCACCAGCCTCATCCTCCAGAATGTTACATCCAGACCCCTTTCAAACACAGCAAAGCCATGTGCACCTTCCTCTGAGAAGTTCATGGCTATCACTGTTGAAAATACTTTCTAATTTTCCAGCTTTTATGTGCACAGGCATTTCCTGGGGAAGGAGGAGCTACTCTCCCTATTTTAGCCCATCTCTGTGCACGGTGCATGAGGCCTTCTCACCTCAGCCACCTTGCTGACCCTGGAAATGTCCCTGCTGCTGCCCGCTTGGCAGAGCAGCTATTTGGCAACAAAACCAGTTCAGGATTGCCTCTAACCCAACTGCCATAAAGTGGCTTAAAGTTTGTAATAGGAGAATTCTGTCACTCAGTTTTGTATCTAAAATTTTCAATTGATGACATATTTAAGAGGATGACAAGAGAAGAGAGTGCAGTCAGAAGCAATCACCATTTGTGTTTCAGAACTCCCAGGTTCTCCATCACTTTGGTAAATGCCATTCCTCACCACCTGTCAAGCACTCGGCATTTTTTGAAAACTAGGCAAATTATTAAGGAGCCTTAACAAGGTCTTCAGAACATACCTGTCAGTCTCTTTTTTTCCTTTTAAATATCAGAAGCTGTTTTAATTCACTGCATTTTCCATGTAGGTGGCAGTTTTCTTCTCAGCTACACCAGGCAAAATCCCAAACTTGCCTAAACTGCAGTGTAAATTGTGTGAAAAGTGCCTCAGCACCACATATAACAAAGTTTAGGGAAAGTGAGAGTGCGAGACTTATTGAAAAAATACAGATACTGAGATTTGTTTCAATCACTGCAGTGTAACTGGAAACTCTCATGTTTAGGAAAACTTACATCTGAATTTTCCAGTTAGCTTTCAAGTCATTACAAATTTTTTTTTAAAAAGCAGTTTGATGCTCTAATAATTCCAAACATATGGAAAGTTTGCCAGCTAGATAGACCTTCAAGATAAACTGCCAGCACTTGGGCAGTATCTTTCCTCATAATTTTGATGGATTTTAATTAAAGACATCTCTTAGAGCACAGCTTAAAGGAAGGAACCATTGAGAAGCTGGATCTTTCACGCCAGAGCAAGGCCTGGCTTGGGACCTGCTGTGTGGACAAAGCTGTGGACAAGGCAGCTGTTGTGCCAACAACATCCCTGAAAGAACTGCTTTGGTCTCTTCTGGAAGAAAACTTCTCCTAAATTACATATTTAAAATATTTGAGGAAAGGAAGTACGAGACCTAAACACACGTTGAGATTAACCTTCAGAACCTGCTTCTGCCTTTATAGCTCACACAACATGAGTAGAAATGAGCATAAATGAATGTAAGTATTTTTTGCTGCAAATCAGTAACTTCCTTCCCAGGGACAACATCTCACAGGTTAAGGGTGCTATCTAAGAAACACTTGTGATTTATTAAACATGCAAAAGTGCAGGAAGGAAAATTGATGAATATGAACTAATAATGGCCAGAAGTACCTGGTGGAAAACCCAATAGTTGCATTGTGGGTAAAAATAACATTCCTTCAAAGCAGAATAAATTCTAAGGGCTAATGCAATACATTTTGCTGTGACAGGCACCCCCTTGCCCTGCTAATGTGCACATATGGGGAAAAAACAGAACTCACAATCCTTACAAAGTTATAAAATGGAAACATTGATTTCACTAAAAAAATGTATTAATGACAAACTGCACCTGCATTATTTTATTAATTAATGTTTAATCCCCCACAGAATGTAGTTTTGGAACTGATAGATTGCTGGATTGTTATCTCCCTTAATTTCTTTTCAATAAATTATACCCCACCAATCTGCTATAGACACCCTTATTGGTACAGGGAAGGCATTTGATTTATAATATTTCTAAAAAGATGGCACTGTGATGAATTACCACTTCACAAGATTAGCAGATTATTAGGTTGTGGGCTCTATTTCCTACTTCACTTTTAAAGCTATGATTCCAAGAAGAAAATCCTTGTAGATGTTGTTGATTTTACAAGAAAAGTGATGTGTGGGGATACTGAAAATCATGGTTCTCTCTTTCTAGGCATGGGGAAAATGGAAGTATTTTAGCAGCCTGCATGGAAACCTAGGAAGAAGCAATGCCAGGAACAAGATGCAGGATAGTCCTTAACCCAAACCAATACATTGTATTTATGACAAGGCAGGGGCTGGATTTTAACATGAGGATGATGCAGGGAGACAAGGAAGGAGAGAGGACAAACAGATACGTGCCACTGACATTCATTTTCAAAAACCCTATGAAGAATTTTGCCTGTATGGGCAGAAATGTGAGTGCATGGCTTTGTGTATTAGGAAGAAAGGTGGAAAGGACCTTAACCACCAGCCTGGGTGGTTCTTTAGAAACCTCATCCACTCCCACAGCTTGATTCAGTATGTTCAATAACAGAGACTTCAAAACTTTTTTAAGCAGACATTGCAGTGGTTGTGTGCAAAGTATGTGCTAACATGAAGATGTTAGCTTCAAGTTTGCAGGAAATAAGTACTTCAAATCTGGAGTTTGTTATTTAAAACTGCTCCATTAAAAGAGTAGTAAATTAAAAGACTGAATGCCACTTTTCAAGCTGCCACTACTCCTCAGAAATGAATTTTTAATATCTCTAATGGCATGTTTTCCTATGGGTTACTAAAACCATAGCCAAGGGGAACCATTATTATCAACATGAGTCCAGGGCATCAGACAGCTAATTAATAGCAGATCACTCTTCTCTGAATTCCATTTTTTTTTTTAAATGTGAAGATCTCCATAATTGAATGTCATGCAAAATATTATGCAAAGCATCCAGCTTTTCACCAAGATCAGCAGGAGCTGAGTGCCATCGGAAAGGATGTGCCAGTACAGAGTTGGAGGAGCTCTAATGTTTACTCATTGAAAGGCTACAAATGTAAATCACAGTAGGACTCAGAATGGAGCCTGGGGGAATGCAAGAATAACTGAAGCCCAGCTGGAATGAAAAATCCTCTGGAGCAACAAATTCAATATGCCAGGAAAAAAAAATTGGGTCTGAATCAAATAAAGTCTTGCAAGCAGACTGGCAAACACAGCAGCAAAAGTTATTCTCAGAGACGGAAACCAAAATAAAAAGGGGGGTTACCATGATGGGAATGGAGACCTGAAACACATTAATTAATTGCATTCTCCCAAATTAAAACAAGGACACTGCCATCCCTAAACTCCTGTATGAAATCAAATGCCTCAGCCTTCTGTTGACCATGCACAACCAAGCTTTCTCTGTGTCTTCCTAATGAAATATGTGTAATATCCAATTACCAATCAGTTGCCAATTAAAACACTTTTTCCCAATAATATGATCCTGCTAACCGAATTTCCATGCAACCCTTGGCACCCTGGTTTATGAGCAGTTCTGCCATCCATCAGTTCTTGTGCTGTCAGATCTAGGGATGTGCCGAGCAGATGGCCAAGGATGCTGCCTGAATTCCAACTGCTGGTTTCCGCACAGGCAGAGGTGGAGGGGGTGGGAACAAACATTTCCATGTGGAACACAATTAAAATTGACCCACAAGGTGTCACTGTTGCTCCAGAGAAATTCAGCAGCCAGGGGATTTTTTTTTTCTGGGCATAAACTGAGACTGGGAGTGGAAGACTGACTCCAGTGGGGATGCACCAACAGGAGCTCTGGTTACTCTTCCTCCCTTTCCTAAAATCTACATATGCCCACATCTTTAAAGAGAAATCCAACAGCACCACCTACCCAAATGCCACCCGTTGTTCCTTCCTTCTACCACTTGCTCCCTGTTTGCTGTCCTGCTCCCCCTTGCCAAATCCCATGTTGGATGGAATCAGGCTCTGCCACTGCTCCAACTGGTGGAGCTGGCAAAGTGAAGGCAGCTCTCCCAGTTGCTTTCAGACACCACTTTTAGCTGCCTCGGGGAACCAGAGAGCAAAGCTAACAGGAAACAAATCCACTGCTGATCACAGCACACAACAGTGACTATGGGCTTCCTTTGGGGCTGGCTGCTTCATTCCAAAGAAATATTTACAGCAAAAATAATTACTTCAGTAAAACCTTCCAGAACATGTAATTTCAGAGCATGATTGGCTCTGTCCAAGCCTACATGTTCCCAATTTTAACCAAAAAAGGGATTCATAGTATTTACCCTGTATGGAAACACACCTACTGCAAATATTCTAATATTTGTAGGAGCAAGAGCACATCCTCACAGTACCAGTTAATCCAGTTAATCTATGGATTAACTGTGCCAGTTTGTTTTTCCCAAGTTCTGAGACAAGAGAGGTCAGTGGCTCCTCAGTGTGTTTGATGATTCTACTGGAACTTCTCAGCACTGCTGCTGCAGGTGGATCCAGCTATATCCATCAGTACTGCATGTAGGGGATGAAAGGAGATATTCCTTGGGAACACTGAGTTTCGCTTGGGATGAAGACACTGGCATTCTTAAAAGGAAAAATTCCTAATTTTCACATCAAATCAGTCTCGAAACCCAATATGCACTGTTTTGCATCTCTCCCATCTTTCGCCCTTCAGGAGCCGTCAGGATAATTGGGGTTGTTGGAGATAGAAATGCCAAGGCTTTGTGATTTCCAACACCCCCAAAGGCCAGCCATACTCTCTTTTGTTATGGAAGTTATCCCTGCTGTAGAACTGCCAAGGATTTTGATTAACTGGAAATAGTGAGCAGAAACCTGTTCCCTCTCATGACGCCCCTTGTGACACTGGCTCTACCTCTGCTGTTTTGGGATGGAGAGGATGGCCTAAGTACCTCCGTGTGAGAGGGCTCCCACATTGAGCGGTGTCGCTGCTGTGTGGCTGAAAGAATCACACCCAGGTTTGGTACCCCCAGAAGGAACTCAAATTTCAAGTCCAGAGTTCTCCTAGCTGGCATTTCTTTCAGTAAGACTTTCACAGAGCTAATCCAGAGAGCAACAACATGCAGAAACACTGGGGTTTAGGCCATGTGCTGCAAATGCACCCCCAGGTTTGCTGTAAGCCCCCAAATCACACCAAAACTGCAGAATAAATGGACAGGGCTGTGTAAGGGAGAGCAGTTTCAGTACGCCCTGACCTTTCACTCTGTTTTAATCTGAATGTACTGAAAGCTCCCCTGAACCAAGTCAGTGTCTGTGCCCAGATATTTCTGCATTTACGGGGCACATGAGACTTCCACTAAATAAATTCTGGGATCTCTCCTGGGCTCAGGAGTTCCTGCAGCTCCTTCCCACAGTGCCAATGGATCTTGGCTCTGTCGAGCAGGGAGCTGGAGCCCAGAGTGTCAGGACCTAATTTACTGAGAGTAGGCATGAAGATAAAGCTGCCCTCTGGTCCCTGCCAAGTGTCCCAGTCACACCCTACACCAGGAATTCTGCTTCCCTACAGCAGTTACAGATCCATTGTCCCCTTACATCCATTGTCACCTGTGCCTGCAGAAGTGGCCTGAGGCTGCAAGGTGCTGTGCTCAGCCAGGGCCTTGAGCATCTCTGCCACTATGGACAGGCAAGGAAAGGAGGAGGAAAGGAGCCAGTGCAGGAGTTATGTTTGGAGCTTGCCTGGACAGATGGATTAGTGCCTGCTCGATATCTGGCTCCAGTTCCCTGAGCTGTTAATAGCCTCAGCCTCTCCCAGTGTTAGTCACAAAAATACTGCTCAGAAAAAGAGGCCATTTCCTTTGCCCAGCTGGGAAGTACAGCCCCTCTAGACTGGGAATATCTTTCTCCTGCCTGATTGTCTCAGGGCTGTCTGAATGCAGTAAATACAGCCTTGGAACACATATCTGGCCTCTGAACTGAACATACCTAATACTAATTAATTTTACTTTAAAGACTACTCAACTATTGCGCTACATTTGTCAGCACTTCCTATAAATATTCCTAATACTAGAAAATGTTTCAAAATTAGGTTGCTCCACTTAAATATGTTAGGTTATCTTTTCTGTATACAAAAGACCCACTAAATTGTGATCTTTCCTGGAAGATTGACCTGCTACATTAAAAACACAAAAGCCACTTGAGTTACCTCAAAGACATGGAAACCTTCTCTTTTCTGAAGGGAAGAATGACCCATAGATACTGCGGCAGGAATTGCTCTTCTCCTGTTCATTATCCAGGACAGGTCTTTCCCTATCACATTATAGAATCATTCCATACTATTTCAGAGTTCATTTTTCCCCAGGTGCTCTCCAACATGCCTGATAGTAATTATTTGTGATCGTTAACATTTACTGAACAGTACTGTAATACCCCTCCCAGCCATGGGGAAAGGTAGCCAATAACTCAGGTAAACACAAAGGGGTTTTCCCTGTGGTAAACCAGCTCTGCAATGTGTGAATCACTGATTTCAGCAAGGGCTGGCTATTCCACACCAGCACTGACCCAGACGGGGCTGCCTGTGGGGATCTGAAAGGAGTAAATGCCATCATTTCCCTCAGGTTGGGCTGAGATCTGACACAAGGACCCAGCACGAGTCAGTCAGACTCTGTATCTGCCTCCTCCTATGACCCTCCAAGTGTTAAAGAGATCACAAATCTTCTCAAAACTTAAATATTTTTATTATGTCCAACTCGCAGCAATGTAACTGAAGGACATCTCTGAGTCAGGCCTTCCCTGACAGCATGAACAAATAATTAAAAATCTCGAAATGGCGGACTCTATTTTCTCAGAGCCCCTCACATTTACTCATTTTTTATTAAAGCTTTTTTCAGCTCCTTACATTCCTTGTGTTTCTCTTGGGATTACTGCTGTAGATTTGAGAGGGACTTGGACACGAAAGAAGCTCAGCTCTCGCTCCTGTGAGTTTAGGAACAGCTATCCAAATCACATCAAAAATCTGCCCAGGACACTGCCTCTGGAAATAGGCAACAGCCAGATATAAGGGACACAGATGAAGCACAGAGCAAGATTTCTTTTCTGTGCCCACCCAGTTTCCAGCTAAGAGATTTCACAGTGCAAAGATGTGATCTTTGAATCTAGGATATGAGGAAATGTATATTCCCTTCACGTATTTGTGTGATCCCTTCGTCACCCTTATGAAACCACAGAGGGAAACAAAGCAGACATGGAGTTCCCACTTCAGCAGGAGGGAAGAGCCAGAGCTCTGGTGGGGCAGTGTCCTGGGCCCAGGCATTAAGTGGGGACAGGAGCATGTGCAGGAGTCAGGGATGGAGGAAATGGGTGTCAGGTCCAAGCCAACATCTTGTTTGTCACTTTTTTTATTCTATTGGTGGTAGGTAAATGAACTGAAGTTAATCACTCCAGTGGTACAGATTAAAAGAGTAATGGACTGCTGTTTATAACCAATCCCTTCAGCTGAGCCAGGCTGGCTGATACCAATATGAAAAAAAATTATTACAATTTAGAAGTCAAGTTGTTACTAATGGCCCACAATGTCTTTTTGCAAGAGCACTTATTCATAGTGCAAGCAGAGTTTAATCCCAGGTATGAAATTATAATTGATGAGCAAGTAAGTCCTTGGGGTATAAAATCATAATTTATTCTGGATTAATCATCATGAACTACCTGAGAACAGTAACTGCCATGTTTTTTTAAGACATAATACTCGTTGAATTTGGTTTACTGCATTTTTCTGAATTGAAAAACTCATTTCCTTGTCACCCTGCCAGTCCCTTCCAATATTCCAGTACCTGAAAAATTAGTTACCTAAACTAAACTAACTTCAATTTACTTACATACTTATTTCCTTTCACAATAAATACATTTTCTAAAATACTCTAACACTGGTATAATTTTATGTGGAATGTTCCTGCCATTCCCCTCCGGCAGCAGGGGGGTTGTTACTGAGTGTAGCCCCAGTTGTTCTGTGCTTTCCCAGGAATCAAATCGTCTTCATTTGATTTCTGGACCCAAGCAGGTTTTGGTGGGGTGGCATTTATTGTGCCTAAACAGTGAGCAAACACAGCTCAGAAATGAAAGTATCTGAAATTATTCACAAATAACCGTAGGAGGGTCACTGCAATAATGAATTAAAACAACATTACTATTCCCAGTTCCTTATATGTGTTATCCACAAACACACTACAAATTGGCATTACAAAATCCTGACCATCAGCAGGAACTGTTGATTCCCAGGGAGTTTCTGTGCCCAGAAATCTTAAAATCAGATATTCTTAAAAACAAACAAGCAGGAGTTAAGTGTGGGTAACACAAACATTGCTCATGACTTGGTTTGAAACACACACACACACACACTGAGCCAGAAAAAACACTCTGCCAATAAGACAGTTCTGAGTTGTCGCAGCTGATTAAAAAAGCCTGGCCCAGTTGTCACATCAATATCCAGGTTTTCTACTTGGTGCCATAATTGTCATAAAAAGCAATCAAGGGAAAGTCTTTGTTGCATTTCCCATAAAGGTATGTGCAAACAGCATTTAACTACATCCTTTATTTGAAGTTGGACCAGCATAGATCCCGCATGTCTCTCTAACCTGGAATTGTGTTTAAATTTGGGCTGCNACTCTGCCAATAAGACAGTTCTGAGTTGTCGCAGCTGATTAAAAAAGCCTGGCCCAGTTGTCACATCAATATCCAGGTTTTCTACTTGGTGCCATAATTGTCATAAAAAGCAATCAAGGGAAAGTCTTTTTGTTGCATTTCCCATAAAGGTATGTGCAAACAGCATTTAACTACATCCTTTATTTGAAGTTGGACCAGCATAGATCCCGCATGTCTCTCTAACCTGGAATTGTGTTTAAATTTGGGCTGCTTGTACCAGTCTAAACCCAGAGAAGTGTCAAGAAAGTAAAAATTTTAGCTTTAGTAACAATTTCAGCTTTAGTCTGGAACAGAAGCAGCATGGGCCCTGCCTCTCATCTCACTACAATTTCAGAGTTCCAGCACTTGCTAAGTACTTTACTTGGGATGCACCTAAACAATCTGAATCCTCAAATAACACCATTACCCGGGCAATAAAATGGAATTTTTGTAGATTGTTTAGGATCTCCGGAGAGTACACAGCAGGGGGAGGGAGGGTGAAGTCTTGTGAATGCAAATATAAAGTGAAATTGGAATTGAGGCATTTTGGGAACATTGTTGAGCTGAATGGCAGTTCAAAGAACCCTCAGTAAGTGAGGGATAAAAGCTCCAAAACAGCTTTGTTTTAGGCTTGGCTGCACAGAGAAGTGTGTGCTGATAAATTGAGTCATCAAAAATAAATTGTTTCCATGTTCATTTCTTTAGAATTAATACATGTAACCACGGTTTCATCACATTCATTAAAGTTTGTGCTCTGATGTTGCACAGGACAAGTTTTGAGAAATGGTATTCTCTCTGTAAAACTGGGCTACTTGCTTTTCTACAGGGAAAGTTTTTCTCTCCCAGAACAGCAGTTATCCACAATGATGGGTTTTAGTTAGGGACAGCTTCATGTACAGTGCTCAGTATTTCAGCTGCAGGGGAAAAATTCTGAGAGGGCACTGAGGAATTCAGGCACATAATGCCATTAACTGAAATACTGAAGAACATAGCTAAATTCCTTTACAAGAACCCAAAATTTACTGGCTGATGGCACCTGCACCTCAGTAACTGGGAGAGGATCCAACTTAGCCAAAGCCATGTTTAAGTAGCCCTCCTACAGCAGAAGAGAGGGGAAAAGGTGAACATCACAAATGTGAAAATACTTCAGCATCAGCTGTATGCACAATCTGGAGGTGCAAAGTTACTGCTCTCAGTAAATGGGCCTAGGAGGAAGGCATCTTCCTCCTCCCTCCCTAACCCTGGCCCCAGCCCTCTGTGCCAGCTGGCCTCACATAACACACCTTGCAATGACAACTGTAAGAGTCAGAAAGGGCAAAGCCATGTTGCCTTTGTGGCTCCATCTGCTCCAGCTCACAGAACCCAAATTACAGGCACCGATCATGAACTTGGCTAGAGCCATATATTTTTTTTTCTTGGTCAAGCACAGTTCTAAGCATGTTTCAGTTAGAATTTCATAGCCTATTGAAAAAGAGATAGCTATTAAAAATGCTTTATTTAAAAAAAAGCATTTAAAAATACTGGCACTAGCAGAAATAAACATACCACACCTAAGGTATATGTATGTAATGCTGCCCATCTAACCCCACCCCTTAGACCCAAGCATGCCCATGCCTGGAAGTGCTGATAAGGGAAACAAACTCCACACAGGGGCATAAATGGTCCACTGGGACAGTGCAATATTGGACTTGGCTGCACTGGAACAAAGCGCCTTCATTACACTTCTGTGATAAATATCTCCCTTGCACTGCTGCAATTATCAACAGGCTTGATTAAGGGACTGATTTGAATGTAAACAGCATAATTGACCCATGAGAAAAGAAGAATGGATATGGCCAATGCAGCCTTTCAGTGCATTACAAATAGATGGCAGCATAGGGAAATGCCATTAGTCACAACATAATATTTCACCATTCTCCTTCAAAAGAAAAAAAAAAAAAAAAAAAAGAGGAGAATTGCATTTTTGCATACAGAGTTTATACAATTTTCCAACTTTCGTGAAGGCTTTTTGAATAGCCTTCAAAAAGTTTTAAATGGGTCATTTTATTAAGTGCATCCATAAAGTCACGATCTATATTGGTTGGGACTTGAGAAAAATGGTAATGAACATTTAGCCAGAAGCCCTTTTCTGAACAACAATAAACAAGAAGGTTATTGGAATAATACTTCAGTTTGTTGTCACTTTCTAGTGAGTGGGGATAAAAATGAAACAAAGAGCTAGAACTTTCTGAACCACTGAGATCTGATTTCTGGAGCATTCAAAGGATATTAAACTTTACACAGAGTGTACATATCAAATATCTGGGACATCTCTCCTTTATTTACTACAGTTTCACCCCAATATTGACTTGAATCAATAGCAGTTAGCATGCCTTTAGCATGCCTGCATTTCATCTTCAAATTGCCCTATGCATAGCACTTTTGAGAGATGAGTAAGTGACAGCATTTCATTACCCCTCACCTTAAAGTTGGAAAAACTGAAAAGTGAGGCAAGCAATTATTAATTGTTAGGCTCATGGGAAAGAAGTTTCAGAATTGGGTCTAGCTTCAGTTAAGATAAATGAACGTTGTGAAAGCAGCTTAAAAATATGTAATGTCCTTAACAATTTACCTCTGTGCACTGCAGAGCTTAGAAGGGAATAAAAATTGCACCAAGAAGTGCACAGTGCACAGTGAGGAGTTAATAAACAAAAGAAAGTATAACATCTCTCATGTTTCATTAAGAGTGCGCCTTGCAAAGGGTAGTCCCTAAACTATTCCTGTGAGCAAACTAACTGATGAATTTGGTTAATGTATAGACAAATAACAAAGCTAATACAATTACTGAAGTGGCATCTATCTTGCATCCTAGAATTGCTGATGAAGCATGAGTGACACTTTGAAAGGTAAGAATATTAATAGTGTTGCCTTAATTTGTTCTGGAGTACTAGGGGAGTCTGCTAATTTCCCAGTATGCACCAATCTGCTCTACAAGATAACATTACACTGATTTGCATTGTTCTTATCTCAAACTCAAATGACTCCTGAAACCACAAAGTAAACAATTCTGGGGGTGCATTTACATTAGCTTGATCAAGAGGCATGAAACATATATATTCAAGTCAGGGCATCCTGGCTGTTCACTTGGTACTGATGACATTTCCAGTTCTGCTGCTACAAGCCACACCTTTAGCATCACTTAGCCCATTTTATTTAGCCCATTTCCTTTATATACTGAGAAATAAATCTCTAAAACACCATCATTTTAGGTCTGTATCTAACCAAAATAGAATCAGATTTTTAAAAAAATAAATAAAAACAAAGACTTTTAGTGTTGAAAGCAAAAAGCCCACAAAACTAAGACTCCACAATTATTAACCAATAATTTAGGTATTCTGAAAATCTCAAGCCCTTTATGGCAATTCCAACCAGAAAGAGAATCACATGACTAATGCCAAACACAAAAACCACATCAGTGTCATCATAACACAAAAGGACGGGAAAAGCCTTTTTGCACTATGAAATGGCTACTTCAGGGCCATGCTAGAAAATCTTCAGGCCATTTAGAAACTAAATTATGGCCATTGAAGTATTGTTAGTCTTCAACTGAACAAAAAGTACAGCCCTCCAGACATATTTATTAGACATTTAAAAAAAGGCTACAGAGATTGAAGTATTTTTGGAAAAAATGTCTCACCTGATATTTCATAAAGTCATGTGAGTTGTAGAAATGTGGTAAAAGGACAGTAGGAGTCTTCATGCATCCCAAGACAGCAGCACTCCTGATGCATGCTTTGAATATCTGAATTTCTGTCCACACTTCAAAAAGCAATTAAAGAGATGTGAGTTGGCGATACAGCAAAACAAATTAAGCTTATGACAAAATATATTTTTCACATATTGACCTGCCTGAAGAATTCTTGCATCTCTAGAACTGAAATGCAGAAACAATTCCCTTCTGAAGAGCTGAAAAAGATATACTTATTCAAAATTCATCAAGTCCAGTGAGTTCCTGGCCTCCAAGGAGGACACAGTGAATGTCAGCACATAATTCACTTGATCAGACTCTTAGAAACTGCCTTGTCTCATGAGTCCCCAGTTTCCAGAAAAAACCTTTGCCAGCTAGACACAGCTACTGATGTGTAAGTCAAGTGTACAGACAGCCAAGGCTGCTCCTGGTGAGCAACCACTGCAAATAAACACTCCCTCAACATACTCAGTGATGGGAGGGAGGCACAACATAGTAGTAACATGATCTCTAATAATTCAGCTGAATGAAGTGCATCAGTATTTTCTACTCTACAATGGAGTGAAGTACTAATTGAAGTGGCAACTGGAATCCAGATCTTTTCCTTGTAGATCAGCAGAGCTCTTTGACTGCCGGCATTCATTCCCACTGTCCTAAGAAACATTCACATATTTTACATAACCTGGGGTGAACTCACTGAAAACAGAGCCAAACAATCCTTTGAAAATCTATCTACGTATTTCTGACGGGTTTCCCATCTCCAAAGGTGTTAAGAGCAACATGCTGAGGACAAAAGACACAAATGTGCACCCATATCCTGACAGAGAGCTCTAACTGTAAACTTCTGAGCTCAAAAAATGCCATTATTACCTGCAATCAGCAATGTCTCAGAAAAGGGTTGCTTCATTTTCGTAAGAAAAGCCTCAAGCATTAAAATAAGCTGATTTATGTTTTGTGACTGTGCAATATGCAGGTTGATTTAACTAATCAATAATCAAACCAGCCCTAGAGAGTCAGTAGTTACTGATTATCTCCCAGCTTGCAAATGAATTCCTAAGACAATATGGAGCTGTGAAGAGCAACTGGGTCCTAATGTGGTAGGAGGGAACAGAAAAGATGAGAACAAATCAAACTCATATCATTTGTATGATACAGAGTGCCTGAAGTCCTGCTGCCCAAATAAATGAACCAGCAAAATAATAAGTAGAGGAGCTCTTAATTGGCTTAGTTAACCAGCCATTTAAAAAGAAATCCAGCTTGATGGACTTAATGTTGATTTTTCAAGCCAGAACCCTTGATTGTTATGATTAATACAACTCTACCCAGGTTTCCCAGGCCATTTATTACCATGTAGCAGGGATAAAACTGAGCAAGGGGAATGCAAATTGTAGTGGTAAGAACCCTTTACATTACAAAGCTTTGCACACAGAGGTCAACTCCCCACCCTTCATGCAACATCTAACAGCAATGGCAATACAGCAGCTCAACTCCCAGCAGCTGCTGAAAAATACAGATACCCCAAACAATTCCACTGCCTTGAGCTAGGCTACTTGAAATCCTATTCAAACAACAAGGAGGTGAGAACTCTAATAGTTTTACTTTGAGATTTCACTCGGCCTGAAAAGATATGCAAGAATTACTTGTCACCATCTGCCCCTCGTTATGCTGGTACCAGGACACAGCATAAGCATCCTCACCTGGACTGCATTTTCTGTTCTCTTAATGTGGGGTTGGTGCATAAATGTATGGATTGGAGGCACCTTTCCTTCTCTTTAGATAGAGGCTTCTTTGTTCACTTTCTTCTCCAAGATTTTTTTTCTCCTTGCACCACCTTTAATCATTTGAAGACAAAGAGTTTAAACTATAAAATATTTATTGTGTGCACATTCAGAAGAATGAAGAAGCTTTGGGGCTAGAGATGCTGGTAACTCTTGAATAATTCAAATCATGTTTTTAAGGGGAACACTTCAGGTATGGCAGCAGCCACCAACATTCAGGTGCTCTGCTCCTGCTGGTGTTTTATCTTGTTCTGATCTCCAGTTGCCCTGAACAGGTTTAATTTACCCTACCGTTCCCTTTCATCTGCTTCATTTGCAAAAGTGTTTCAGATGAATAAATAATACAGAGGATGAGGTAAATGCACACAGGCAAAGTTGACAGTTGTCAAGCTTCCACCACCACATATTAATGTTCTACATCACTTCATCCATCTTTTTAATGTGTTAGTGACGTTTGTACTGAATGTGTTAAGCACAGATGTGAAAAGGCCACTGCAGGGAAGACAAAGAAATATTCAAATGCTAAGCAACTATGTAAAACCTGCATATTCTATGTCCTATGTTCAACTTAGGCTTCCAATTAAAGAGAAAGAGGAAAAAAATTAAAAACTGAGAACCCAAAAATATACTAGCATTGCTTGCTAAGCTCTTAGCTGAAACACTGGCCTAATGCTGTCATTAACAATATGAGTGACATTTGTTATAGCAGTGATAAAGTCATTTAATTGCTGAGGAGAGCTTTGGAAATATGTGAGCTGCCTTGAAAAGATGTGGCATTTGATAATACATCAAATGCTCTCACCACAGGATTGTAGATGCAGCTGGATGGTTTAGAAACCCAGATTTGGATCTGGAGATCATCAATCACACTTCAAACTTATTTAACAACGTAAGAAATACTCAGAGATAGACTAGGCTATTTTAAAAATAGATTACACAATTCTAGGACTTTTGTGTGTGCAGCTGGACTGTTAGTAATATATTGAGTTTTCTCTGCCTCTGTGTCCATCACAAACACTCCTCTGTGTGTCACACGCATCTAAAGGAAGCAGCTGAGAAGAGCAATTTTTAATGCACCAAGGATCAGGCATGCAAGAAGGACACAGGTACTCTGCAAACATAGTTTACTGTCGCAGAATTTACAATTATTCTCGTCCTGTCTGGTTTCATACCTTCACTGTGCCAAAGTGGGCACTGAAACCACTGGGAGGGTGGCTGTTGGAGGTTCAGACCCTGCTGCAGAATTATATCCACCAATGCATTCTGCCTCTCTTTCCATTGCTCTTTGAGGAAGAAAAATAGGAAAAATATTGAGACAAATGGGTGACTTGCAAAGGGAAATTTTAAAAATAGCTGGACAGTTCCACAGAAAGATTTCCTGAACGTCTCTCCGTGCACACTAAGCACACATGAGGTATTATCCTTCCTGAAGGCCCAGAGGAAGCATTTGTCAATGAATGAAGCTCTTCCTATGCACGTTTTTCCAATGTTTATGGCACTTTCATGTGTACTGGACATGACATGATGCCATTGTAGCATTTTCCCTCCTGGATCTCTTTGTGATATTATTCATGACAAGAAGAAGTGTGCTCTGTGCATAGTAACAGCTTTTCAAAAGACAATAACCCAGCTGCTGGGCCTGGTTTTTGTTTCATAAAGGGCATCAGCTAGTGATTAATTATAAAATAAAAATAATGGACAGCCCAAGGTATCTGGTTTTGGAAAATCTGTTATGACGCAGGCAAAATGTCCCTGTTCCCACTGTGGACTGTGTTAAGCAGACACAAAGTGGGGATTACATCTTCAAAGCAACACGTGCTTAAGGTCATGGCTGACCTCCCTGGTCCCCCAAATCTTCCCCATATTCTCCACTTAAACCTCTGGAAGGTGCAACTCCATAAACCTCCGGAGTTCCCTAAAGCTGCAGCTTCTTTTTTAATTAAAGTGAAGACTTTTGGCACTACTACAAGCTTTAGGTACACAAAATGTGCCTTTAAAAGTCTCGAGTTCCAGAATTGAGGCTTTTCAGCAATTAAACACCCACATATCTACAAACTACCTCTACATACCTGTCCTGTCTCTCTGTTCCCCTTGCCAGTCCCCAGACCACTGCCTTTAAGTAAGGATGGGACTTTTCACTGATAAAATCACAAAAATCTGCACTGAGTTTTGAGAGACTTTTTCCAATGGTTCCAGTCAATTCCCCTGTTCCCTTAGTTGGCCTCCCCACCTAAGAGCCTGGAATAAGGAGGCCTGGGGAGCCAGTATGAAAGCAGCCACAGCCAAAAGCATTTTGAAATCCTACAGCTGGAAATGAAATGAAAGAAGAAGGTTTTATCTTAGCAAATATCTTCTGTTTTATTCTATTATGTCAGCAGATTAATTCACTAAGGAGTGCCAGCCCTATTTTAACACAAGGTGCTATTGTACTATGCCTTAAACTGCCACATAAAATAAGCTTAAAAGGTGATTTGTGTATATTGTAAAGGTCATTTCTGATAAACCAGGTGGATCATATTAATTAATCTATAAAAAAAAGAGAGATAAAATAATACATTTAGCTCAGTGGTTACTGGCATAAGGAAGCAGTTGCATTCAGAAGAAAATATGATGGGAAGAAGATAAGCTCATGTTACACTTCAGATTGGAAGCAAAACAGTGGTTCATGAAAATAACAGAAATGAAGCAATGAACTGAGATTTACTTTGATTAATGGGCATTAGCTATCATCTCCAAATGGCTTCATGTAAACAGTTCAGTACAGAATCAACTTCCTGTATTGATTTTTCATCTGACTGCGTAAACAGCTTAAAATAATCAAGTGCAGAAATTTCTGCGAGTATTCATTCAATTTATGATTCCTATGGGAATCCCAGGCACTTACTGCAGTGAAAATCCTTCTTAATATCACCTAATACAGGCCATTCACCTGATATTTAGAGATTACCTGGGTTCATTCCTTCTGGCTCCACCAGGGTCAGGAGGTAGCCACCAGCTCTGTGTGGGCACAGCCCTGGGCGTATCCACAGTCCATCATCTCCTGGCAGCAGCCCACTGATGAGCTGCAGAGCATCGTCCCTGGTGCCTGGATTTGGGCACAATAATCCATTCTCCATCTTTTCCACACCACTAAAGCTACTGTCTAGCACCTTTCTTATCATCTCACCAGTTATCTGTAAGCTATTTCAACCAATATCTTTTTTTAGCCATCTTATTTTGTTGTTTCCTCTTTTAATTCCTGATCTAAAGTCCATAGAAATCACTGCAAGGGTGGTGAGCTTTTTTGGTGTGCTTAGGCCTAGCTATATTTTCTCTAATGAAATGTTATTTGCCAGTGTCATTGTGAGTTAAGTACGTACCAAATTCAATCCCAAGTCCTTTAACCTCCTAAAGGTTCTCCTTTTTGCTTCTATTCTGAAGGTAGTTTTCATCTAACTACTGCAGTGTATTACTGAAGCTAATGGTTTAGCAGGCTGCAAGGATGAATGGGCTCTATCTATAGATAATAAGAGCCTCCAGTGTTAACTCTTAACTATCATTAAACAGCTTGAGAAAGAATATAAAATCCCATACTACAGAACTGGAGTTTCTAGCTAACAAGGCTTTGAAAGAAATTCATCCTCCTCAAAGGTGAATCTGTAATTGCCTACTGCAGAATTTCTGAAGCTCTTCCCAAACAATCTAATTCAGGCCTTGTAGCCTGAACCCATCTTCTTGCTCACATATTTCCTTTTGTTGTATTCATATCCTCCTCTTTTTTTTTTTTTTTTTTTTTTTTTTTTTTTTTTTTTTTCTTATCGGGTTNNNTTTTTTTTGTGTCTGCTGACATGCAGGTTCACTTTTCAAATTTTATTTGAAAGTTTTCTGAAGAGCAGACTTCCTTATTTCATTACTGTTAATATTAGATACAAATATAAGACTTAGTCTGGAGCAATAAAAGTTAAACAAGTAATTTCTCTTGTAACTTATTCATGTCCTTCTCAAAGTGGGGCTGCAGTAACTAACTAATGGGTCAGAATATTTTGATATAGGTATCATATTTTAAAGCATTACTCCTGCTGGTTTTACTTCTGACTTAATTTTTTTCCCTAATCCAAATTTTTAGGAGCTTTAAATACTTCCTAATTACAATGGTGTTCCCTCCTCAGCCTCTGCTGTTCAGTTTGACACACCAGTGACTACAGCACAGATTGAATGTGACTTAGCATTTTAAAAACAAAACCAGGATCTGTAAACCCTGTGAGTTGTCCCCAAAGTTCAGTAAATTCCAGAAAAATCTGATCAGCATCTGAAGTGATTTCCAAAACAAAACTGTGGTTCTTTTCAAGGTACATTACTACTGGACAGCCTTGCAAAAATGGTAAGTGACGCTCTTTTCTTTCATGTACCTGTGCAGCTTGAATAACAGAGCAGCAGCCTGCCTCATGTCTCTATTCTGTCAGGCTGGAGTTAAAAGTGCTGGCTACTGGAGGACACATCCCAGACAAAGGGAAGGAAAGGTGGGATTTGTGGTGGCTCCACAGATCCCTGACAAAAGAGGCAATAGTAAGAAACGTGGGAGGAATGAGCAGTGAGTGATATCCACGTTCTGGCATGGCTAGGGAGGGGAAAAGGGCATGTCCACAGGGATCCTGGGGCTGAGCAAAAATGAAAGCACAAACAGCTTTAAACATGGATGAGAGAAGACGACCTGGGAAGAGAAAAACAACAGCTCAGCATAGCCCTGAACAGCCCTGGCTCCAGAAGTCACAGGTGTGCTCCTGGAGATCAGGCAACACACAACTACCCTGTCCCATGGGCTCAGTGTTACTGAGGCTGTGAACATCACCAGGGCACCACACAAAGGCACGTTTGCAAAGCTCTTCTTTGGGCCCCTCAGCACAGCACAGTTCTCCCACAGCAAACACAAAAATTTTACCCACTCCCACCAGTTTGCCAAGTGCCTTATAAAACCGGTAAGCCCTATTTACCTACCTAAATACAGCTTTCAGAAAGTTGAACATCGTGTGCCACATCAGTGGGGTCCCATTCCTTAATTTAAAAAATGGAATGGAAGTTATGGGTAGCCAGCATGAGCCTTGGAGGTACTCCTGAAGTTTTCCTGCCATGGCTACCACGCTGAACATAGCTGCAATTGATACTTGTTATTTCCTTATTTAACCTGAGAAATAATTAGCTATCATATGTCCTTCCACAGGCACATCTAGAATGGAGTCATAGTTCAGTCCGTAAGCAAAAATATCAATAGTTCACCAGTGTGATAGTTTGGCACTCCACAAATGAAGAAAAAAGGACAAACAACCTAAAAAGGTTGTTTGATTATTTTTAAACTATAATTAATTACATGTGTAAATAGATTAGCAACAGCCATTGCTCTGGACAAGCAATTAGACAGCTAATTATAGGGAAAATGCAACTGAAGGTTCCAACAGATGACCCCCCCATCTGCTCTCCATCCCAGGTATTCAAGAACTCTCAGGTTTGTTTGTTTAGCATTATAAAAAACATTTGTTCACGTAACTCGGACACAGCCATGAAATGCAATACACAGAAGTAAAAGAGAAGCTCAGCTCTCCCACAGAGTTTCCTTTTCCTTTGTCCTGCCACTGCTGTCAGCCCAAGGAATAGTTCTCATACCCACCAAAGCACAGAAACTTACATGTGAGGTCTGTTCCCTTTCTCCCATTATAGAACCACTTTCCTGTTGCAAAAAAAAAATTTATGATCCTTTACATGCAAATATGTCATTTTTTTCCTGGATTACTGCAGTTCTTTTATGATCTGCTCGTTTTCCTCACTAAATACAATACTTGAGAAGGGAGGTTTTTCAGTAATTTATTCCCTCGAGAGAAGTTTACAGCAACTAAACTAATTAGGCATGAATCTAAGTAAACATGAAAATGCTGATATGCTTCCAAGTGCCTGCACCTACTTAATTAGGTTTTGTTTTATATTTATCTCTCAGCCTCTATGAAAGTCTCCCTTGTGACAGGAGCACTTCATTTCCTTCCCATGTTCAATGCCACCTCACCTTCCACAGCTCCTGCCTCACTTAGGAGGGGAGAGGTTGCCCCAGTCTGTGCACCAACAAAGACAAAAAGGATGTGGACTGAGAACTGTCAAATAATGGCTGTGCAACTGCTTCCAGGCCAGCTCTGTCTAAATCCTTCCTACACTAAACACTTCTAGTAATGGGAGTTGTCTAACACAGCTCACTTCAGCACAACTGGCCTGCGGAGAGACCCCAGACGCAGTTACACTGACAGATCCAAAAGGCTGTGATATATTAAATATCACAGCTGTGGGGACAGCTGAGGATGGGGGGTGGAGCAGCAGGAACCCTTTTACATGAGGTACTGAATCAAAAATGGCAGCAGTGGGACTGTGCTCTGCCAGCCTTACATCCAGAGAGGGGCACAGTGAACATGGGTGTGTGGTCGGCAAAGCCCTGAGTTCAGGTGAACACCAGAGCGTGTCAGCCGGCTCTCCCTCCCTCGTGCCTCATTTCCCTCTCCAGGCCTCAGAACTGCAGGACATGGTGACAGCTCTGCCAGTGACATGTGACAAACCCACTCGGAGTGATGGTGGGGGAGGCTCATGGAGCTCCCTCCTGCTGCCCTCGGACACACTAGGCTCAGTGGGAGGGTCAGAAGTGAGGAACACTTTGGAATCAGCTTCCTTCCAGGGCAGCCCCAGGGAGCTTCCCAAGGCATCCTCACCTGGCCTAAGGCCTGGAGTTAGTCAGAATAGAAAAGCACAGCTGGGATGGGGAAGATGCAGCCCTCACATGAGTGTGACAGGGCAGAGCTGATAAATGCATTTCCACAATATCCAGGAATATTTTTCCCTGCCTCTGCCACGCTCAGTGCATTTGCCCAGGGCCCTCTGTCCTCACTCAGTTTTAGAAACACCTTCCCAGTGCCCCCAGGGCCCAGGAATCACCTCCCAGAGTGCTGAGGAACTCCTCCCTCCCCTCATCCTTCCCTGGTTTCCCCCGGCAGCTCCCTGCCAGCCCAGCTCTGAGGAATGCGGAGCCCCGGACACTGCGGGCTCCTGACTCCCATACCTGCAGTCACTTTCAACCCTGGCTGTACCCCACAGCTCTCTTAACAACCTCCAAAACTACCTCATCAGTTTTTCCTTTCTTTCATTTCAAGAAAATGCCACAAAGTTATCTGTATCAACAAGTGAAACTGGAATTCTGTAACTCAAAAATCCCAGCTCTGCTACTTCACGTTTTTTAGAGTTTTACAAATAAACAGAAAAGCATCACTCAGCTGAATACGTCTAAATATCTCTTTTATAAAAATATGTAACACAAAGTCAAGAAATACAGCAGCAAAAGAAAATTAAAAAATGAATTTTTGTTGGTTATTTTCCTTTCAACTGTATTAAGAAGCCCACAAAGGTATTCCTGAGAACACTAAAACATTGGATTTCTCACCTAAAAGATGTGCAGAGTCACAAATTAGATGCCTTCCTCCTTTTCAAAGTCCTCCTTGACACTTGGATTCTTTGACAGGTTTCCAGTTAATTTTAAAAATAACTCCTTACCTGTGTTCACCTCTTTTTGCCAACTATTAGCTGGTCCCACTCTATTTAACCTTAAATCCCAAAAGATTTCACTCTGTGAGTATAATTTCTTTAGGAAAAAATGATCTCTCCTTTTTTCTACCTTCTTGTCATGTTCTCAGAACTACACCTAAATACCCATCATTTTGATAAGTATTATAAACTCTTATTATATATTATTATATAAGAATGACCTATTTTTCCAGCCTGTGATTCTCAGTCTTGCCACCAGAGATGTTGCCTCACAACCACTGGCTCTCAGAAGGGACCACTGTTTGCAAAATAGTGACATACAAAGGGCAGAGCAAGAATTTACACAATGAAGCTTAATTTAAAATCTTACCTTCTCAAAATATAAATATTATATAGATACAGTTGGTTTAAAGACTAACATCAGTTCTAGGGGGAAGAAAACCTCTTAATGTTTTTGAAAGGGGAATGTTATTTCTTAGTCAGGCTTGTTTAAATTGTAGTTTACACTGGTTGTTTGTTGGAGATTTAGGGTTGGGAGACAATTTGGCAATTAAAGCCTGAGATGTTTTCTAGCTACCCAGGATCTGAAGTTCACATTTCATGAATTACAAAAAAACTTAAGAGGAATAGTTGCTGAGAGGATCTGATGGCTGCAAGTTACCATCAGCTGCAGCCCCCCTCAAACTCTCTCATACCAAAAGGGAGACATAATACTGAAACATTTTCATAAAAGCTTTTTTCCTATGGCAAAATAGTCATCATATACATCATATACACAAAAACATCAGAATTATTACTGATCAGAAAAATTCCAACAAACTTTTGAATTTTGTACATTTTTACAATTTCTTCTTTTCTCAGTTGCTGACCATCTATAATTAACAGCTATAAAAATAAAGTAACTTTAAAAAATGTAGCTCATAGCCGGTCATGCTGTCACAGTCACAGCTTCCACAGAAGACAGAGGCAGTGGATGAAGAACGCTGGTGTGGGTGTTAAGAATAAGAAGCTTGACTCAGCCAATATTCAAGCAGCAATCAATTTATTATTTAATATGGTGAAGTGTGAGCAAAGTTTCAGCAACACTGGGTACAGTGGGGGGAGTTTTCCCTCCAACTGCA
>VYXF01011526.1:9872-25559 GCA_013397295.1 Polioptila caerulea
ACAAACAGTGTAGCTACAGTCTGCCACACTTCAGATGTGAACTGCCTGGATGATGCATTTCCTCCCATGGACAGCTTACCTCGAGCACCAGTTAATCATGTGCCTGTTGGAACAGAAGAATTGCTTAACTTGCCTAGCAATGGTGAAAGCGATTGTTTTAATTTATTTGAGACTGGCTTTTATCACTCAGAGTTAAACCCAGGGAACATGTGCAGTGAGGAAACAGAAAGACCTGCAAAGAGATTGAAAATGGGGATTGCTGTCCCAGAATCTTTCATGAATGATGTCTCTGTAAATAACCTTGGTGTGGACTTCGAGAACCACACACACCACATTACCAGTGCCAAAATGGCTGTTTCAGTGGCTGACTTCAGCAGTCTATCTGCAAATGAGACAAATGGTTTTATCAATACCCACACTCTCCACCAACATGCTGCCCTTCATTCAGAATGACTGTGGAAAACTAAACAAACAGTGGGTACTTTATGCAGTAGTAGTAAACTTGAGCTATCAGGTTTGCTTAGTCTTTCACTGGAAGTTTGAACTTTATGACATCAGTGATGTCTTTGTATGTATAGAACTATATCTTGATTTATCAAGAGTAATTTCTTTTTTCAGTCCATAAATGTGGAAATGTCATAGGATGTGTGGCAGAGTTTGGGACTAAGAGAACTCTGTGGTGCAGCTTTAAGCTCTGCTTCATTTTTTTTTTCCTAAAGCCTGTAGACGGAGGCCACCATTTCAAAACCAGCACAGAAGTTCTGAACGGATTGGAGTGGCTTTTGTAGTCTAAGTTAACTTTTGCCGTAATGGATGCAGTGGAATAACAATGTTTACAGGTACTGATCCTGATCCCTGCTCAATGTAGCATTTTTTTTCCCCCCCTTATAAAGGCAGGGATGGGTTTGTTTATTTTAAACTGCACAAACATACAAGGATGTTTTTTGAATGGAACCTTCTCTCATGTGATACTAAACTAGAGCACTTCAGTTTACAAAACAGCAAATTAATGTTGGTGGAAGCTAGCACAAGGGACTTGAGTAGAGTGAAGATCTACACTTGAATGCTGTTGCAAAATTAAAGGTCATGGCTACCTAACAAGAAGTAATCATGCTGCCATAGACATCTGTGTACTTTAAACTTACCAGCTTAAACAGATGAGTTTTAGGCTGTATTGTATTTGGATGGGGTTTGTCCACAGCTTTGAAGAGTAATGCAATCGTGTACCTTAACTTTCCTAAGGCAGCTGATGTATAAAGCTACAGTCTGCACAGCTTAGGATTTACCACTAAACAGTCTACATTTGGAAGACATCTTAAGTTGTTTGGAGCACTGCAGTTCTAAGTGTTACAGTTTTGAGGGACTATCTAGTTTATATAGTAATAGTAGAACATTGAAGTACATGCTTGAAAGTTTTTATTTAGCGTGGATTGCATTTATTTGTTTTGGCAAGTCATTGGTTTCAAAATGGCACTTCACTTCCTTGGTCAAATAGGAAAGGAGAGTAAAAATGCATCCCATCAAAGCAACTATTTACCTTCATTACATTTTTTTATTTTGAACCTTGAGTGCAATTTAGCCATCCAGGATGTTTGTCTTGCAAACATTCCTTCCAATTGCTGCAGGAACCAAGCATTGTATTGGCTTGTAACATGTCGTGTACAACTTGCAGGGTGTTCTAATGAAAGCCTGAACCCTCACCTCAGTAGGATTACCCCTATCCCTCCATACTTTTTCTTTGCACTGTTTATATTACAAATTTAATTGCCACTAATTTGTTTTCATTATTCAAGCAATTAAGTTTGCATTGTTGATATTTTTAATAGTTGCTTCAAGGTTGTGCTGAGTAATTAGAAGTAGTGACTTTAATATTTGAAAGGGAAGAGGGTATTTATTATGCATACTGTGAACTGCATTGACATCCTGAGTTTCAGATGCAGCATATGGAGTTTTCTTTACAGCATTGTAATGAAGATTGCTTTGAAGTGTTTATGCAATAGCACATTTATCATATTACAAACAAATTAGTTTAGCACAGTGGACAAAAGTAGATATGATTTTGTAATCAGTTCTTAACTTGAACATCTGAAATATTTAACTTTAGTAAGTACACAGTAAATAACGGGTAGCCTTGGCCCTGTGTTGTATTATTGACATTTTTAGCCAAGTTCTCAGCTTCTTACTGCTGTCTTTTGTGCTGAACTTTGTACCTTGTTTCTTTTGTTTATGAATCAAAATCAACCCATTTTAAGTAATTTTGCAGAATTCTGGCCATAATCTTCCATTGTTACACATTCAAGTTTATCTATGGGTTTACAGTGAGTGGCTGGTCTGTGTAAAAAATCATACAAAGATGACTGAATGCTTATACCGGTTGCACTTAAATGAACATGCCCATTTTCATTAGTTGATGCAGTAATATACTCAGTTTATCTATGCATTGCTGGGCTCTTAATGTAGGCAGAGACTTGTCTAAGGTTTGGGTTGTCAGCAAGTTGAATGGACACTTTAGTTATTTAATAAAGACTTTGACCAAAATTCAGAAAATGATATGAGAGGAAAATGATTTCCGGGTAGTCTAATATAAATGCTGATCTTATTTAGCCTGTTGGCTAGCTAGCTGGTATCGTTTACTTTTAATTCCTTGTTAAAATGAGGCAATAATTTGCAAGATTTCGTAAATATGTAAATTCTTCTTTTTAGATATCTCTTTCAATATTTTCTGACTACTTCTGTGTATAGTAACATTTTTGTGCATGCTTGATGTGACATTCATAAATTTGTACCACTATGACTTTATCCATGTAAAATAGCTATTTATTGAACTTTACTTTTAAAAGCTGGACTTACTTTTTTTCTCTCAGTTTAAACATTTTAATGGAGAACTTGTTATTGTTTATTAAAAGAATTGTGTTTTGAAAGTCAGCACGGAGATAACTGAACTGCAGCCATGTGAAGAAATTACAATGCCTTGGCTATTACACAGTGAAGCACAATTCTTGTAACAAACTGTGATAAATTCTTTGTCCTTTGCCACGTGTTTTCTTCATACAAACAAACCAAAAAATCCATAATGGGCAATTGCAGTGTTGGTAAATGTATCCTTTTTATGTACAGGGAATCTGAAGAGGGTAGCAGATTCATGTAGAAGTGTAACTGGTGCTGTGATTATAGCAATACCACAGTTGGTCACACGTCATCTTCCCANCTGCAGACAGGGAAATTAAATACAGTAATTTGTAAGATAATGACAAGGTTACTATTTTTATTATTCCTATTTTTCATTGAAAGAAGGAGGAAGATGCTATCAATTGTACAATAAAGTGGGAGTGGTTTTAGTCTTCCTAATAAAACAGAGATTCCAGTTATTATCAGTTCAAAGTAACTACCCTGTGCATAACAACAAATCAAGTGACAATCGGAACATGTTTTAGTATCAGATGTTCAAGAGGAAGTCGCTGTTGTTGCATTGGTTTTAATATTTGTACATAACACTGATTTTTTTGAGCATTATTTTGTATTTGTTGTACTTTAATACCTGATGTACAGTTCCAGAAATAAATGTCTGGAAACCTTTATTTGTAAAGCTCTTCATGCATCTGCACTGTGTTTGCTACTTCATTTCCAGAGATATTAGCAGTAGCTCTGAATGCACTTTTAAGAATTCTGGGTGCCATTCAAGCACATGCTACCATCTCCTAGTAGTGCACAGAGGAGTGAAAAATGCAGCAGGCAGTGATGCAGGCAGCTAATGAGTAATGGTTTCCCTCAGACTTATGAAACATAATGGCTGAAGTATAGCAAATCTCTGATGGGACAAAAATGTAGCTTCAAAGTAACACCTTGCAGTAGTGTCACCCAGTGTTCAGAGTACATCAGAGTACACCTGAGCTGTGGGGGACACATTCCTGTTCTCTGGGAAAAGTAAACTCACTCAAATTCGTAAATGCATGTCAAGCTAGATTACAGCTGTGAATACAAAAATGTTACTTGGATTAGGCCCTAAATGTTGAACTTAAACAATTTGAAATGCTTTTTGCCTTGATTGTCCAGTCCCTCAAGACAACAAGCACTAATCTTGGACCCTGAAAAGCTGTAAGATCTTACATATCAATTGTGTGAAATGCCAGATGGAGTTAATGAAATTTTTTTCCTAGACCTAGCATGCTTGTTTTTACAGTGGCTGGCACAGTCAATCTTCAAGTAAAGAAATTTTTATTTTTTTAAATTAGGAATACAAGCTGATAAAATTCCAAACAGCAAAAGTTATAATTTGCCAAGCAATGAGCTTTGCTTCATTTGCTTCTCCCTGATGGAGAGATACAAGGATGTCTTTCTAATGATGATCAGTACAATCTGCAAAACAAAATACCTATCCAAAACACTTCAGTTACAAGCTGCACCTCCCTTTTTTTTAGTTGTTTAGCATAAGGATCGATGTTAGAATAAATTATAACAACTGACCCCATCTAGTTCTTGTTTTGATGCAACTAATTGTTAGCCTTGCAGTACTGGAGTGTTAGGAATGGTTGTAGTTTAGTGTGTGTATATTTCAGCTAAACTCAGTTGCTTAACTTACACTTTCATTTAGGTAGGAAACATTAGTTTCTGCCATTAAAAAGATAAGATGAAGTCCTTACAGTGCTTAGACAACAAACAACCAAGGCACAGAATCTTAGAATATGCTGAGTTGGAAGGGACCCATCGGGATCATCAGAGTCCAGCTCTAGCCTGGCACACAATACCTGTGTGCCTGAGAGCATTGTCTGAACACTTTCTGAACTCTGGCAGGCTTGGTGCTGTGACCACTTCCCTGGGGAGCCTGCCCAGACACCCTCTGTGTGATGAACCTTTTCCTGATACCCAGTCTAAANCTAGTTTAATGTCTTACACTGTGGCACCCAGAGCTGCCCCCAGCACTGGAGGTGCTGAGCACAGCAGGACAATCCCCTCCCTTGCCTGGCTGGCCATGCTGTCCCTGATGCCCCCAGGACAGGGTTGGCCCTCCTGGCTGCCAGGGCACTGCTGGCTCATGTTCAACTGGAGCAGAACCCCAGGGCCCTTTCCATGGCACTGCTCTCCAGCCTCTCATTCCCCAGTCCGGCTGTACATCCAGGGCTCTCTATCTGTTGTCTGGACTTCTAGTTCCAGGGCCTCATAACTCTTGCAGCAGGCACTAGTCCTAATTGTTTTCAGGAGGAGGAACCTTCCTCCTGGTACTTGCAGTGACCTTCCAGCCTTCACCTTCAACAGACCCTTGGCTAATTACCTTGCAGAATTCTGAGTGCATCAGTATCTTCAATACCATGGAGGTTTGAGACTCCTTGGAGTCTTGAAAGTGTAGCCTCTCTGTAAATATCTGGTCAATCTCTTGTTCGTTCACTCAAATACTACGTAACTTGTTCACTTCTTCCTCTGCTCCTTCACCTGGTGACACATCTCTTCGACCACAGCACACCTGCAGAAGAACTGTTCGATGGCCCAGCCTGAGAGGCATCAGACACTTCTGGCAATCTGTGACCTGGAGAGATACATCTGTCATCAGCAGGTCTGTCTGTCTGGAGGCCTCTGACATGGCTGGGTCAGTGACTCCAGCAGCTGCAGCGGAATGAGCTCTGTGGTGCAACAACACTACAACTGAAGCTTATGCTAGTATTAGCTTATGCTAGTAAGACTGGGGCCGAAAGGATCTTTTCGTGGCTCTTCTCCACCAGATACTGAGTCCGTTTATCTGCCTCTAGTGACTCCCTCCAGATGGTCAAAGGAGCCCTTCCTGGTCATCCTGCTGTGCCATGTTCCTGTTCCCTGTGCTCTGGGTTGCTCACACTTCTTAGAGCCTATTAAATCTGCGGCACTGTTCCCAGCAAAGTGGGTGACTGGCTGCCAAGGGCTTCCGGGTCCAGACAGGGCTTGGGGCTGCTGCTCAAGTGTTGCTGAGCTCGGGAATGCCACGAAGAGCACGATCTAACCATCATCCCCAAACCTACCCAAACAGTCACTGCTGCTGCCTCATCAACTGACTTGTTTTGTCCATAAGTTGCAAGGCAGAAACATTACAAGCATAAACCCTGGTTAGCAGTTTGATAAAACAACTTCCTCTACTAGTTCTTGGATTTCTCTTCCTTCTCTGTAGGGAAAATAATTTTTAGTTCCCAGTAAGTCTTGTCTCTCTGACAGGGGAGGAGGCCAGGATGCCCCAGCAAAAACGTACTTTCCTGCTCCCGTCACCGAGGGGAGCCGCGGGCCCACTCCTGCCCTGCAGCAGGGCTGCTTATCCCCACCCGCCGCTCTGCCACAGCTGGCACGCCCCTGCCTGCTGTGCCTGCATGCTCAGCCGACACATGCTGACAGCCACAGCTGACGTGTGCTGACAGGCACCGTTCTCTAAGGCGGCAGAACACCACCAGTCCCTCTTGCTGCAGCTCCTGACGTGGTTTCCTGTGTTGCCAGGTGAGTTCCAGAACCGCCATGGGGAGCAGCACGCAGTGGGGAGCAGAGTAGCCTGGCGGGCAGTGAGATGCCGAGCAACTACAGCATCACCTTTATGTGCAAAACAGAATTGTCTGAAAGCACAGCTTTGCAAGGCCCAGGGTGGCAAATCAGCAACTCTGACACCACCGACGGGCTTCCTGCCCTCTGGTGCGTGATGAGCTGTTCCAGCTCACTGCAATAGAAGAGAACAAAACAGCAGAGAAAGCCCGGGCTGCGGGTAGTGGTGTGACTGTGCAAGTCAGATCAGCTCATGGGAGGGTCTGACGAGCAGTGGCCAGGAAAGAACAGCAGCTTTAAGAGCAAGGGAAATGGGACAAATAAGCTGCAGCACACACACACACACACAAACACACACACCTTTCCAGCCCTCCTCCTTTCGGAGTGCCATGGGAGCTGCCTGGGGAACCACAGTCCCTAGACCAGGAATACTGTAAGTGCCCTTGACATCCAGCTTCCTCCACAGATCAAGAGGTCCCAAAAACCTCACAGAGAGCTAAAAAGAGTCAGCCCAGGAGAGAAGGGATCCTCAGACTCATGGAGGATGACCACTCTCTTCAGCAGACTGGTGATCACTGCTCTGATCCCTTACCCCGCAGTGGAGACACAAAGAATGTCTCTGGAAGTCGCCGTGAGCATCACCATGAAACTTGCACGGCCCATGCTGAGCCTGATGCCACCATCAGAGCTCTGCTGGGTAACTCCTGCTGAAATAGCCAGCCTCTGGCAGCAAAGGACTTCCAAATGAATGTGACAGGCAAAGTTCAGGCTTGGAAGCACACCACGTATGCAGACACCACAAAGCTTTGCATTCTAAAATCGAGATGATGCCTCAACAGCTAAGCAGGGCACCCTGGCTGCCCAACCACCAACCAATTCACAACAGCACAACCTTTCCCCAATCCTCCTCTCTAATGAGCTTGTGCCAACCACAATTCATTGGGAGGCTTGCTTGGACTTTTGCAGTAAATACTGGTTTCAACTTTCGGAAAGCAGTTTGCAGACAGCAGCAAAAATTAATGTGGGAATAGCTGTTTATACCAGCAACTGATTAATGAAGTCCTCTTCCAGAATAAAAGCAATGAAAGTTGCCCCATGCCAGGAGACTTACAGTGAATCACTGGAATGAGGACTGGGCAAGGCTTCAAGGCACACGTGGGTTTCCTCCTAACCCAGGACAGGCACAGCCAAGGCCAGTGGCTCAAGATGGCCTCAAGATGACAGTGGACCATGCAGGCACAGCTGCGGGGTCCGTTAGCAGGGCTCCAAACTGGGCTTCATACAAGATTAGGACAACTGCCTGCACTGCTGTGTTTTTTAAAAGCTAGCTGATACCAAAGGAGTGAACTTCAAGAAAATCAGAAAAGACCTACTAACTACTGTGAACTATGAGGATTAGCATTATATATTATTATACAGTTTAAGAGGAAAGTCACGCCTACGAGCCATGTCCGTTTTAAGCACAGGAAATTAAATAGAAAAATACTACAACAGTCCCAGTTACAGACAACTGTGCAATCCAATAAATTAAATGACATGTCCAGAACTTAGGTTTTAATTTTATGGTCTACCTTATGGACAGCTGAGCACCAATAAGCAGAAATATCAACAGCACACAGCTGAGAACCTAATGATGTAAATGGTTAAATCTTCACCTCTGCATCAGATATGGACTATTTTCAGAGAAATTCAAGCCTACAGCTTTGCTCTCTGGATGGTAAAATTACAGCTCTCCCTTACACAAAAATGAAGATGACGCTTGCAGTATAGGCACTGTACATATTTTATTGACAGAGATTTCTTCAGTTTTGAATCTATTAATTCAGCTGACAACCGTATAGTAATTTGAAAAAAGTTCTTCTCCTTGCTTGATGTCTCTGAGAGCGACAAGAACTACACACCTCAAGTGGCTGTAAAAGAAGAAGAAGCAAAACATGTGAATGTGAACAGTTGTATTTTTCTTTGAATTGTTTTCAATTCTTCATTTCAAGAAGCTAAACCAGTGGCCTCGTCTAGATTAGTTTTGAGTGATACGTGTAATACAGGCCAGGGAACGTGGAAAAACAACACTGGAATACAGACAGCAAGTGTAAGCAAAACCAATATAATTACCAAAAAAACCCACAGCCTACATAGGTAAGCAAAACATGTTTCCCACTCAGTTGTTCCACGCAATCATTCAGAGATTAAAAGAATTAGTCAAGATTGCAAGAGACACACTTAGTCAGACAGGAGCAGAAGCTACAGCAAAGTTCATGCAGCAGAAGTCACTCCTGTGGACACGCCTGCCTGCAGGTTCCAGCTGGCTAAAATGTCTCTCCTAAGGCCCACCACCACCCAGGAGGAGAGCTCCTAACTGCACCAGGGACCTGCTGCCATCTGCAGTGATGGGTCAATTATCACAAAATCACAGAATCACCAGGTTGGAAGAGATCTTTGATCATCGAGTCCAACCCATGCCCTAACACCTCAACTAAGCCATGGCATCGAGTGCCACATCCAGTCTTTTTAAACACATCCAGGGATGGTGACTCCACCACATCCCTGGGAAGACAACTGCAGTACTTTATTACTCTTTCCATAAAAAACTTCCTGCCTATATTCAGCCTGTATTTCCCTGGGCGTAGTTTGAGACTGTATCCTCTTGTTCTGTCAGATGCTGCCCGAAGAAAGGATCACCACCCACCTGACTACAACACCTTTCAGGGAGTTGTAAAGAGTGATAAGCTCACCCCTAACTCCCCTTTCTCCAGGCTAAACAACCCCAGCTCCCTCAGCCAGCTGAAATCAGGGGATCACAGGCATTGCACAGAGAAATGTAGAAACCCACCCTCTAAACTTCCTTTTAGTAAATAACCATGCCCTAAACCTGAAGTATGTGTTCTAGGAAGGAGCCAAGTCTCCACTATTAAAAGTTTATGGGGCCATTTTGAAAAATGAAACAAGGAAAATAAGAACTAAGGACTCCTTCATAAGACACAAATGATCTAGAAACCAGGTAATCTATGCTGTCAGCATTGTATATATCATTATCGAGACAAGCACTTAGAAATAGAGAGGGTCTTTTGTCTGGTGGCTGTACACTGGGAGATAGGACGACCAGAAAACCATATTTTCTTGGACAGATTCCAAGCAACTGCAAAATTCCCCCTTCTGAAGCAGTCCCTCTATGTGCTTTCACACTTCAAGTACAGCATCCAGGATTCCTGAGAATGTAGTCCTACTGCTGATTAGCATTTATTTAATTATCTGCAGATTCCAAGTGCATCTTTAACCTTGACTCAAAAAACTCTAAGTTTAATCAGAAAAGCCATTTTTCCAGTAAGCACCATAACTGTCTCCAATGAAATTTCAGAGTACTTCAATAACTCCAGAACTACATTAAAAGTTCAGATGATCTGCTTTAAAATCCTTATATATCCTTGAAACGAAGAGGATTATCTGAGAATTTCCAAGTGTTCTAATTTCTGAAAAAAGGTGAACTTTCAAGTCAGAACCAGGATGTTGTATTTTTACTAACTGTACTGTAACTGCAAGTCCATGCCTTTATATTGCACAGTATTTCACTAGTTTCAATACAATTTAAGGTTTCTTCTTGCAAATTCATCAGCTTATTTGTCACATAAGTAGAAGACACGGAGAGTAAGAAGTCTAAATCTGAATTATCTCAGAAGGGCTTTGGTCAAGGCTGAAACAGATCTGACACACGAACTGAAAAACCTCAGTACTGTAATACAAAGTATAACTAGTGCCTTATGGGATTCAGAAGAAGTGTACTATAGCACAACTGTAACACTGTGTCTTCAGAGCTATGCTGATTTCATTTGTGAAAATGTGGAAAAAGGAATGAAGTCTTGTAATTAAAATAAGTCTATTCAGAGAGGTAACTTCTCCCATACAGTTGCACACTTTTCTGTAACTCATCTTCATATGGTTTGTTATTTTTCAACCATGTCTGCCTTTTCTTTACACATGCAGTATGCTTTGTATCATACAAATCTACGAGCTCTTTCATTTGCTGCCAACCTCTCTATGTCATGGCTGTAGACGATGTTTGGAAGATATTGTTTCAGTTCTACTGGAAAATGTCCCGGCACATCAAACTCTTGATAACACACGTTTGCTGCTCTTTCTAGGAATTAAAAAAGAAAAAAGTTATTAGATATGGCTTAGAGATATGTAAAAATATTAAATGTATTGCTACAGAAGAGCCAGGTGCTTCATTAAGCCTGAAAACCACTCCTCTCTTGGGAAGTACTGCACTCCTCTGAAGGCCTGTTTTGAATTACACAAGAGGTACACAATGAACGACAGGAGTTTTGCCCAGTTATCAACATGTCTTTGAAGAGGCACAACTTGCTTAGTGCCAGGGGTAGCTTACAGCAATGCTAAATTTTCCAAATACACAGTGTTTGCTTTTACAATTAAAAAAAAAAAAAAAAAATTTGAAAAATACTTTTGCCTGGTGGCAAACTATGTCAGAAAATCACCATTTTCATAGAGATGACCTGGAAGAAAGTTTCGTGGGACAGCCCACTATCTCTGTGCCAATCCTCCATTTGCTCCTCCAGCAACCCTTCTGAATGCTACTTGGAGGCAGGGAATCTTTCGAGTAATGAAGGCTATGAAAGCCACTTACAAGCTGAGTACAGTATCAATTCAACCTTCTGTACAGTACAACTGTTCCCATGAGTTACTTAAGATCAACAGTGACACAGAATAAGTTGTCCCCTTCTTCAGGTCCAGCAAGTGAGATTACAACAACAGTTTTCTAGATTTTGTGCATAAATGTAAGGAAGTCTGAAAAACAGTCTTACAGTTCAAAGTGAGCAGTGATAGAATCTAACTGTACATGTCACTGTGTGTAATTTTCCCATGAAGCCTCCAGGAACCATACTGGGGAACTCGATCTGCAACTCTCTACTGTCTCAGTCAGGTGGTACTTTGCCAGATATCCTTTCCCATAATCTAACTTTTGGGGTGTGTGCCTTTCATTCCACATCCCAGGAGGGAAACTGGGTTGTCAGTGAGAAAAGGAAAAGTATATTTGAAGTGTTGCTGAATGGAAGGATTCTAACACTTAGCTGCTACAAAAAGCCTCAGAAACATTTTACTCCCTAAGTGCTTGTTTTTAACAGTACTACTGCCCCACTGAGATCAATTTCCTATTCTCTGTGCCACCTTCAAAATAATTTATATCCATACAGCCAAAGTCATACTTGGAGAATTTACCTGGCAACTTACCATGTGAGCAGTTGTTGACATACTGTCCCACTGCCAGTGGGTTTTGTGGGGTGGCTGTGAGCCAGCTCTCATCACTCATTTGAAAAGGGCCAAGTTGATCTCTTCTGCTGCAAGACCTGAAATGCCCGACTGCATTAGCATGGACCATGGCTCCTTTGCCAAACAGGTTATCTTACTTCCTCTGTAGGAAAGGCCACAGGCACTGCAAAAACTCAGAGCTGCCAACCCACCTGGGGTGGAGGGCATACACATAGCCCAACGCCTCCCACTATCCTGTGGTGCCCTTCAGACCATGGTGGAAGAACCTGCATGGAACTACCACTCTTCCACAATCAACATCTAACTTGACCATTACAGAAGTGTCAACACCTTTCACTCATCTCTAAAAATGCAAAGACTCATTAAAACATTAGCTTTAAACTCATTCCAGAAATTAAAATCTTGTATTAGTAGTATTAATATTCAAACTTGTTATCATTTTATATCATTCTCCTAGTTCTTTTCACACCATATTTAAACATAAATTGCAACAAATTATATTTTAAGGTAAATCAACCAGTTAGCTGTGTCAGGGGCAGTTCAGACTGGACATTATGGAAAGATTCTTCACTGAGAGGATGGCTGGTCACAGGGCTCCTCTGGGGAGTGGTTACAGCACCAAGTCTGTCACAGTTCAAGGAGTGTGTACATGATGCTCTTAGTCAGTTCAGTTTTAGGTAGCCCTGCAAGAAGCAGGGAGTTGAACCTAATGAATTGAAGTAAGCAGGTTTGAATACCAGCTCAGAAGCATTTCAATACTTTGACACTACATCCTGCTCTAGTAGAACTGTTTTCTGTAAAGTCTCTACATCAAAATGCATCTCACTGGTGTTACAGATGAAGACACAAGTACATAATGGATCACATCCAGCATCTCTCACCCTTGTGCTGTTTGCATTATGAGCAACGTGCAGGTGGGCAACAGTCACGTAAAACTCGGGGAAAGAAACAGGGAACTGACATGAGGAGTACTCGTGTTTTAAATAAGATGAGTGACAACTCTATTTCTTTTGCTTACCTGTACACTGACCTTGACAGTCCTTTATCGTTACCATCAATAAGGATACCATCAATGCACCTAAAAATAAAGGGATTGCCAAGGGACTGGAAAAAGATGGGCTCATGCTTTCTGTATACTGTACCTGTTGCAAGACAGATAGTATTTCAGAAGAAAATAAGTTAACTGTCAGAATGGGCCTTCAGCCCCCTCCACACAGAAATTCAAAGGAGAGACAGTGGGTAGGAGAGAAGTCCCCTCTCACTTAGTGACATTGACGTCTGTAAACCTACAAGCTTTCAGATACAACTTTTTGGGATGTAAAAAATCCCCTCTCTACTAAATGAGCTGATATATTCCAAACAGAGAAACCTCACGGAAAATCACAAAAGGCCTGAAGTGAATATCTTTGGGAGAGGCAGATAAAGCCTCACAGCCAACTAGTGTGCTTCAGAGATTAAAACATCAGGTGATACTTGTTCAGGAAAACACAGCTTAAGTTACTAAGCTGTTTTGTTACTACTGTGTCAGGACTCTGAAACACACACACAGATTCAGCAAAGAATCTGAAACATCTCCCTCCATTACCCCAGGGATTTTGTTTGGTCCAGGAAATGGAAAATGACAAACCAAGAACAAATTATTTCAGCAGATTACTTCCCAAATCTGAGGAGAGGCTTTAACCTGCCATGACTTCCAAGCACAGAAAAGCAACAGCTGACTGCCTTGCCATTTTTCATGAAATGGTCATGCTGCATCCCTCACACCCACTCCATCTTCAGCACCTCTCTGCAGAAATCCTGCACTGCAATCTCACAAGGAGCAGAGCAAAGGCCACGGGCAGGCCGTGGTCCCTGTACACAGGGTCCCATCCCCAGCCGGGCAGGTTTCTTCATTACCCTGAAAAGGCATTTCAGCAGCCCCATTCCCTTGTTTTGCTACAAGAGCAGTTACAGGAGACTTCGAATGAGCCTATGCTCACATCAAGCATGTCCTTGGAATTTGAAGTGAGAGGCAGTGGCAGGCTGTGTCGCTGTCACTCGACAGTCAGTCAGTTCACGGGTCATCAATGGCACTCCAAAAAACAGCTGCACTGCCCAGCGAATGCTTGGGCTGCTCCCGATCCTGCACTGCTCACTGCTGGCACAAGCCAGAGACCACAGGGGGTGATGTCACCGGCAGATGAAACAGAAACAAACCCAGAGCAACTACAGCTTGGCCACAGCGGCAGAATTACAAAGCTTTTGAGGAAATGTATGCAAATATAGTTCTAAGAAATGAGGAAGAGAGAAGTATTGATTTTTCCAAACATACTTCATGGAATAAAGTTCTGCTAAATGAAGGTTTTATTTTCATTCTCCATTTTGCACTTCTGTACTTAGAAGAAGCTCAGGCAATTGTCTGCTGACCTGTGTGGAGAGCTCAAAACCTCATTTTTCAGATCCTGAACCAAAATGGAAACCCCAAGGAACTAAACTGTACTGTTCATATCCTTTATACTTTTCCCGTGCATTTACATTTACAGAATCTGGAACAAGTTTTGCAGCGGCTGGAAAATCGGGCTGTAAGTACTAAAATTTTTTAATAAACAAAATTATCCTTCCCAGTATTGTTTTTTGTATTTCCAAAACAACTCTAGATAGTTTATAAATATTTTCATGCAGCCTAACTGGTGATTTTGTCAAGGAATGACAGAAAGAAAACCCATAAACTAAAAATTAGTGTAGATCTTTGGCATTCCATGATCAGATGGTTAGCAGTCCCATCTAACTTAATAAAAAATAAGAACAACCATTACCAGGATACATGGACACAACAGTCCCTTTGGGTACAAAACCTTTGGTAACAAAGACTCCAGTCCCAGCAGACACCAAGGAACTCCTGTCTCTGCTAACAGTGAACCCAAGTGTGTTAAACAGAACTTCCTCAGGACTAAACACCTGCTGACTCTGATGGTTACAGGCATTTGCTTTTGACTGCTTCTGCCCCAGATATTGACACCTGACTTCTGGAAGCAAGGCCAGAATATCTGCTTGTCTACTGAAGTCATTTATGAACAGAGCTTTAAATGTTTTCAGTAGTGTTTCAAAGACATCTTCATCAGCAATAATTTTGTCTTGAGAGCTTTCAGGAACATATCGAAGGGTCCTATAAAGAAAATTAAATATTTTAAAATTAGAGACACACATTACTCTTTTTTCTAAATAGAGAAGAGCCATTTTGCAGCACCAGTGACTTCAATACACTGTTGTTTTAGAAAATCCCAAGCTTCTTTCATGTGTGTTGAGCTAAAGCCACTGTTCTTAACACTAAAAAAGAATATTTAGTTAAAACCGGTACGTGTTCTACTATTAATCATCTCTGAGTGTTTACCACAAGTAGGTTAATTGCCACTGAGCTCTCAGTAAAAAAGGCACCAAAAATAAAACATAATTATCATCACGTTTATTAAAAAAATACAAATAGTTCACTACACTTTGAATGAGGCAAGACGAATAGTACATGGGCAAGGAAGGTTTTAATTTAGTTATTTTAATTTTGTTACTTATGACCATGTCATAATAATTTACATTCAAACGCTACTTTTACTATAAAATAAGGCATACACATCTTACCGACAAGAAATGATCTATCTCTCTATCTTCAACTTTAAACACCATTTTAATGTATCTAAGAATTGCATGCCAGCCAAGGGGCGACCAGTGCTGAAGCACTTCTGAGTGATACACCCGAGTGAGCTCCTGCGGCTCCCCAGACCATCCCGACGATGGGCAGCGGGGTCTAGGCTGGCGCCTGGGACCTTTCCCCGCGCCTCACCTGCGCTGGCGGCGGAGGTTGATGGCGGGCCAGGGCACGAAGCGGTACTTGTAGGAGCCCCACCGCCGCCGCAGCTCCCGCAGCATGGCGGCCGCTCCCTC